>VWZD01003541.1:580297-1063525 GCA_013396695.1 Sakesphorus luctuosus | reverse complement strand
GGTGCTGCCCGCGGCTCCGAGGGGCGGCCGCGAACTGCCGGCCCCGGGGAGCCCGCGGGGGGCCGGGGGGGCAGCCGGGAGGGAGGGAGGGCCCCGCCGCTGACCTCTGTCCCTGCGAGCCGCGGGGAGCAAAGGGGCGATTCCTGCTTGGCGCTCGGAAACCGTCCAGCTTTCCCTCGGCTGGGTCTGAAGCTTCAAGCAGGCTTTTTAAATAGGCGCAGAGAGTCCGTGTCGTGTGAGGTTCTGTGGGGTTTTTTTGAGGAGGGTTTTTTGTTGGCGCTTTTTTTTTGGTGGGAGTGTCCTTTAAAGGGAATAAAATCTTGTTGAAGGGGTTATGTGTCTGTGGAACTTGAAGTAAATCTGACATGCACCTGCCCTGCCCACTTAATTTTATTAATTTTTTTTCTTTTGACGAAAATGTATTGCCGGCAGCAATGCTCTGTCATCAAAGTTCTGTCCTTAAGTTATGTAAATATGAAAAAAAGCGGTCAAATAGTATCTGTTCACGTAATGTTTAAATTGATGAATGCTCTTTGAATAGTAGGTTGGTAATTTGTCTTGCATATCAATTTTTGTGCTCTTTTGAATTTTTACAAGTGTCCAGTAAGATGGACATACCTTTAAATCTTTTGATGTAGTCTAAAGTGTTTGCACTCTGTGATGTTTGCAAATGACCAGTCATTGATAGAAAGGGTAGTGGAGCCGAGAAAGTATATTGGATGGCTGAGTTCTGCTGCCTGAAAAAGTGAAAAGTATTGTAGCTTGGATTTTTACTCTGTCTTTTAGATACAGGTGATTACTTTAGCAAGTTTGACACAGTATTGACACTATTGACATGTAGTCGGTTGACAGCCCAGTCAATTTGATTGAAGTTTTTTGCTTCCCGATGAACAGATAAGGACTTGTAAGAGTTTCCCAAATACTGTTTAGTAGGATAGTGTTCTGTTTGCTTCTGTGTCACTGTATGAGAACTGAATAAATTCCCTTGCTGGTATTTTTCTTAGAACTGACCATCCAAGAAAGATAAAAGATAATAGAAACTAATACAACCTTCTGGCTTGTGGAAGCTGCCTGAGAACTGAATGCGAGTGGCTCGGTACGAGTCATGAGCTGGCAGGACCTTGCTGAGATCAATTGACAATTTCTAGCATGCATTTGCACTTGGAAATTCAGAGTGCCTGATAGGATGCTTGCTTGGAGCTTCTGCATGCTGGTTATTACTTGGCTGAAGTGAAGCATGTGTATAATCAATAAACTTGCTTCTCTTCCCACGTACACAGCTTTTACATCAGGGGTAGCCCTATTGATTTTGGTGGTTTTGTTCTTTATGAGCATGATCATGCAAGCGCAGTGGGAATGATAGCCACTTATAATTTACTGGAGGTTGAATTGCATTGATACATTCAACTCAATTACATCTGTGATGCAGAAGAACGAATACCTAGTCTGATTTATCTTCTAATTTCTAAAAAGCCCCTCCAAAAGCAAAATCAAATCTATGGGTGAAAGAAAAGTATGAGAGTTTGACCTCCCCTCCCTGTGCATGCACACACCCCCACCTTCAAACAGCCTTTGGTAATAACCTGCTCTGTTGGGCGTTGTGAAGTTTTGGTGGGCATATTGGACAGGCTCTTATGGCTCATATGCAACTTACTTAATGTTACAAAAGTGGCCTGAAGTGATTAAATGCTGCGGCTTTATCTTTTTTTCTAAAATTTCAGGGGGTGAATTGTTGCCAGAAAAATTGCAAAAGAAACAGTATTTGGGGCAGGGGGACATGCAACTCTAACCTCAAACCCCAACCTGAGTACACACTCAAAACCACCAGACTAAACTAATACCCAAAAAAACCCAGAACCACTGACTTGCAAAAAGGTAGTAGTACTAAAGTTTCCCTGCAGAATCAGACATTCTCTGCTTTGAAGACAGATAGCAGTTTTGCATCTGTATTTTAACATAATTAAAGGCTCACTTTCACACTGATGTAATTGACTGGTTTAAATGCTTAGCAAAAAGTTCATCAAAAGACAAATAGTAAATAGGGCCATGTATCAAGATACAACAAGGAACCCTATGTTGCTGTGCATGGGTTTTGAGCCAGGAACAAGGGCACTTTGCTCACCACAGTGTGGGAAGACAATGTGAATTAATTTCTTGTTACTGTTTGGTGGTGCTACTATATTGGCTTGTACATGAGTGGTACCAAATTTAGCCAATCATAAATCTTTGTCCATAAATGAGTATAGTGTATCTTGTAGCACCTTTTGAAATGTGTAGAAATAATCTGTGAAATATATACCAGTGTGACTAAAGGGGACTGCTTAATTGTCATCTTGTTACATGGTTACTTGGAAATTGCAATACTGTTCTTGGCAACAATTTAGACTTACCATAACTTCTCTTATCACCTTGGTATCTATGGTGATATCAAACTTGTGACCCATAATTAAAGTGTTTGGTTTGAAACAGGAATGCTTTGTTCTAGTTCAGATCAGCTTTTCAGTGCTTCATAATAGAATTATTTGTTTTTCTTCATGTGTGTAAATAAGTGAACAAAGGCGCTGTATTTCTGAAAGGGTTGAAGAGGTGCATATGGTGGGTACTCCAGTCATGCTCTTGTGGTGTGTTTACTTTATGCTGTCTTAATATTTATCAGAAAACTGTACATAGTTAATGGGGCTATCCAAGAGAGGCACCCCACTTCGTACTAGAAAAATTGTTTTTATCAAATGGAATTTATTTGTGTTTTTGCTGGATTCAACTTAAATCATTGTCTTTAGTGACTTTCTCCAGGTTGTATGCACAGTAGTGATGGGGGCGGGGAAGGATTGTGAGAAACCACTTCGTCAGACGGTGCTTGCAAAACTGATTCTTACATGTAGGGAGCATTTAGGAAGGTGGTGCTTAAATCGAGCTGCACCAAATACTGGAATTTCAAGCAGTTGGGGCTTAAGTTTGAGGGCAGGTAAAAGTATTAGTGTAACTACATCTGCTTCTAGGTAATGACTGTCAAACTTTCAAACCTGAAATAAGCACTGGCTTAAACTATTATTGTTAACATAGTGTGCAAGCTAAGGGCTGAAATAGCACAGCCAAACATTGCCCACAGATGTTAAACTGCTCAAGTGTCCTATCCCTAGAGGGGAAAGACAAAGATGCAGAGGTTATGTGCATGGTTTGAAAATTATTTTTGATAATCCAGGAAGCCGGTGCTGTGCACCCCTATTTGGAAGCTTGGGGAGTTCATGTTGGGTTTCTACAAGGTTCTTCAAAACCTCTTAAGAATGTCTCAAAAATATAGAAGGGTTTTCATTTTACTTCATCACATTGCAGGGGTGAGAAAAATAACCATCTGCTGTCTGACCAGTTGTCTTATGTAGTATAAATGATAGATGAGTCATTTAGTTCAGTTGTGGGCTTAGATCAAAGATGGCCAAAATGCTTTGTGATGACAGATAGGCAATGACCGTCTTATGTGAAAGTTTTTCATAATGGAGGTAGGAAATGATTAGTTCCTTTAAAATACTAAGATGATAATCTATTTGTCACTCTGATTAATACTATGATACAACCTTCTGGTATCTGTAAATATTGAGTCTGCTCTGATGCTTTTTCCAGTGATAAGGCAGACCCTTTCCTGCATCTGTTTTAAATGTATTTTCAGTTTTGAAAGTGAAATACATTGATGTGGTTCACCATCTAAAATAACTTAATTAAGTTGTCTCTTAGCCCTCCTTTCAAACCAGAATCCTGTAGGTTGCAGTTGGATCCTTCCCTGGGCTGCTCGAGTCGCTCGTGTGCTGACCATTCAGAAGGTCACAGTGCTTTGGCGCAGCGTCTCATAAATGCTGAAGTCAGATGATGACTATTGATATATGCACTGGTTTTGTCAGTTCATGTCTCAGTGGTGTGAAATAGGAGATGGGTGACATGAGGAAAGAAGAACCTGTTCTCCATCTGTGTGCAAGGCACGTCAGAGGGAAAGTAACCCAGCAGCCGATTGGGTTAAAAAATGACATACTGTGCAAAATGGAATTTTAACATTCGAAGTGTTTGCTAAATAACTGTATTATTTAACAAGCTAATTACGGTTCTTTGCCTCCAAACATGACCAATGAACTAATTTGCCTGAGGAGATTGCAATGAGGTAGCAATAACCAAGCTGTTGTGACAGTGCCTTGGTACTGCACAGTTGCTGAATACATCCTTTAGCATGTAATTGCTTTTCAGCTGTTCCTAAAAGCAAATGTGTTTAACCGTGTCATCATAAAAAGAAAATTTAAGCTTAAATGTTGTTCATCCTTTTAGTTGGTAAGTAGAATGTCTTTTAACTTGGTACCTTGAGGAGGAAGCTATGGTATCAGGTCTCGTTGCTTTGCTACCAGGTGTATCTCCTGAGTTCCCTTTGGCACCCTATTTTCCACAGGGCAAAACTGATGGAATAACGAAGCTTTCTCTCCTCTTGCTGATGGAGAAGGGTTTGTGATCTAGAAGTGGAGTATGATGGCTAAAATCAAGAATAACTGAGGCAAAAATACTGACAGAGGTCCTTGGATTAGACTTTAGTGTCATCTTAGAAAGCTGAGGAGTTCCAGAGGCGTCAGCTGGAGCTGGCTGTTGTCTAGAAATGCATGAAATAATGGGGTTCCGAGGTGGATGAATTTTCTGTGCAACAGAAAGGCTGCAAGAGGTAGAGAAAGTGTTCTAATTCGAGGCAAAATATGATCAATAAAGTCTTGGGAAACAGATTCTGCCATGTTTTATCATTGGTCTGTTCCATGGAATCTGCAGGTACTAGCTTTATCTCGATAATCTTGCCTCTTCCTACTTCAATTGATACTTGGGCTTGGTTCTCTTAAGTCCTCCATCTGTTGCACCAGCAGTCAAAAGATGTGACTGGCTAAAACAGTGAACTTTGATCTAAGTAAAAAAGTGTTTGACATACTTGCTTTGAAGGGCCCAAGTGGATCCAGCTCAACATGTATGTTGGATATAGGGCGTGGGAGAAGTGCAGATGGAGGGACACTGAACATGACGATGTGTTTGGGTATGTCCTACAAAGGGCATAGAAAAACACAGTTTAGACTAAGTATCTATCTTAACGTAATTTGGCATAGAAGGATGTAGGGGAGTATCTATGGTGTCTCTAACACGTCAGTATTTTACAGCTTTGTGAGACAGATGAATATTGGACGTAGCTATTGCAGTGACTGGTAGTGGATGTTTTTGAAGATGATGATTAACTGATTGCCATTTGTTCAGATCCTCTGTGTCTTACAGAAGAGAGGACTAAAATTGTGTTCCAAGTTCATAACAGAAAGCTGCATTAGATCTATAAGAATAGTGCTAAATACACACTTAAGCAGAATGCCTTGTATTTTAGTCTGCTATACTCTCAAGTGGTTTTAAGGGACAAAGCAGCAGATCAGATAGTATATAGCAGTTAATTTTCTTTTCCTGACTGGCTCCATGGCTCTGCCCATTTTTAGCTTGCATGGGTGGCATCCAGATTAGGTTGGCTTGGGCATAAACTGTGTGGAGTTACTGTGCCTTATTTGTACTGTACTGATGCAGAAGTGTCACCATAATTTCAGGGTAGTGTCTGTGTTTTGCCTTGTGTTGGATGCTGTATGTTGGATTCTCCAATACTTCATGAAAGGAAGAGGGGAAAGTAATTTGCCTGTAATGGGCATCAGGACTTGCTTGAGGCTGAAAACATCAAACACTCAACTTACCCAGTTTGCAGCGAGAATTATTGGTTAACTTGTCAACCCGAGTGAAGATTTGCTTGCACTTTACCCTCCAGACTTTGAGCTGCCTAGTCCAGGTTGGTAGGGCATCAAAAATAAACTAAATTTGTGCAGAGGGGACATTGTTAAAATGTTTCCATTTCCTCTGAAGAAGTGTGTGGAGCTCTTTGTGTATTGTTTTGTTTTCCCAGTGAGTTGATAATGTCATAGGATGGTCTGTACCTAGAATGATCTGGTTACTACAGAGCTACTGAAGTCTGCTGCTACTTTTTCAGAAGTATTAGCATGACGTAACACTTCAAGGAAACCGTGTTGTGGTTTTTGTTACTTTGGTTTATATTCGTTTTTAGAAGTGGAGGTGCGTGCTGCTGTAGGGATGCAGGTTTTTGGTCTAGGAAAACGTGCTTGTTTTTTATTTTCACGGAACTGTCAATATACTAAACAATAGTTTCTTATTTTCCACTTTATCAGAGCAATATGTTCATGGGTTTTTGTGTTTTGCTCCAGTAGTCTCTGGAATTGAATAGCTGTGGGATTGATTTCTGTGAGCAGGCTTTTGGGAAGTAAAGGCACTGAGGGCCCACTTTCAGTTCTGTCCTCAAATAGCAAGAAAGCACTGTGGAATAGTGAGCCTTTATGCTAGGGAAGGAAAAAAGATCTTTAGGAATGTATACAAAATTTCCCAGTTGACTTATGCTTCTGATCTGAGGCAGGAAATGAAAACTTGTCTGTGTTTCGAATGTCATCAAACAGTCACACTGCGTGTTCTGGGGAGCTGTTGAAGTGGCCACGTTAACGGCAGCTGATCTCATTCTGGTCTACGGCATGAAAACAGTGTCACTCTCAGCTCTGCAGAAATTCTGTGCCCTTCTGGGCTCCATGTCTCGTCTGCCTGTGTAGGCATTACTAAATAATCTTTTTTCAAGTTTCTGTTTGGAAGTACAAATTGTTGCTAAATTGGAGGTTTATTAACTTGAATATTTAACTCTTTCAAGTGGTATAAAATTTAACGTGTAATCCTCACCTAAGGTAAATTTAGTTGCTTTCTTTAAAGCTCTGGTAGAGGCTGAAAGCTCGTGTGGTGACTGGAAAACTAGATTGGAATAACAAAGGTCCAAATAGTAAATTTTGTAGTTTATTTTGAGTTTAATGCTGCAGGTAGTATTTTCTTGTTTACACTTCTGTCTTTGCAGCATTGGAGTCTGTTTTCCTCTTTCACCATGGAATATACATGAACTGCTATTTGATCTGGTAGATCAGATTAAACCCCAAACTAGCAGTAACATTTCTAGAAATAGCTTGGTGGCAAACATTAAAGCAGGCATTACAAATTGAATACAAATTTGCATTTAGTGTATTTCCTTTATGTGCATCTGTCCTGTCCCCTCTTTCCTAGCCGAAGTTACTGAGTAATGACTAATGTTATTTTCTGTTTCTGTTTAGGGAATAAAAAGAAACTAAAACATTTCCTCTTTTGTTTTCTGCCTTATGTTTTCCTATGTCTTTTTAATTGGTGAAATACTATTTCTGTCCTACCACCTTGTGTTTCCATTGCTTAAGCACTACCTGTAAAAAAAAACCCTTCCTGTTATTTTTGTGAAGCCTTTTGTGTATAAAGTGATTTCCAGAATCTGCTCCCCATACACGTGGTAGAAGTTGTGTACTGTTTATTGTGTTGAGCTGAGTAGTTGTAACCATATATACATCTCTTGTGTTGGGTGTGTTTGAGGGTGAAAACCAGGATAGGTTGTGTGTGTCTCTCTTTCTGCTGGTGTGAACACTGCAGTGAGAATCATAGGGGGATGTGTCTATTCTCTGTAATGTTTGTATCTCTCAGTTTCTGTTATAAAATAGCAAGAGGGAAGAGAAAAGATTGTGCCTTGCATATTCTAAGGTCGAAATGTCAGTAGACAGCAACAGCAGGTCTTCCACCTGATTTCACTGCAGTCCTTGAGCACAAATTCATAGGAGGAGCTCAAGAGCAGAGAAAATAACAGTATCTTGACTGGCTTGTAGATCAAAGCTCGGAATAATCCCAGTCTGCTGTTTGCATAGTAGAGTGGGAAAGAGCTCAGGTTGGCCTTTGCCCCAGAAGGAAGAAGCCCCCCTGGGAGGGAGACGCGCAGTTAAGTTTTTGGTTTTCTTTCAAACCTGTCTGCAAGTGTTTAGAAACCTTAATTTTACAGGCAGGTGCTGAAGCCCATTAGCAGTTATTTTTAAATTTCTTGTCCCTCTGTGGCAGTTCTGTTGGAAGTCAAGGGAGTCTGAAGATGGAAGTGTAAAGATAGTAGTCCTGACATCTTAGACTGTGTCTGCCACTGCTCTGATAGACTTCCAGAGTTAAGGACTGCTGCTGAGTTCTGAAGTGGATATGATGAAGATTGGTCTCAAAGAGGTTAAGGGAGTTAAATATTTAGACATTGTTTCAAAAAAAGTGCATTATCTTTCAAATGCAGCCAGTATTCATAGGATTGTTCTGCTTATTTCCTTATTTGCTTAAGTAGATATGCAACCTCTGCATTTTGTCCTCACCCACTGTATTCTTTCTGTGTTCTTCATTCTGTAACTGTATGAGTGTTGTCTTGCTCTTCACAATTAGCGTGGAAATGTGGAAGTCCAGTGTATTCTTTCAAATGTGCAGCATTGGTGAATTTGTATTGAGATGCAGCCTAATAACTTATATGCTGTTTTGATCTTTGGCATGTATTGAATTCAGTATTTTGTGTATTTCAGATGATAAGAAAGATATTGACCATGAAACAGTGGTGGAAGAGCAGATCATTGGAGAGAATTCTCCTCCAGATTACTCAGAGTACATGACAGGAAAGAAGCTTCCTCCTGGTGGAATACCTGGCATTGACCTCTCAGACCCCAAGCAACTGGCTGAGTTTGCTAGGTAAGTAGGAAGAAAGGAACTTTAAACTAAAATGGTTTTCTTTTCACTGGTTTAATTATGAAACTGTTAAGCAGAATGGCAGCTTTAGTATGGCTTATAGTTCCATTTAATTACCTGCTAAAACAAGGGACTTAACACATCATCAGCTACTCTCTTCTGAACTAGAATTACTAGGTTTTGTGTATTGAGCAGTGACTTCTTCAGTGACTTCTGGTCTTTAGTTCTGTTGTGTAAGACAGGACCTAAATAAATCAATGTGCTGCATCACTCATTACTCTGGGTGACCCTTCCTTGGCACCGGAGTTGGACTAGATGATCTCCAGAGGTCCCTTTCAAACTTAGAATTCTGTGATACTACATGACAGAATATTTCTCTCATGTGACTAGCCTTAAATTCCTGATTACCGAAGGATCTGATAAGTGAAATGCTTCATTCAGGTCGTTAAGTACAAAAACGTTGGGCTACAGCGTGTAGTTTGTAAAGCCACATACTGTTCTTTTTCACCTGCTTCCTAAGGTCGAGGTCTTAAACAACTTCTTAATGGAGTCATGCGTCCTGCACTTTCAAGTGCCGCTGATAATTGGTAACTGTACTGCTTGGGGTTTCCTCTAGTCAGTCAGAATTGTCACTCGTTTACATATCAATGCCTTGACCTGAGTGAAAAGGTGACTGACTTTCCAGTGGAGGTGGAGTGACTTGTTCAGGGCGGGAGTGAAAGTGTCCTCTGCGGGGTCCTGGCTCTGTTACCGGGTGTTCGGGACAGGCCGAGGCCACCAGAGGGCAACCGTGAGGTCGGCGGAGGAGCTGCTGCGGCCCCTGGAAGGGCGACTCGGCGTTTGTTGCCTTTGCAGCGCTGGCTTGGTCCAGGTATCTGAGCGCAGTTGCCGTAGCTTCCTCTGGCTGCTGGTACCAGATTTATTCATGTTGAAAGCAAAACATATGCATAAAGCCACACTCATTTTCATTTTTTAGCAGCTGGCTATTCTTCAGAGCTCTGGTGCACAGTTCTTACTCTTGGAGCAGGTGGATAGTCTGGTGTTGCTATTCTTTCTTCCTAGGTCACCTAGTAGAGAAGTGTGCCTTTTTTGAAGGTAGCTGGCTACGTGGCAGGGACTGTTGGTAGAAGTGTTGGTCTGGCTTCCAGATTAGGTGGATCTTGGTGTTCAATGTGTGCATGTATTCCTGTTTCACCTTTTTGATCTGACTGCTTTTTACATTTTTTTTCCTGTTACTCTGTAGTGTGTTTGTGCCAGAGGAATGGCAGCATGGTCTCATCCCACAGTAATTTTCAGTAAAACCATTGAACTATGAATTTTGAAGGCTCCTAGTAAAAAAGTTTTGCAGGTTTTGCTCCCTGCTTCAGGCTATCTGATCTGAAAATGTATGACAGCACATCATAAACAAATGACAACAAAGTTCTATCTAAAGTGGTGGTTGGTTCTACCTATTGATACTGCTCTTCCTTGTTGTACTGTTGTTTATCAAAGTTATTGTGTTTTTCTCTACAACCTGCTGAAAAGTTTATATTTTTTTGTGAAAGTAAATGTTTAAGTAATGCTCTTGAGTGTGCACAGTGTTCTAATTATAAAACATTACTTACGTATTTCTGCTCATCATATGCTATTTTAAAACATGCTGAAACCTTTGGTTCTATTAAACACTGAAGTACTGTATAGCTGTCTTTTGTTAGGAAGTGGAAATTATTTCTCATAGAGTATTCTCCATGTAAATACTGAATATTTCTTCTCCAAATTGGTTTGAATGCTTAATGGTTCCCAGGACTTGGGCTTCTTGAAATGACCAGGCTACTTCTAGAAGATCTGTTTGCTTATTTCTAAATATTGTAAGATAGTTTAGTTAGTTTTCTATAGAAATAATCAGGATTTTTTTATATTCATAGTAGAACTTGCTAGGAATTTCCAGAGCTAGAATTTGTAGCAGATGATGGGAAGATTGAGTTCTGTGTGTAGGATCTCTCTTCTGTTAATCTGTTTCTGTACAGCAGATACAATGTGATCCACTTCAGTCAGAAGAGAAATATATGATGGTAGAGTAAGCAACTCGGGGTGACATAACCTTTAGCAATGTCCCCAGGTTGCTCAAAACCCAGGAAAAATTATTCTGATAGCTTAATGATAGATACATGAAAATTTCATGCACCTTCTGTTTTAAGAAAAGTTTTTTGATTTCTTGAACAGAATCAATGACTGTGAAAATTTACTCTTGCCGTAAAAAAATAATTAAAGTGGTTGTATGTTATCTCTTAAATGATTGTGTTTGTTTATTCTTCTGAGACTGAAGAATATGGGTATATTAGAATTTGAATATTGCCTGAAGCTGATGGGATGAACTCAAGCACTGACTCCTGCAAACCACTGTTCAGTTGTCTCATTCATCTTGCTATGTGCAGTATCACTAGAAGTGTTGCATGCCAAGCCTGAAATAAAAATTGGGTTTATGTGTCTGGGATTGGGTTTGGGGGTTTAAGGAATACAGTTTTTCATGCTAAAAGAATGTGTTTAGTATCAAGTTCTCTGAACTTACCAAGGATTGCCTGGTGCTTTACAGTTCAGAATTTCAAAATTCTCAGTAGCTGTATTGTGAAAACTTTGAGTAGCACATGAAAACTTACTTGTAAACATGAACTAGTAAAATTGTGTGCTAAATGTATTTTGTGTAGTTGAGAGAAAGTTATTTTGGGTTGCTTTCCTGTTTTCATGCAGGTAGTTTAAAGAATCTCACTGTACATTTGTAGAAATTAGCTACTCAAAATCAGGCTAGATTCACTGTTTATGATTATGCAGCTCATTTTTTTTAAGGGTAAATGGACTTGAGGCTTTTGCATCGATCCTTAGGAACAAAATCTGAAGTTAAGCTTGAATTCTAGTCGTAATAGATTTTGGATGAAGTTCTGGCACTACAATCATGATGTAGTTAGTGAAAGGTAATGCAGAAATGGACTTGATGCTTGATGTTGTCTGTAGCCCGTAGGAAAACCTAATTCAGAATTGTAGTAATTTACAGTAATCTACAGTGGCCACCAGTGCTCAGAGCAATCCAGAGTGAGCTGTTAACTCTCTCTGGTGATACAATTGTCTTTCACCACCTGGTTTGGTGCATTTGTCATTGAGTCATGTAGTAGGAATCTGGGTTCTTTAACTGGAACTCTTAACAGTTTTTCCTGGAAAAGCTTTTCTGTGTTCTGTTATTCCATTGAAAACATTGCAAATAAACAAGTGCNAGGCAGTGTCTGTGTCACAGCCCGACTGGCTGCAGGGTGAGCTCCCAGTCCCTCTCCAGCGAGAGAGAGAAGCGGCAAGCACCCAGATGAATTCTGTCTCTCCCTCTGTGTCTCTTGTCCCAAACTAAGAAGGAAAACTGGAAGCGGAGAAAACGGCCACGTGTCCTGGAAAGCAGCTGCAACTTCTCTCTGCCAGGTCACTGCCCCAGCCGGGGCGGGCAGGCCATGACGCTGCAAGTGGCGGAGAGACTGGAGCAGAGACTGGGACCCCAAATGTAGAAATCGGGAGAACAGCCGTGGCAAGGAGAAAAGAACCAGCTCACCAAGAAGCAGCAGCAGCAGCAACGAGGAGCAGGAATAAAAAACCGGCTTCCCTCCTCAGCAGCACACACAGCCCTCCTGCGTTCAGCCGAGCTAAAAATGGAAAATGTCCCCAAAAACAAAAGAGATAACCTGCCCCCCACCCAAGCGATCAAGAAGACGACGGTAGCAGTGAACTACTTCTTTTTGTTAACTAATGGCATGGGCAGTTAGTGGCAGGGGAGAGAATTTACAGAATAATTCCAAACTATAACAACAAGCTGTTTCAGGAGATTAAGATGAGTTCAGTAACACACAGAGGAATGA
Organism: Sakesphorus luctuosus; assembly: GCA_013396695.1. Lineage (NCBI taxonomy): Eukaryota > Metazoa > Chordata > Aves > Passeriformes > Thamnophilidae > Sakesphorus > Sakesphorus luctuosus. The sequence continues at coordinate 1,051,010 of VWZD01003541.1, read as the reverse complement.
CTGTGAGTTATTCCTGGTTGGGCAGTTTATTGCCTTTTACAGATTATTTCATTCTGGTTTAGGAGTCATAAATTTTCCATTGTGCACTTTAAAAATTCTGTTAAAAAAAGGTTCATTTTTCTTAGACAGTCGTATCAAAATGTGAAACATTAATTGTGAATGATCTGCTCAGAAAAACATAACACCTAGTGAGTTACCATGTTCTCATTTGATGCCTTTGACTGGGACAGTGGAAATTCCTTCAGGTGGAATGAAATGTTTCATCCAAGTCTAGATTGATTACAAATAATTCAGTAGTTGTCTGTGAAGAAAGCATAACTGCTTAGTACTGAAAGCTTGGGAAGGTAGCAGGGATATTTCTAGTAGAGGCATGTGACAAATTCCCTCAAAGCAAAGCCACTAGAAAGGAAAGCCCTGATTGCCCCCTCACTGTGTCCTGTTCTCCAGACAGATACATGACTGAACTGGCTCAAGTCAGCAGAAAAGAGACATCAGTAAAACTAAGTCTGAAGAGGGAATATTCTGTAGCCAGGAAATAGGCACAGTAATGGGTCCTGATAGTAAAAACTTTACTCTCAGTGGCTTTATCTTCTGCTGCTCTTTGTATGTTTTGTGAAGGAGAGCCACTGTGAGGACTGCCCTTCCTTTGTATTCACTTTCCAAACAGATAGAAAGGAAAGGAGAGGAAACTGCATTAGAGCTTGAAACCAGATACTCTTCTTAAAAGTGACAAAGCATTCTGGTCACCCACATTTATGACTTAGGCCTCTTTATAAGGTGTACACTTTTATATTGGTTTTGTTCTTGTTACGGAAAAGCTTAAAAGGCAGTAAAGTGACAATTGCTTTACCCAGAGTGTTCTTCCAGGGGGAGGGAAAATCTTCTGCTCTGTACCACCCTGCAGAGGTCACTTTTCCTGTTACACATAACTGGAACAAACGTAGTAATTATTTTTGCCAGAATCATGGAGGAAAGTAACTTTCAATGACATTTTTCTACCTAACTGTGACCAAACCATGGTGAAGACACTGGCTGGCTGTGGGTTCTTGGGTTGTGGGTAGATTCCTAGGGACAACCTGTGCCGCTCCCCTTTTTATCTGTTGATCCAAAAGCCAGTCTAGCCAGTTTCAGGAGTTCCTCAGTGCAAACGAACTCTTGCAGTAGCACAGGACCATCATGCTCATGTTAGTTCTGCTCAGCAGGGCAGCACAAGGGGAATGACAAGGAGGAGGGAACAGATCAGCAGTGGCAGTAACACTACTGAGAGAGAATTATTTCCTCCATATCTGACTGTTCTTAGAGGTGTGGTTGTCAGCACAGGTGAATATCACTTGCTGGTCATCAGAGACCTCAAGGATATGTCAAAGGACTTGCCTTAGAGAGAATAATGCTGTTTAAGTTAGATTTATGTATGGACAGAGAAGAAAGGATGCTTAACAGTGGCAAAAAGGGGGAGATTACAGAACAAGGGGAAAATTCTATACTGTTACTTGTTTTTTGAATTATATTTCCTTTATTCCCAGCCTTAACACTGTTCCTGTGGCTGACTTTTAAAACTGGGCCTATTGACAAGCCTGTGGAGATTGACAGGGGTGGGGATTGGTTGTATCAGGGTACATCCCTTTCAGTTCAGCTGTGTAGATGAAAGGAGGTGATTAGATGTAACTTTCAGATACTGCACAGTGACAGTGTTGCTTTCTTTATTTTGAGAAATTGAGTGGTTTAATAGCTGTGATTTCATTCAGTCCCCTTATTCATAGATAAGAGTGTGTTCTTATGAAGCTCATTCTGTAAAGCTGTTGGGTTGCACACCTTTCTGCTCCCTCTGCTGTCACCCATTCCCTCCCTCCCTCCACCCACGCAGTACAAGTTAAAACTTAGCCTTTAATTGCAGTGTCCCAGTGCCTTGATCCAAAAAGTACACGTCCTAATTTTCATTTAGCTAATCTGCAGTTGCTACTACTGGACATGGCCCATGTAAAGTCACTGCAGAAATGAAAATTTTGGCCTTGCCATGTAACTTGACTTTCTGCAAAGGCAACTCTTTTAGAAGTTTTACCCCAGTATTAATGTGTGTGTCTGTAGTTGTGTTAAGTGGTGATATTTGTTAGAGTTCTGTTTTTGATTAATGTTTCAGGCTAAGAAAACTTGAATGGAGCTGGTAGAGATGCTCTACTGGGTGGGAACCAAAAGTCTACACACCACCAGCAAGAGCTACCTGCAACAATGTAATTAACATCAACAGCCCAGGTTCTAGGCTGATTTCCTTTTGCAGAAAGTTAATTTTATAGTCAGACCAAATTCTTCTTTTTCGAATACATTTGAATGTTTAAATTTTTAAATGCTTCTGTGAGGAATTGTCTGTATGGATTTCTCAGCCTTGTGAGGAAGATGACATTTCTACACAGTGATCTATTGTAGATACACCTGTGGTGTGCATGCCCTCGTGGCTTTAATCCAAGCATACAAAGGGCCCAGCAGCTTCTTGCTGCCTGTGGCACTGAGGTACAATCTGGACACCATTTGCCACCTCTTCCTGCTGAAGTATGTGCTTCTGTTTCACTGATTAGGTTGGTCGTCTGTGGGACCCTGTGCACATACTAAGTCTTGTTCCACATTTTAGGCTTTAAGTTGCCCACTCACCATGCTTCCTTGAAAAATGAGGTGATATAAAATCTGCTCATATATTAGCTAAACTTTTTTGTTGTTTTGTGGCCAAAAGCTGAAGTTACTGCTGGGCTGATACTCCTAAATTTAGAAACAAAGCTTGAAAATTTAAATGTCAACTTATTCCAGAATGGACATTCATAGTGTTCTGTGCCTTCTTGGACACTGAACTCAACGATGTAAGGTGTGTGTTGATGTTCCAGTCTGTCCCATGTCTGACTGTCCAGGACACCTGCAATTGGTTCTTCAAGCTCCTTTTCTGCACTGTCCCAGGATATTTTCCTTCTCACTCTGCCTCCACAGCTGGTTAGAGATGACACTGTTGCATCATTTCTTTCTCAAAGATTGACTTAATACCAGAGACAAAACTCAAGAGTCAGAACAGGATTTAACACAATGATCAGTGGGATCTTTGGCAAAGTGTGAAAATGCAGGCACTGCCCACTAAAGCTATTTGCCACATCTCCTATTAGCAATTCTTTTTTTGGTCTAGTTGCCTCTTTTAAAGGTGGACACTTAAGACTTCATAACTCTAGTGGTTTTTTTACTCATTCTGATCAGTCATGAACACTGACCTTGGGCTTAGGAATGTTTTGCTGTGTTTTTTGGGACTGGGGGAATGTGTCAGGCAACATTTAACTAGTTGATAGAGTTAGAAAAAGGTGGGTTTGGCACCAACTTTGTCTCCTAAGGGTGTTTGTTCTCTAAGGCAATTAAATTATGGCACTCTGTTCTCTCATGTCCCGTCTTGTCAAATAATTTGTCTGTGTGACTGTTTTGACATTACAGATGCTCATTTCTGTGTCCTCTCCTGTTTTTAAAAAGCACAGAGATGTAGTAAGGAGAATCACATGCATAGGGTAGCTGAGAGCTTTCTGTAGGGGTACTGTAAAGAAAACTTCTGCATGTGCATTTCCCTATATCCTCAATACCTGCAGTACTGTGAGTCTGGAACCTCACTGGAGAGTCTGTAGTCAGTCAGTTAATCCAAATCACGTGTTTAGAGTTAGGTATTTTCATTCTTTACTCAACGAGACTGTAAACTAAACACAGAACAAACATTCTGTATTCCATTTGGATTATATAAATTAAATCTAATCAATAAGGTCAACTGAATTGTCTGTAGTCTTGAAAAAAAATAGTTATAAGGAAGATTAAAATAATAAAGAGGCGGGTGTACAGAAACATGCAGTTTATTGTACTCAGAATATTTCTGCCCTTCAACTGATGAAGTCTTAGGCATGCTGCTAGTGATGGTGCCAGAGGAAGTTTGTCAACACAAATACCTTAACACCCATTTTCAAGTCACTGTTAATATCTGTAAATACATTTTTAACCATGCAGGAGAATGCTGTGCTCTCCAGTTAGCTCTGTACATACTCAGCATAGTCTGGAGATGCTGAGCTGGCTGGAGTTTCCCAAGTGTCCACTTACAGAAACGAACAAAAGCAGCCTCTAAATTCTTGGATTTGAATGTTGTGTCTGAAGTGGTTGTCAAGTGCTGTAGCCTGTAGGTGATCACTTGAGCTGTGCTGCATCTTCAGTACTGAAAGGAGTCAGATTGAGGTACCAGTGGTAGCTGACAGAGCCATACAAGTCCTGTCCGTCATATATGACTCCACTGGCAGTTGTAAGAAGGTTTTCCTGGGTCTTCAGGATTTTCAGGGAGTTTTTTCATTGCTCTTGGCCTGATTTGGCCTCTTGAGGCCTTTCCATTGCTGTCCTGTCTCAGGAGTCCACATGGAGGCAAGTGAAAGGGCAGATTTCAGTAATACACATGCGAGTGTGACAGTACAAAGGCGACTAAATCCTGCCTGCAAAGAAACACATGCTTATGGGGTCAGATTGGAGGAATTTTAGATTATTGTCGTTAAAGATCTTGGGAGTTTTTTTAATGTTTAAAAGTTGCTGTTTAGCCAGTGTTGGATCGATTAAAAAAATACATGTGAAAAAGTAGGTGTATGCATTGCTTGGAAATCTCTTCCCCCAGTTTCCAAGAACTGAACCCAGGGAGGTTAAAACTGTGTTGGATAGCAACAAATACTTCTTAATGTTAAGAATAGTGCTTCTGGTAATTCTAGTTACTTTAATTTCAAGCCACTCATCTATGCTTAATTTAGACTAGAGTACACGAGAAAACCTTTTGTTTAGCTTACAGATATATGTAACCACCTTGTCATACAGAACTAATCTCATACTGTATTACCAGGAAATGTTGTTCAGTAACCCACATGAACAGAGTTGCTCCACTTCTACAGCCAGGCTTGGGAATGGGCAAAAGCTCATTGCTTACCAAAGGGAGTCTCCAGCTGTATGGGGGTGCATCTATTTACACTTACCTACCTCTGCCTTTAGGTGGGGATAAACCTTCTCTTCAAATTTTGGAGACAGCACTACAGATTTTGAGAACTCCGGGGAAGTGCACTGCACTTTGAGCTGTGTCACACATCTTGCTCTTCTAAATTCTGACAGGTGGTTGTTATGACCAACAGCACTATTCTAAGATTGTTTTCTACAAAGAGTCTTCCTGTCTATGAAATAGACCTATCACATACAGGCAGTAGTTTTCTGGGCTCTTTATGTAGTCAGTGGAGATCAGTGGCACTCATAAAGTAATGCTGAAGTTCCCTGTCAGTGTGACCAGGATAAATAGGTGATTGTCAGTTGCCAAGAGTGGAATCTGTGTGCACAGTAGCTTAAAGTAAGAATAATGACCATTTCTGTTGTTGTAATGGTTGTTTTCATTGTCTGTGTAGATTCTGCAACTTACCTGATTCCTTCTTTCCCTGGGTCTGTAGAGTTCTCTTTTGAAGTCTTGTGTGGTGAAAACACTGAAGAATGATTGAATCTACTCTCTCCTTCATGTCTTGCTGCAGGGATGGAGAGGAAGTGACGCTAAATAGGCCACATGGGTACTAGCACATGGAATTTTCAAACAAAACCTCCAAATTTCAATTAGTATAAATCAGGAGAAAAAACCCTCTATTTCCACATATTCGGAGGATCAATATGGTGGTATTAAATGTCTGTTCTGTATTTGAGAGGTTCTTCTGGATGAGCAAAACATTCCGAACACTAATTTATACTGTCAATATTACTATGAAAGTTTTGAAACTGTTAACGTGAGTACTGATGCGTGTAATACTGAGGGATAAATGTGCTCATTATGTACACAATTAGGGGAGAAGACCTGTCAACTAATGTTTTTCCTACTAATGTTGTTTTTTTTTAATCTTTAAGAATGAAACCAAGAAAAATTAAAGAAGATGATGCTCCACGAACGATAGCTTGTCCTCACAAAGTAAGTGAAGTGCTCATGAGTAGATAGTAATTTGTAGATCAGAATTTTATATTGATGTTTTCTCTTGAGAATGAATAACTAAAATATCTTACTGTTAATCGACTACACTCAGTTAACTGTATTTTAGTTATTATTCTCTAGAGGCTTCCTTAAAAACCTTTCACTGAATAATATATTATTCCCATTCCTTGTCTTAAGGTTAGTGCATCCCTAATCTTCTGGTAACCATGATGCACAGCCCCTAACATGCTGGTTTTACTGTTGTGATTTCCCGACACCCAAGAATACATACTTGAAAGAATGTTCTGAAAGCTGTTCAAAGTACGTTCCTAAGATCTATATATCCTCTGCTTGGAAACTATGACAGATTTGGAGTCTAGATCAGGAATCAGCAATTTACGGTGCAGATTCTAAAGTCAGCATTGTTGGAAGACTCTGAATTACATTCCACAGAGCTGGAAAGTGCATCATCTTTTGAGACAGGCATCTTGGAGATACGGTCCTGACCCACTGGTAGCAGGGAATCTTCTGTCTTGAATTAATGTTGCCAGTCACCTAGATTGTAACATCTGACTTTACTGCATTTTCCAGCTTTTGTAGTGCTTCTGTTAGCTGACTTAGTCTGTAACAAAAGTAGACAAATACAATCTTGCTGACTTCTGGTCTAGATTTAAGTGTGAGCCTAAGCAAATAATCAGGGCAGATAGCTAATAGTACCCATTAGAGAGCATGAATAGAGGGCTACTTTCTGACAGCCATGGTGTAAGGAATTTTCTGAATTCCTCTTTGTGCTTATATTGATTTCCAATTCTCCACATTCTACAAGTGTCATGTTTTTATCGTAAATACACTATGTAGAAATACTGGAACAATTATTCTTTATGATACCAGGGAATGTTGCCTTCATTTCTTTGATTTATTTTTTCATAGCCTCAACTTCATTTGAACAGTCAGGGGAAAAGGACGTTCTGTCTTTCCATTTTCTGTCTTCTAGTGTTTCTAGGCTTTGTGCATTTATGATTTCAGTTTAAAGAAAGAAAAATACTGTAGATGGAACTGCTGCTCTCAGAGGCAGGCAGGGACTTCAAAATAAATGTAAAAAAGTTGATGGACTGTTTATTTTGGTGCTGCTTTGCTGCACTCAGTTCTGTTACATGCAACGAATGATGGCCCAATACTTCAAAATTAGCCAAATAAATTCTAGTGCCTGAAGAGAAAACTCAGATCTCTTAAGTGACATTTCCCCCCTTTTTAAGAAATAAGGCATATTTAAATGTATTAGTTTTGAAAAAAAAATAAAAAAGAGGAAGCCTGCAGAATTTAAGATTAGCAATTTAATGTTCCTTTAGGTTCTGTTGTTAACTTTTATGCCTCGTAACACAGTGATGTTGGTAGACTAGTTTTGTATAAGTGTAAGCAGTACAAATAGAATTTATGGTTATTAATAGGATTTTATGAGGCATGTTGAACCTTGAGGAATACACTTATAAAGCATATAATAGATACTTACTGATTGTCACTAAAGGTGAAGAAAAACAAGCTGAAAGATTAAGTAAAGAGTCCCTCAGGTTGCTGCTGACTTAAGTGCACTCTGGAGTCAAAAGTAGTATTCTTCTGTTAAGCAGCATGGGGCCCAGATTAAGAATTCTGATGCTGTACCTGAGTTAATATAGTTTTTGCTTTTAGCTTCAGTTGGCACTAACTCAACAGGTTCTCCCATCTTATCCAGTTGCCCAGTATCACTTTGTAGATTTAAACTCTAGCAGCAGTGGCACCCTTATCTTAAGGTGGTAGTGATCAGTCTGCTGCTGCCAGCCTGGACAAGGCAGTTTCTGTAAGTTGTTATGTGCTGGAACCCAACCCTCTTGCTCCATTTATTCTCAGAAATGAGGAGGACAGAGAAGGGAGAGGACAGAATGTTGGAAGATGGAGTGGTGCACATACAAATTGGTACTAGAGAATAATCTGTGGTTTATTAGAGATTATATAATATGTTAAAGTACTCTAGTACTCAGAGCATACCATAGGTATCCATGAATTATTCTGTCTGGTTTTCTTGTTTTGTGTTTGTTTTTTCCTCTGAAATGGTTACGTGCTTTTGTTTGGTTTATTCATTTTCTTCTATCAGAGCCTCATCTTCTTCATGAGACTGTCCTATTATTCCTTTGACTGCACATGGCTCATAACACTAAGTGAGGAGAGAGTTCGAGATTTTTATGTTAGGGATTGCATTTAGGATTTTTTTATCAGCTTTTTAAATGATTAGTTTTCTTGTATTACTTTTTTTAAAAACGTAAGAAATTTTAAGAAAGTGTTCAGGATATAAAAGCATTTTATGTGCTTGTACTGTAGCAGATAAAACCTTTTCTATGGGAGCTAGCTTATCTACTAATTGAGCTTCACTGTTCTTTTTAAGGGCTGCACTAAGATGTTCAGGGACAACTCTGCCATGAGGAAGCATCTGCACACTCATGGCCCTCGAGTACACGTATGTGCAGAATGTGGCAAGGCCTTTGTGGAGAGCTCAAAGCTAAAGCGGCATCAGCTGGTTCACACCGGAGAGAAACCCTTTCAGGTATTGTTAACCTCCAGGCATAAGTACAACTCTGTATTCGGGGAATATGTGTAGACTGTAACTGGAACTTGGCTTCCACAGGACTTCGTGGATACTGTGCCCTTTCTAAAATCAGATGAAACAATGAACAATGACCTTAAATACTGGAAGTCCTCTCCAGCTAATTAATCATTTTACTATTTTCATGGACTTCTCTTAGAAATTGGTAAATTGTATGTACGTGGGGAGATGCCTTTCAAACTAAGATATAAAGTTACCCAGTTTAAAACTGAAGATTGTAGTTACTGTTGAATTAAGAAAATGTCTTTCTCCTTGTCATCTTTTCAACTTAGCCCTTGTGGACAGCTGAGACTTTGAGGTTGTTTACTCAGTTGACTTAGGATACTAATTTTCAGTAGCAGGTATTAATGAGTTCTCAGCAAAATTATGAGATTCACTGAATCTCTTTCTGTTTATATTACATCATGTGGGCTTCTGCCACCAGAGGTCCCCTGCCCTCTTCATATGATACTTGTTATAAATCTTTACAGCTATTCATAGCCTCGAGCATATCTGTGTTCTCCAGTACACATTTAAGATATGTTATTTTTTTAGTCAATTATTTTTTAAAATAAATTACTTCAGAAACTTGATTTGCAGTCCTCAGGCATTCCCTTAAATATGTACACTGGGTGTTCTGTGTGGTAAATATAAGTATTTACCATTAAACATACCATCCTTTTTATTTCAAGCCCATCTTAAAAGTAAAGTGGATCAAATGAGTAAATCTTGCAAATCATCACTGAAAGGGAAAAATTCTGGTGTGAAACCTTGTTTCTGTGTTCAAATACAGTGTAACAGGATACAGATGTTTTTAGTGAAAGTATTTGCTTGTAAGCTGGAAGTTATTTATCTCCCTCTTTGAAAATAGATATACTACTGTATATATACTATATATAGTACACTTCGGCATTGCAGTTTTTAGTGCAGTTCACAGGTGATACCCACAGCTTCACTATCTTCAGCATCTACCTTCATGTTTGTGCAATCTAGTGATTAAAAAAGTATTGTTCTAATTGATGGAAACTTTCTATTTCATTAGCTAATGTAAGTATGTCTTTTCCTTTTAATAGTGTACATTTGAAGGATGTGGAAAGCGTTTTTCACTGGACTTCAATTTACGCACACACGTGCGAATTCATACTGGCGACAGGCCCTACGTTTGCCCATTTGACGGCTGCAATAAGAAGTTTGCGCAATCAACTAACCTGAAATCTCACATCTTAACACACGCTAAGGCCAAAAACAACCAGTGAAAGTTGGAGGAGAACATTCTTGAACTCAAAGCGTCTTGCAGGAAAATAAATTGGAAATAAATACGCCTCCCCTTTGTATATTGTTTCTAGGAAAGAATTTTAAAAAAAAGAACCCTACAAACCTAAAGGACATGTTTTGATAAGTAGTAAATAAAAAGCAAAAAAAAAGAAATCACACAAAAAACTTCAAGGTGACATTGCTAAGATGCCCTACCTTGATCTGTAACCCCGTTTCAAGAACACGGTGTTTTGTAAATCGCGTCCCCAACTGGACGGGTCAGCTCGTGAACTTGCATCAGAAAAGACAATTCTTTATACAACAGTGCTAAATTGGACTTCTTTTCACATTCTTATAAATATGAAGCTCACCTGTTGCTTACAATTTTTTTTAATTTTGTATTTTCCAAGTGTGCATATTGTACACTTTTTGGGGATATGCGTAGTAATGCTATGTGTGATTTTCTGGAGGTTGATAACTTGCTTGCGGTAGATTTTCTTTAAAAGAATGGGCAGTTACATGCATACTTCAAAAGTATTTTCCTGTAAAGAAAAAAAAGTTATATAGGTTTTGTTTGCTATCTTAATTTTGGTTGTATTCTTTGATGTTAACACATTTTGTATAATTGTATCGTATAGCTGTAATGAGATCATGTAGTATCAAATATTAGATGTGATTTAATAGTGTTAATCAATTTAAACCCATTTTAGTCACTTTTTTTGGAGAAATACTGCCAGATGCTGGTGTTCAGTGTAATTTCTTTGCCTGTTCAGTTACGGAAAGTGGTGCTCAGTTGTAGAATGTATTGTACAGGCACTGACCGTTTATTAACACCTGATAATATGTACATCCCCCCATGTAATAGAAAGGGCAACAATAAAACAGTGGTCCTAAAGAAAGAATCTGGCAGAAAATGATCTGTAAGTACAGTCTTATTTTGTTTTGTTGTCCAGAGCAGTTCTAGTTCCTCTTTACCTCCCAGAAATTGGAAGCTGAATAAACTCAAGTTTCCTTTACTTGCATTCAATTACAGTGATTTGTGATGCAATTACATAATGCCACATCAAGTGGTATATCTAAACAGAATTGCTGACTGTAATTCTGGTTTTGAGTGACCTAGACTTCCATTAACTGCAACAGTGGGTTTGGAGACTTGGCAGTGTAGTGGGGAGTTTTCAGTGAGTTGGGACAGCAACTAGGTAAAACAGTACAGTAAATAACTAAATGAGAACCTTTGTTTAGTCAAGGTAAGGAATGTTGGAGGTTTAAATGCAGTAACAATGGAAAGAGGATGAATGTTAGGGTGTGAGTGGTCATATGGGAAAAAAAAAGAAACTGTCTTTTGGCTAACTTGTTTGATGGAGTGTAATGAAAAAATTCTTGGAATCTTATTGGACACCTTTTACTTCAAAACAAGAACTCTGTGTTCTAAGAGAACTTGATGGAGTTGAGTTTTTGATGGTCTAACCAAGAGTGGTTACTACTCATTTGTTCAAGTGTTCAAAGAAAGAATTTAGCATATACTATAGTAAAATGTGACAGATTAATAAACAGAAGAAAATGCACAGAAATGCAGAAGTTATTTTTAGAGACATGTAACATATTTTAATGCAGTAAAAAGTGTTGTTAATCTTTTTCTGAATTCTGTTCTTACAAGGTTCATCCAAGTTTTCATTGCTAATACTGTAAAACTTTAATTTTGAGTCCAGTGTTGGTATTAGTGGAAAAAACATGGGTAATAAAGAACCTACTCTTAAGACCAAGGGAGTTTTCATCCATACATAAGTTAAACTGAACACTGCAACTCTAGTCTGAGGTTATTAGGGGTAGAAGGAAGGTTGGGGCATTTAATTGTAAAGTACGCTTTAGAATTTTGGCAGTATTTTTTCTTTTATATATAAGCAGTTTTTGAACAGGACAATATACTGAAACTTGTATAGTTATAGTTAAATTAAATTCTGTATACAGTTAAATTAGTGTCTATTCTTTTTGGAAGGAAATAAAATTAATTCAGTCTAGTTCTAATTGAGGCTACATTTTTTCTTAAACAGTATCTGTGATGGTGTTAGGCTTGCACTGAAGTTCGGTTTCCTGTGTTGTAAAGTGGTACCCATTTTATTGAATTGCAAGGTGTCAGTACTTCATCTGTGAACATACATTGGTGACTAAACTATGTTAAGTATTAGTTTGAGGACAAACTGGGAACTGTAACTGTTCTTACCTCTAGTTATTGCATCTGATTCCAGGGAGAAATTTTCACCTAGGCCTCAAATCAGTAGCACTCAATATACTCCTGAGTGTAAGTAGCAACACTTAGTATCTTGAAAGGTGTTGCTGTTTAAGTAGTTAGTTCCATATTGGGTATGAATAAATACTTGCATCAAGCAGCTTTTATAAGTTATTTGAGCTTTTAAAGTGTAATTGCACACCTTGCTCTTAAAACATCATGCTTAACTGATCCCAGAGTTTTCCTTAAGGTTTTTTAGTGAAGAAATTAAAGGCTTTGAGAATAGCAAGAATTGACTTTGAAACCACCATTCCCAGCCTACTGCTGACAGATTCCTGCATTCCACCACCAATTTGAGAGCAAGTTCAGGTAAGGGGAGGGGAGAGTCTGAGGGGTGATGGAACACACAGCTGATGGATTTAGAACTGGCAAAAGATTTCAGTGCTTACTCATCATGCACGTTCTACTGCTCATACGATTGTACATTTACCGTATCTGGTTCTGCTGAATGAAAGGAGGCTTAGTCTGTACTCAGAATCTTTTGTACTTAGACCAACTTTTTAAAGGTAGAACTGGCTAGACTTTTCTAGCTGTATGTGTTTATGGTCTGTCAGTAAATACAAGATGAATTGAACTTAAATACCTATTAACTTGTGGAGAGTGTGTTTCTTGGAAAGGTAGGAGGAGCACAGGTGCAGATTTGAAACAGTAAGTGACTAAATTCTTAGTGAAATGGAGCATCAGGACCTCAGCTGAACTTGCACTTAATTTTAATTATCTTCTGTTTGAAAAAGTTCACTGTTGAATTAAGTAGTACATTTTGACCTTTCTTTACCATAATGGCTGCAAATTGTCAATCAACAAAGCCAAACACAACACATTTTAATAATGTAGCTTCTCAGCAGCAATGTAGTTTTAAAGGCAGGTAGAGATCCTTTCCCTCCACTAATTTCATAGTAGGTAAATAGCAAAAGAAGCAATAATTGCCAGAAGTGGCAAAGTTATTGAGGCATTAAAATATTTGAAGAAAGTGAATCCCTTCAAAGTGCAAGATGAAGATGCATGGCAGTGATGGTAGCAGGTGGTTCCACTTGGTCACCTGCCCCAAGGTGCTCACAGTATTTCAATGTGTATGCCTTGGAAAAACTGCCTCTGATTAGTCTTTTTACTCAGCTAAAATGGAGAAACTCGAGAGGAGATTATGTGCTGAATAGCATTCTTCAAAATGTTTCCCTAATGCCTTGAAGAACTTGAGAAAATTTGGTATTTTTGTTGAGGCTGCTAGACAAATCAGTCTAGGAAGTCTAATCAGTCAAGTGGCAGCTGTTACCAGCATTGGTTGATGTATAATGTGTGTCTATAATGTCCCATCTCTAACTGTGGCACTTCAGAATATGAAATTTTTGTCTGTACAGCATCCTTCTAAAGTCTGCTATGTTACAGTGCCTGCAGGAGGGAAGTAAACACTGTTTGTGTCAGCATTGAGCTTTACGGGACTAATGTTCCTGTAGTGCTTAGAGCTGTTGAAAAGAACCTGGTGTGGATTTCAAAACTGAAGGTTGGGTGTGAAATTCTTCAGGCAGGAATAAAAATAAAGGGTTGGACTTAAGATCAGTATGCTTTTTCATGGTTCTGTAAATGGGATAGTTAAAAAGTAGCACTTGGAAAGAGACCCAGGGCAAAAGAATGGGAGAGTGAAGTAGGGCAGAGGGTGTGCAACCCTGCTGTTGAACACAAGGGGCAGAAACATCTGCACGGTGTTCTGTAAAGGTAGAAGCAAATTAGAGCAGGAATGTACATGCTTGTATTGATGATGATGATGATGATGGCTGGGCTTCATGAACAAAGATTTGGGAAGGGCTCTGCCCACGTGGGTGTGTCCTTCGAGCCTGTGCAGTGGATTTTTTAGGTGAGGCACAGCATGTGCAGAACTGGCACCACCCTTTAACTCCTAAGGTTCATCTGCCACAGCCAAGCGAGCTTGGATGGTGGCAGTGGAGTCCTCAGGACTAGAACATACAGCCCCCGGTATTCCCAGGAGGTCTCCCATCCAAGTACTGACCGGGCCTGACCCTGCTGAGCTTCCAAGGTCTGACAGGATTGGGCATCAGGGTGGCATTTAACTGCCTTATTATGAGAGCCAATATTCCATTTGATTGTATGAATTGTGTGAAGATGGCTTTACAGCCATGCTTAAATGTCAACTGGGTGGTTACTGCCTTAATTTTGTGAGGTAATTTAATCAGTGGTCCTTTTCTCAATTTCATTCTCTGTGTCTAAAATAAACTAGCTTAGGCAAGTTTATGTGTACTTTCAATCATCCTCTATTATTAAGGCAATTCTGCTTATAATTTTTCCAGTCCTTTTCTCTGTGCAAGCACATCAGATTCCATATAAGAGTTAATGTGAACTTTTCAGGTTCTGACTTCTCCTGACATAGCAGAAAAACACTGTTTTGTTGTAGGTAAATGGGTAAAATCACTTACAGCAGCAACTGGGTCTTAAAACAGTTCCCATTTCAGGGTTTTTCAAATCTTCTGCTACTTATTTTTAACAGAAAAGCTCTAAGACTGGGTCCTGGTTGGGTACCATGCCTGCTATCATGTTTTACGGTGTGGACGTGATAATCCTCTTGTGAGTTGCTGTTCTCCCCAAGTTCCTGTGTATGCTGGGAGTTCCCTTCAGGAGCAAGCCTGAAGTTCTGTCCAATGTTGGTGAATTTTGGGGAGGGAGAGAAAGGAACAGAGAGGCAGTGGCATCCTTGCAGGACTTCTGTGTGCTTCTCTTGCCACAGCTTATTAAGTCTTGTTGGTTTAAGTGTGATTTCTCTCTAATCAGGCTGATATTAGGTGACATCTATGTCCATGCTTTGTTTCAGTCTGTACAGAAGCTGATGAGGAGCAGTTTGCCAGGAGATGGCAGTGAATTACCTGTTTGCACAGCATGACCAGCAGGCAGAATGGCAGTGTCAGGGTGCCCCTGCAAGGTCAAGTGTGCGTAGGATGTCCTGTGTTGTTCACTGGGCCTTGACAGACTTGGAGCGTGCCAGTGTCAAAGAGCAAATTTTCCACACACCAGTGCAGAAGAATAAGAACTACAACTCTGCTGATTTCTGAGAATCCTGGGTGTACTTGTGCATTCATCAAATGCACCAGCAAGGCAATGGAAATACAGACGGTAAATAAAAACTGTTGAGTGTGAAGTGGGTCATATATGCTTGTATACATCAAACATTAAATATCTTTAGAGAAAAATTAGGAAATCTAATGGTAATGCATGTGCTTTCAGCTGTGAATGGCTATTTTGGTTACCTGATGGACCTATAAAACACCACTGCTTCTCTCCAGTAGTGACTTCCCAAAAAGCTCAAGCACCCTGGAGGCAGTTAGGGCCTTTGCTTCAGTCGGCTGCTTGCTCATAATGTGTGCAAGGCCATTGCAGAGACTAGAACAGGACAGGTGTTGCGCTGAGTCCTGCATTTCTGCTCTTTAGGGAATCAAAGATCTCAAGTAAGCTGTTTCTCTCTCTGGAGCAGGCCCACATAAAAGGTGGATTTCAGAAGAATGCTGTCAATTACCGGGCTAGTTTTGAGATAAATCGCAGAGCATGTAAAGACTGAGAAGTAATATGTTCTCCTTGTTAAATAGCAGAAAATCCAAACACAAAAAAATCTCAGTGACCAGGTATGTCCTAATGTGCTTCAGCTAAAGCTCATGTCAGCAATCGGTTGCAAGACAGATCTGTAGAAAACTGCCTTCTTGTTTAGTGTTTTGATTTAAGGGCTCATGAAGTCAGGTGTTCTTCCCAGCTGCAACATGCTTGCCAAGGACCTCACTGATATTGCCAGCTGCAATTTTGGCTTGCAAAGATTTTGACTGCCTCACACATGGGGTATCATGAAGCTTATGTTTTTACTTACTTTCAACACATTTATTTGTTTCTCAGCAAAACAGAAAATTTGGCCTTTTGATACAGAATCCTTCAGTTTTCACTCTTGACTGGTGCTTTGACTGAACCTCCAATAGATTTATATGAATCCAATCACTCCTGTAGCCTCAAAGGACTTAGAAATGTTTATGGTTTAGATACTGATTGTGAGGAACAATGTCAGGTCTTCAGTTTTCCTTTTGTGTAGTTGGTCGGTTTGTTTGTTTTTATTCTTTACTCTTGCACAGGTTAGGGATAAGGGATTTCACCTCAGTTTTTTCTAGAGTGAGAAATGAAAATGTGTACAATCTCTCAGCTAGGAACTGGCAGGGAAGCCGGTATCTGCCTGGATTAAATTAAGGGTAGAAGTTATTTTTACATTTACTTCCTTTAATTGCAGTTAGAAAGACTGAACTTCATTACTGGCTGTTTGAAAACTACCTGTTATAAATTTTTCCTTAAGTGAAAATACCTCAGTGCACAAGAAAGAAGGTATATGGCCTGGTTGATTGCAACACATAAGTATTCCTCATCTACAATAAATCTCTGCTTCAGAGAATTAGATCAGGTCCTAGAAAAGCAATACTCATTTTATTTCTTACCAGCTTTAATCTGGCCATGTGGAATTACTCTATCAACACTTCTTTCTGTGTCAATATATTTAGCAAATGGTGCAGACTATGACATCAGACTTCATTATGATCTTAGTATTTTATTAATTGACACATGGATATGGCTAAAATAGTACAAGACTATTTTACTGTTAGTAAAAACACAGAGTGTTTCGGTGAGAAAAAGCAGTCATAATAAAGTGTAATAGTGAATTATATGAGGAATTAATTTGACTGTGTTAGTTGTTGAGTTTTATAGACCTGAAGAATACTTTGTGAGCGCTGGAACTTGCCTTTCTTCCATTTATATCAATCTATAGGGTATTAGTTTTCACTGCAGACCTTGCCTTGCTTTCAGTTTGTTGATGAGCCTGTATAGCTTAAAATCATAGGTCAAATCAACTAGAACTGATAATAAACTATAAGTAGAAAAGCTTTTACTATATACCATATATATCATTGTGCATATTATGTCACCTTTTTTTTCTGTTAGTTATGACAATTTTTGCAATTAGTGAAGATAACACTAATACAAAAATTGCAAAATAGTTACACTGGGAAGATAAAAATGGTGTGTTTTTCTTTGTTTTCCTTCCCCATTGCCCATGGACACGCATAAATTCCTGAACATTGAAAGAAACAGTTTGCTTCCTTTTGATTTCCTCTGTCTCCAGCAAGTTTGGCCCAGTAAGTTCTCTGCTTCCCTGCTCTCTTGCTGTGTCTCCCAGAGTCATATAGTCCCTCAGATCCTTCATCTGTCTCCATGGCTGTGGTGTTGGATAGGGCATGTTGCTTTGGGTACACTTCCATTTTCTTTGCCTGTTTTTCTGGTTTAATTGCACATTCTGCTAATCTAATGGTGTTTGGCACACTTTGGGGCTTTAAATTGTTCCTTAGCTCTCCACAGATTAAAAGTCTGGCTGACAGCAACTGTCAACACCTTTTTTTTTCCAGCCTAATAATAAATATATTTAATTTCAAAGAACAAACATATTCCTTCTTTGCAAGGTCAACTTTTTTCATTTTTGTTTTAGCCACTTTCCCAGTATGCTACTGGTACTGCAGCTGCATTGGACAGGTTTTCATCCCTTCAGTATCTTGCTACTCTTTCATGTAACCTGTATAAAGAGCTGTATCACAGAATACTAGAATGGCTTGGGTTGCAAAGGACCAACCAAAAGATCATCCAATTCCAATGCCCTTGCCATGGGCAGGGACATCTTCCACTAGACCAGATTGCTCCATCCAGCCTGGCCTTGAATACTGCCAGGGATGGGGCATCCACTTCCTTGGGCAACCTGTGCCAGAGCCTCACCACCCTAATTGTATAGAATTTCCTTCTGATACCTAATCTAAACCCACTCTCTTTCAGCTCAAAGGTATTACCCCCTGTCCTATCACTGCATATATGCAGAGAAAGATGAAGAGGGGGCAAAAAAAATACTGTTGTGTTACAGTTGTAGACATGATGAACTGAGTTTCACGCTGGTAGTTCTACCACAGTGACTTCTTTAATAAGTATTACACACCTGTGTGCTTTTTTTCTCCTTTTGTCCTAATTGGGCATGTTTGTGTCTGTAACTTGTAACACTGTCCCGACCCATCCAGTTTAAGATACAGTAGAGCCCTTGATAGTGAGTTTAAGTTTCTTAATCCCTTCAATTGTTGGGAATTAATAGAGTATCTACTGCCCAGTATCATGATGGTTGATGATGCTGTGGGAAGAAGGATGTGGGGAGGCAGGACATACTTCTGTCTAAATTGGCTGACATCTCAAAAATCTAGCAGAAAGGAACTGTATCATGTTTTGAAAGGTGAGGCTATTGTCTAGCTTGGTTTAAGAGTTAAGAGCCACACAGATTCCAAGCAAGTGACATCAGACTGGGCTGAAAGCTGGCTTTACCCTCTTCTCGGGCTTGTTGAGTAACATCCAAAGTCTGCTACTGATTACGTCTTTTAAGTTCCAGATGGACAAATTTCTGGAGAGAATGCTTTAGTAAACACTGCAAGTAAAACATTGTATAGCCCTTTTCTCTTTTAATGACATTATGGTCTTTTAGGGAGACTCTGTTTTCTTATTCCAAGTATTTGAGTCTGTGCCATAGTTCAGTGTTGTTGTTTCTGCTGAGAGAACAAAAGGTACTTGACTGGAACTGACCCTAGCCAGGGTCAGTTGGAAGGTGCTGGCCTTTCCCTTTTCTGATAAGCAAACTGATGCTTGACAGGGTTTGTGTTAGTCACAAGAAGATGAAGTAGTGGAGCCAGTACCTGAAGTAACCTCTCAACAGGAGGACATGGACCTGCTAGAGTGAGTCCAGAGAAGGCCACAAAGATGCTCAGAGGGGTTGGAGTACCTCTCCTATGAAGACAGGCTGAGAGAGTTGGGGATGTTTACCGTGAAGAAGAGTCTGGGGAGACCTTAGAACCCCTTCCAGTGTGTTAAAGGGGCCTACTATAAATCTGGGGAGGAATGTTTCACAAGGGCATAGAGCGATAAGGGGTAACAGTTTAAAACTGCAAAAGGTTTAGATTAGATATTAGGAAGAAACTCTTGACCAGGAGGGTGGTGAGGCACTGAAACAGATTTTCCAGAGAAGTGTGGCTGCCCTATCCCTAGAAGTGATCAAGGACAAATGGAACAGGGCTTTAACCAACCTGGTCTCATGGAAAGTGTCCCTGCCCCTAGAAGAGGGGTTGGAACCAGAAGATCTTTAGGGTCCCACCCCAAACCATCCTATGATCAGCAAGGAAAGGTCTTTTTCTTTCTCCTGCTTTTCCTGTGTGACCTGATGGTCTTTGTGGGCTGGTTGCACTGTCTAAAAACAAAAAGCTACAACCTACAAAACGTTTTGCTAAACTTGTGCGTCACAGAGCCAAGCATTCTTCTGAGTCAGGTATGAATGGTACTTGATTCTGGTGTGACCCTGCAGGGACCCAAGACTTGTCATCAACAGCTGTGCAGCCTTGGTGCTGATCAGCACTGCTTAAACCAAACAAATACAGAATTTGAAGGGTTTAAGCATGACCCCAGCTCTTTGGCTCTAAAAGCAGGATTGTTCTCTTAGCAGTGAAAAGGTCAGTTTCCTTTCTTTGCTCCAGTGAACTGATTGACTCTAAGCCAGAGCAAGACCCTGCCCTTCCTGGTGGTGCATGGAAGGCAAATGGGGAGCAAGTTTCTATGGGCAAAGCCAGAAACCCCACCCTTGTGCAAGCTCAATTTAACACAAAGAAGCATCTGAGTGAAACATAAACAAACTTCAGTTCTTTAAAGTCAAAATTTTAAAAAAATTTATTCCCTCAATTTTATATACAATAATTACAGTCTCCTGTACAAAGGTGTAAATGGTCTTTGCTGTGAGTTTTTGTGCATATGCAGCTTAGTAGATAGATTTAACATTCAATTTGAATCTCAGTGCAAGTAGGCACTAGAACACCCACCATACCTCCAGGGTATAAAGAAACATACCAGTTTTACAGGTTTCTCCATCATATTTTGTTACAGTGCAAAATGCTATGAAATAAGGTTTCTTTAGAAAATTCATATAAATTAAACACATATTGCACTTGTCCCAACCAAAAGCGTAACAAGTTGTACTTACTGAACTACTTTGATATGTTTTAAAACATTGCTCACACACATGCACTCCTTCCTTCTGGCCAAATGTGCCAAATATGTGTAGCAGGGGAGAGTTTCAAATCTTAAATAACTTTTTACAGCTCTTTGACTAATACAATCCTTCTTCAACAGACTGCTAAAAAAATAAAAAATCACAGCAGATTAATGTAACAAGAAAATTCCCTAAACCCCTTTTCAGTATCCTTTCCAGTGGCACTGTAACTAAACACATAACAATCAGTATTCTTTCAATTCATAATGCAAGTGTATTGAACAGCAACCCTTTCGGACACTTACACCTCTGTTTTCTGAAAAGATATGAAATATGAAACCTGTAGTTCTAAATATGTATGTATTTCTACGGTACTTTGAGCTGCTAAGCCAATATTGCACCCACAAACATTTTGTGCAATACCACAGGCAGGACTTTGACTTCTGTACATCACTGGCTGCTATGGGGCATGTTGGGAGATGTGGTGCAAAGTTGCATTAACTTTGGAGAACAAAGTCTACTTGGGCTGCACTAACTTAATACAGTCTGTGCACCCGTCGAAGAAGAAACAGAGGTGAAGGTAAACAACATCAATCTTACTAGATTTAAGTTTTTTTAAGTTTCCCTAAATCCTTACAAGCCTTGAGATTTAAAGGAACAAGTGCATTTGAGTGCAGATGCTAATTTTGTGCTTAAGATATTTATTCAAAGCTGAAAGGAGTAGCTTAAATACAAATACTTTCTTTTTCTTTTTTTTTTTTTCCGAAATCTGTATGAACAAAGTTGCTACTAAAACCACTGACATATAAAAGCAGAGGATAAGTAAAACAGGTGACTAGCAGAATGCTAGTCTATGTTTTAAACAGTTCAGGGTTACCTGCAAAATGTCTCCAACATTTAATTTCTTTCCCCTACTTCACCTTAGATGAATATACTTAACTCCTGTCACATACAAAATGAGTATTTCTTTCATTAAAGCATTTCTGCATTCAACTCAACTCAGTCATTCACAACATGAGTGGAAGAAAACATGATCTCTGGTACTACAGCATTCTCCAGATCCTCTTCTGGAGCCACAATAGTGACTTTTCTAAAGGCAGGTCCCCATCTTACTTGAATACTACTAGATATGGAGTCCTGAATAAGGCAAGACACTGTTTATACAAGTAGTGAGATGAAATCCCAATTTGACATATTTAGGAATTCTTTATACAAGTAGCATAGATCTACACTACTTGTGCAGGTCAAGTGTTCATGTTCAACAAAACCCAACCAGCTGGGCTTTGGATGAGGAGAACAAACAGATTAAGTTCACAAACTGGAAGGCTGATGGATTACTGAATCCAATTACCCACATTAAGGAATGTTGTCTTCTGGCCTCATGTACATTAGGAATACAGTGACAGTAGCAAAGGTAGCTGCATTGACAGGAAAAGCACGGAGAAGCGTGGAAGTGAGACCTCTTGTGAACACCCTCCAGCCTTCTTCATGGTAACTCTTTCTGACA
Source organism: Sakesphorus luctuosus (assembly GCA_013396695.1). Taxonomy (NCBI): domain Eukaryota; kingdom Metazoa; phylum Chordata; class Aves; order Passeriformes; family Thamnophilidae; genus Sakesphorus; species Sakesphorus luctuosus. The sequence continues at coordinate 1,029,294 of VWZD01003541.1, read as the reverse complement.
CAGTCCAGAATGCCCTTGTATTGTGTAACGCCTCCAACCCCATCAGCCTGAAGTCGGGATTTGATCACATCCATGGGATAGGTTGAGAGCCAGGACACAATTCCTGACATCCCTCCAGAAAACAGTAATTTGGGAATAACGTAACTGTCATCAGCTTCACAGCCTAAATACCTAGTCATGCAGTCATAGGTCAGGAAGTAAAAACCAAAGCTTGGAGTTTCTCTAATGAACGTAGAGACCATGCCCCTGTTGATGCCCCTCAGCCCTTCCTTTTTATAGATTTTAACCAAACAATCCAGAGAATTTTTGTAGTTCTTTGTTTTCAGTTTGTATTCTCCTGTTCCTTGAAGCTGCATTCTTGTCTTTGCCAACTCCATGGGACAGCAGATGACGCACTGGATAGCCCCTGCTGCTGACCCTGCAAGGAACTGGTTTAGAGGAGTGTCTTTTCCAAGAGCACGAAGAGTGTTTCCTTGTACACCGAACACAAGCGCATTAATGAACGTAAGTCCCATCATTGGTGACCCAATACCTTTATAGAGTCCAAAAGCCTAATGGAAGAAGGAAAGAAAAAAGCTTTTTAACAGTGGTGTTGATAACCTCCTGAAACTGCAGAAAATGGTCTTTCTGGGTCTTCCTTGTGCCCTAACTTTCTAACAGTGGCCAGAAGAACAGGACCACCTTGCTTTGGAATAAAAATTTCATCTCTGCCTAGCTCACAAACAACTAAACAACTTAGCAGTACAAATATATAGTTGGACACATCCATAAAATAACCTTAGTCCATCCAGAGAAAAGTTTTCTGACAAATTCTATACTTTTACGTATCTTAAAGCCTGAAGCTGCCTTTTTAGTTATGTTCTTAAAGCTTCAGCAGCAAAAACACCTCACCAGTTTCTTTACTCATTGCTCAGATTGCTTGGATTCCCATCAAATTAGTTATTTAAATAACTTACTATATTTAAAAAATTAACTTCACAAAATTTCTAGCAACCTTATGATTACAATATCTGTCCTATGGTCAGGTGAGGTTCAGAGTATGCTTTATCTCTTGATCTTCAACATCTGTAGTTTTTTTTTTTTTTAACAGCTTTCCCACTCTTCTGAGTCAAAATACACAAAGATAAAAAAATATGCAAAGCAATAATTTTGTACTTACAGATTCTTGCTTTATGATGGACTGAAAGCAATGGAAAGTCCCACGGTAGAGAGGCTTCTCTACATTTTGAACTTGTAGACGAACCTATAAAAAGTTGTATCAGATACCAATTTGTACTTCACATCTGTAGTAATGGGTAAACTAGTGTCTTGTACCTATGTGGAGATTTACTACAGCAATGGGTATGCAAGAACACAGGCTGGACACTAGAAGGCTGTATGTGGTAAAATAATTGGAAAAATCTTGTGTAAGTGTTCTGAATTAATTTGGGAGGTGAAAACATGAAGGGAAGAGGGTTATTAACTTCTTGTGAATATCAGAAAACCAGTCTGTGGAAGGGTACATTGTTATCTAGAATTTCAAACAGAAGTTCTCCAGTATGGGCTACAATAGGGACTTTCTTTAGCTGCCAAGAATACTTCTGTTCACACTAAGGAATATCTGTATAAGCCTGATAGAATTCTATTAAAAAAAAACTATCTGCAAGTCAATAATGAAATAAGAATAGTTTTAAAAGGATAGAAACTTTCAACAACACCCATAGTGTTTCTGATGGCCAGATTTGGGCCCATTCATTGAGATCGGGTGTTTGGTTTTGTTTTTGTTTTTTTTTTTTTTCCCAGAGTAGCTGGGCAGTGACTCTTGAGATGTTTGCATAAAGAAAGGAGTAAAAGCCACTTGTCCCTTTATATTTCAGTCTGTTTTTTTAAAAGCTGCTGAATGCAAGGAATTGATGAGGGTGTGGCTGCTTTGAACCTTTAATGTTAGTAATCAAATAACTTTTCCAAATCTGAAACAGGATGTTCTACTGGATAGATAGATGTGGCAGTAACTGGCAGTCTTAGGAGACAGGCCCTTCTCTAGATGTTTCTGAACTGCTAATGGAAAAGTCCAATTCTTTTTTCAGGCTAATTTGCTCTCAGCACTCTTTATAAAGTCTCAATTGTACTTAGCTCATGCAAATCCCTACACTGCAATAAACTCAAGAAATTGGTTTCACTGGATTGGTAAAGTTAAAAATCTATCTTTCATCTCCAGCATGGAGGGCTGCAATGTTCTTCAGAAAAGATATCTATCAACCATTTAATGCTACTGCAGCTCCAGGGCAAAAAAAAATTCAAGACTCTTATTCTGAGCAAAAGAAAGTATTATCTTATCTGTGTGAAAGATTCCTGGACTTTAAATCTTTTTATCTGTTTTTGCCTAAGGTAATAAAGACACCACCACAACAAAGAAAGTCAAAAAAGATTTGTGAAGGTGGTTTGTCAGATTGCTATATTCAGGTTAGCTTTCTTCAATAGAATTTTTTTATATATATATTGTTACAACATGTCACTTTATGCTTGGTAAATCAAAACTTCAGTTTTCAGTATCTTTTTAGTATACACATTAGTGTATGCTATCCATACGGGGAGGCTGAGATCACCTCAGGTCCTATAGCACCTTAGGGTTAAAAGCAGTCTTATGGTAGGATTCAAAGAAAATAAATCCTTTGTTACTCAAAGTGATGCTTGGGGAATTGGCAGATTGTCAAAACTGTTACAGAAGCAGATCCCCCAAAATGTTATAAATCTTAACAAGCTATCACAATTGCACAAATGAAGGGTTTACTCCATTTATAATTTACTGCTATCGTTTCAAACCCCATTTGTGAAGTTAGGGGGCTTCCACAAGGATGTGCTCAGGGAGATTTGCCACTTAGGAACCTTCTTACTTTATCTTTTCTACACACTTGTGTTTAATAGTTTAGAATTAGCAATATTCTATATACAGTTTGAATTTCCAGAGGCATAGAGCTCCCACTACTTTTGCCTAATAATTTGTGAAATATTAACCGATTAAGCTCTGCTCTAGGATGACACATTTAGATAGTACTGACTTTCCGGGTCTAAGAATGAAAAATGTCTCTTTCTCCTGAGCAAACAATGCTGGTCACATTGGGGTGCCCCCATTAGCAAACTGCCATGTAAGGCAATGAATGCACATAAAACTTTAATTTTGTGTGTATTAATGCCACAGTCAACAAGCTCTTTAGTGTGTACAACTATAGGAAGGATGAATCATGTGCAAAGTTTAGTCATCTGTTCCATTCATTGTCCAATATTCTTGCTTCCTTCTTATTGGAAACCACTGTCACTAATGTTTTGGGTTGAATAGTAACACACAGTAATTTCACATCACTAAAGATTACTAAAGGTACTCAAGACTAAACAAAAAAAACCCCAACAACTACACCCCCCCAACAGTCCAAGCATTTAATGATGGGGGAACTAAGTGACTTTAGAAGTGTTGTAGCAATGAAAACGTCCTCCAAGGACATAAAGTGGATAAGACCTCAACAACAGTGTGCCTGAGATTGAGTTTTAGAGGCACTGTGTGTGGAAGTGTATACAGCCAGAAATGCATAGCAGAAAGGAGGTTCAGAATAAAACTACATTAAAAAAAAAAGATATTCAAACCCCACTCCCTCCATGCCATAGCTGTAGAAGAGGGACACATCAGTTAAAAACTAAAAAGGGAAAAAGCTTCATAAGTCTTTCAGATCTTTACTTCAACTAACACATTTGGGAATAAATTAAGACTGAGAGAAACAGAAGTGTTCACCTGGGCTATACTTACTAGGTAACTCTCCCGTGATGAGGCTTATCTCTCATCTACAACAAAGTAACACTTTTGCTGTTAATGAAGACAGCCCCTAGCTCAGAAAGTAAAGGCAGTTAAAAGCAAAAAAGCAATTTTATACATTACATCAACAAACCAGGGATAAGCAGTTTGCCAGTTCTGAGATCAGCTCAATTGCAGCTTTCGCAGAGTGACTTCACCGGCTTAATTTCTCCCTGTGTGTCCCACCATCCCCCTCCCCGCTCTGTGAAACATGAGCACCAGCCAGAAAAAANAAAAAAAAAAAAAAAAGCTTAAATGCCACGACAGAAGTAAAATTCTGGCTTATCTAAGCAGCTTTCCCATTGTTCAGTTATACTAAAAATGCAGTCTCTGGTGACTACCGGCTAGCCTTTCAAACACTGCAGAACTATAAAAAAAGTTAATTCTTAACACATATACATGTTATGCAATGTCTTTTTTTTTTTCCTTAAAGGCTTGTTAGTTTTCCCACATACAGTGGTGACTATGCCAGCTAATAACACAAACATTAGTATTTGCTCTAACAAAACCCAGGTGCTTATACTGCCTTCTAATGGATATGAAAATATCAAGTGCCTTGCTAGATTTCACAAAATATTTAGAGTAATCCAGAAACAAACAATTTGCTTTATTGTAAAGTAAGATGTTTTTTCCAAAGCCAATACATCTATTTTGCAATTAAACACCTGCTGAAATGAGCATGGGAATCCCAGTTTTTGCAGACAGTTAAATATTTAGTTTCATGCAGTAGAAGCTGTTTCACTTTAAAAAACAAAAATACCCACACATAATTAACTTTAGTCTGAGCATAGAACTTTGGCAGTTTTTCTGGATTTGGCGAAATGACCCATCACCTTCAGTTAAGCATGCAAAACTTGGCAGGATGGGGGGGAGAGGAAAGGACAGCTGACCCTGTACCACCATAAGAAAAAGTCTGGATAATACCATTCCTGAAAATATATACTAGAATTCAACTGAATTACTTAACAGTCAAATGTACCATATTCTGAGAGACAACAAGACAGATTTTACATTTGAGCAGCTTTCACTGCAAGCTTGCAAGGAGAACTAATGTCCACTAGCTCAGGAATTTTGTACTGAATTAACCATGTGCTAGGATACAGAACATGGTGATGGCTTTGGTAACACTATCAGCCTACAACCTTTGCATATCTAAATTCAGCAAGGTAAAGGTATTCCAAATATAGATCTAGTGCATAGAATGCTGTCTGCTGCAGTCAAGCGATTCAGTGTATTAATTTAGCAAGGAATATATTGATATCCCTTCTTCTATTCTTTCAGCACGAGACTTTGGACAAGGCTGCCAAAAGGTGACTTAAATTGTCTTTCCATTCTGAAAGATGGGTTTGGACTCCTGAGAGCCCTGGCTGAGGGACCCTCCAGGAGATCTCAAATCATATTTGAAGAAGCTGAAGTATGCATAACACATACAACTAACAGACCATCAGAAAATGAATTTTAACTTGGAAAGTTACAAAAATATATGATACTTGGAAGAAAAAGCCCCCAGACAAGCTTCATACTTGGATTTTTCTTCACTTACACCCTTTGGCTAGTGCTACAAATTAAGTAGTAAGTAGCAGAGCTTGAGGGGAAAACAAAATACAATAACCTAGTAACAAAGCAGGTTTGAGTTACAAATGCAGGGAAAGGCAGTTCTAGCAGATAGTGTTGAACAGCTGCAGAGAAGCAAGCTTAGAACAAAATTTAGTTAAATGTAAGATTGTATTTCCAAATACAATATTGTTACTGCACTCATGAACTTGCAGTTTAGGTCAAGGTTTGCTATGTTACTGGGTTGTCATTTCTGAAGAGTTGGAGATCGAAAAAAAAATAATCTATAAACAGATTGTGGAGGCTTGTTCCAAGCTTTCCCACACAGATTTATGCTCTTACAGCGTCTGGGGATCTTTTTGTTTTTCCTCCCCCATTCCTTGAAGAAACTAAGTTTTCTACTTAGAGGCAAAGATATTTCATAATCAACCCACCTTAACAGTGTCAAAGGGATGTCCTACCAGCACTCCAGCAGCACCTGAAACAAAGCAAATGCCATGGTTATTACTGAGTTTTCTTCCTGGGTCTGAGGCTACAGTAGCCCAAGCAGGACCACCAGCCTGCAGTGTGAGCACACAGTGCTTTTGGCAGACCACGCAATGAGCGTCCTATCAAGTCAGAAGATAAGAGATCTACATTCAGTCCTTCAGGTCAGCACTAGGTGCCCTTATGCTTCTCTTCAGGCTTTTGAGCCCCAGGCTGGGGTTGAGGTGTGTGACTACAGAGCCCGCCACATCATATGGAACGTGCAGCTGTGACTCCCAGCCTCAGCCCAAGGCAAGTCCAGCGGGCAGAAAATGCAGGTTTCTTCTGAAGCACAGTGTTTCAGGTACATGTAACCTGGAACATGAAACATTTAAGCTTCTCTAAAGGCCGAAGAACAATCCTGTTTTCTGGCTGTAGCCTTTCCAGATGTCATAGTAGCACCTGCAGCAGGACCATGTGTTTCCAAACCCCTTTGCATTATTCTAGCATTAAAGGACTTTACAGAAGTCACCAGCAGGCCTATTAGTTACACCAATCTCAATACAGGCATTTTGCACACACAGGCTGAAGCAAGGAATCCTCTAGCTCTGTATTTCTGTGACCCAGCAATCCTTAATGTTCACTGACAACAGTAAGAACCACAAGAGCTTCAGTGTGCCTTCCCAGATTTGCAGAAAGATAGCTGCCCTCCCTCCCCCGAGGAAGAAGTGGCAGCAATACTGTGCCCACTTCAGGATGGTGCAGACCAGGTTGTTCGAGGCCAGCACAGTGGCAAAACAGCCCGAGACCGAAAAACAGCAATGAGTGCCATGTTCGGCATGGAAAGGCGAGTGGTACAGCTGACCCTGCAGGATCTCCAGCAAGGCAAAGATCGCTAGGATGAAGCCAGAGAAATGCTGAAAGAAGAAATTAAAACCAAAGACAATCTATTTGCCAGGTTGGCAAGGAGAACAGCAAGCGCAAACACCCTAAAAGAAGCGAGAATAAATCTCCTGAACACAATTTAACAGCTGCTAAAAATAGCAGACGGCAGGCCGGCAGCAGATGCACCGGGAAGCGCCGTACGCGTTCTCTGCTCCTCTCCATCTTAAAGCTCCCCGCTGCCCGTGTGCCCAGGTCAGGGCTCCCGATCGCGCCGCTGCCCCTCCGGTCACCCCCGGCCTCCTGCCCACCCCCCCCGCTCCTTTCAGTAGCTCCGGGCAAGCCCTGGTGCTGCGGCACGGCCGCGGAGGGCACGGCCCGCACCGCCCTGACCACGCGGGGACCTCCGACAGCTTCCCCGGCCGGGCTCTGCTCCACCTGCAGCGGGGCGGCCGCGCTCATCACCCGCGCGCCGGCACCAGCCTGCGCTCCCCCAAAACAGCGCCGCGCCGCGCCCAGCCCTCTCCTCCAACCTGCCTCCCTTTCTTCCGCATTAAAAAAAATTGGGTTTTCCCCATTCTCCGCCTTTTCTCCCTTTACCACCTACACCCCCTTTCCTTTTGCGTTTGTTTTTATCTTCCTTTCACTCCCTGCTTTCTGCTTTTCCTTTGCCCTTTTTCATCCCCTTTCCCATATTTTTTATTATTATGTTAGGATTTTATCCTGCAGCTCCCACCGCCGCCACTCACCGCCCACGCATCCCGCCAGGAAATCCAGAGCCATGCCGGCACCGTGGGTCCCGGCGGGGTCTGGCCGTGTGCGATGTCGCTCTGCACTCTGCCGCTGCCCGTCCGCCGCCCGTCCTTTCTACCGCCCGCCCCCCCGCTCGAGAGGGGCCGGGCCGAGGCAACGGGGGCGGGGGCGACCGGACAACTCCCCCCCTCCGCCCCCGTCCACTGGCGGCCTCGCGGGGCCGGCTCCGACCAAAGGGCGGGACGGGGATGTGGCTGCGGGGAGCGGTGGGGTCCGGCACTTGGCGCTCCTTCCGCATTTCCGATCGCCCCTCCTTCCTGGCCGCCTCCAACCTGTCACTTCTTTTTCGGCAACAGCTGCGTGATTAACTGGAAGTAAAGACTGGGGGGAAAAATTTCGGAGGTGGGAAGGCTGCGGCTGGGAGGTGGAGGGGACAGAGCATCCCTCCAGCCGAGCATCAGTAGCGCCGGAGTGGTTTTGGGTGGTTCAGGGTGGCATCTTGCCTTCTGCGGGAGGCATCCCTGAGCGCTGGGGGTTGGAAAACCTGTGGGGCTGATGTCGTGAAGACTTTGGAGGGGGTGCCACCTTTTAATAGAGTGAAATGCCTGTAACATCTCTGCTATGAGGAAAGGCTGAGAGAGTCAGGGATGTTCAGCCTCGACAAGACAAGGAGACCTTGTTCACAGAATCACGGAATGGGTCAGGTTGGAAGGGACCACAGTGGATTATCTTGTCCAACCTCTCTGCTCAGGCAGGGTCATCCTAGAGAACACGGCATAGGATTGTGTCTAGATGGTTCTTGGATATCTCCAGTGAGGGAGACTCCATACCATCTCTGGTCAATCTGTTCCAGTGCTCAGTCACTGCACAGTAAAGAAGTTCTTCCTCATGCTCAGGTGGAACTTCCTGTTCATCAGTTTCTGCCCACTGCCTTTTGTCCTGTTGATTGGCATCACCAGCAGATCCCGGCTCCATCCTCTACACATGCTCCCTTTAGATACTTACAGACATTGATGAGATCCCCTCTCAGTTCTCTCTTCTCGAGGCTGAACAGGCCCAACTCCCTTAGCCCTTCTTCATAAGAGATGCTCCAGTCCTTTATCAAATTCGTAGCTCTCTGCTGGAACTACTCCAGGAGTTTCATGTCTCTTTTGTACTGAGGAGGTCAGAACTGGATACAGCAATCCAGATGTGGCCTTATCAGGGCTGACTAAAGGGGCAGGATCACCTCCTTCAACCTGCTGGCAACGTTCTTCCTAATTGTCTTCCATTTATTGTGGCTATTCAACACAGTGTTGGTTTATAAAAGTGGAGAGAGACACTTTACCCAGGGCCTGTTGGGATAGAACAAAGCATAACCATTTAAACTATAAGAGGGCAGGTTTAGATTAGATATTAGGAAAAAATTCCTTACTGGGAGGGTGGGGAGGTGCTGGAACAGGTTGCCCAGGGAAGCTGTGGCTGCCCCATCCCTGAACGTGTTCAAGGCCAAATTGAATGGGGCTTTGAACAACCTGGTCTAGTGACAGGTGTCCCTGCCCATGGCACAGGGGTTGGAACTGGATGATCTTTAAGGTCCCTTTCAACCCAAACCATTCTGTAATTATATAACCAGACTCCCCACACAGTGCTGTCCCAGAAAGGGGAGAAAGGGTTGCACCAGCAGATATGGGCTTTGAGCTAACTGTTGCCACCATGGCACAACAGGAATTGAGGAGATGAGACTCTATCTCTGACAGTTACAGCCACAAATCTGTAGCGTGCTGCCCATGCAGCTTAGCAGAGCCTGGATCTCAGTCTTACATATCATTGCTGCACTTCACCCTGCAGAAGAGGCCTCTCCCCTTCCCGCAGGCTTTTCTTGTTCTGTATTAACTCTGTTTTCCTGCTAACATTGCCTGGCTTCAGGGTGCCCTGATGCCAGAGCCTTTAAATGGGGAACTCAAGCTGTTGACAGTTTCGAAAGGGAGCTGTGTTTAAGCTGCTCGTTATTTCTGCAGGCAATGTCTGAGAAAGGGGAATACCAGTGGCCTAGAACAATAAGTAGCCTATTCCAGCTTTGCTTAGAGTAACACGATCTTCAGGCCCTACACAGTCAGCTTTTAGAGGGTAAATTCCAGAAGCAGAATGGAAAAGCAGATGGATTTTTTTAATTGTGTTCCATGGTATGGCAGTTATTTTCTAGGTGTAGCAGCTCAATACAAAGTCAATAAAATCTTGCAGAAGAATAGCATATTAAAAATCAAGCCACCTTTTACCTCCTATACAGTAAAAGCACACAAACAAATGAACAAAGACAAGGAAGCTTACAAAGAGGTCTGGAACTACTACTACAGGAAAGAACCTGAGAATCTGCTCCAGATTTAGCAGGTCTTGGACTATCATTACAATTAATAAACAGACAAGATGGAAATGCAAAGCACTCAATGAATCCCTGATCTCCCCCATATCTTCTTCTAATCTAATGCTCATTTGGGTTCCTTCTCGTCCCTAAAAGCTGTCAAATGAAATCAAGCACCAAGGTGTCTCCAAGATAATTTGGATTCCCTGATTCTCTACCTGTTGTACATGGGGACAACCAGTTGGTATCAGAGAGTAGGTAAGCAGGTTGGTCCTGCCCTTTTCCTCAGCACCAATGGCCTTGGGAGCTGCCCAGTCCTGCTCTATCACCCACCTCCTAAAAAAAACTTAGACCTCACTGAACTCAGAACTTGTAGTCAGTACTTCAGATCAGACAGAAAGCCCTGATCAATCTGTTTTCCTTAAACATTTTGTCCAAGTATAAGTAGAAGTGACTTTGTCTCACTGAATCTTGTCCACTCTGGTGTCCATGGGAGGAACTACTATCTCCCATGTGCAGAGCCCTGCAGGTGAAAATCTGGATCTTATATGCACCTGCCTTGTAGCATAAACTTTGGAAGGATCAGCTTGGCCTGAAACGTTCCTGGCTCAAGTGTTTTTAATCTGTCATTCAAATCCTCTGATCTCCCAAGCAACCTGCCTCAGAGGAATTACCTTCTCCACCAGAAGTGTTTTTGTAATCTAATGTTTGCCCACAATGGTCAGGGAAAACATTTCCTCACTCTTTGTAGACAGGTCTTAGGTTATCTGAAGATAGTTTCAATCTTAGTCTTTTTTTCTCTGAATTATATTAATGAATATATTTTGATCTCTGAATCCTCTTACCCCACTCTTTCTTCAGCTGGACTTCCTTGAGCTGAGCCCTAAGGCCTTGCTGAGTCAGTGATGGGAGGTTGCCCTGGGTATTTGCAGACAACATTCTTGTTCATATATCTGTATATGAGATCAGATATTTGCTAGATTCACAACATAGCATAATATAACACAGCTTGATATTGTTCATTATGGGCAGCCTGTGACACGTGATGTGCTCCTTTCCAGTAGATCCTTTCCAGTAGATCAGCTGTGTGCCACCATGGTCCCTGTTTTGACCTTTCAGGGTTTTTTTATAGTCATTCCTAACTGTTCATGCTAAATTGCTTTTTTCCAGATTGTATTTCCAGTTTGTCAAGATCACTTGCATTCTAATCCTGCTGTTGATGTTTGTGCAGCCCCTCCCAGGTTGCTGCAATCTCCCAAAGTCTGTCTTGTTTCTGAATGCTTGAGCTGTTCATAATAAGCTTTATTCAATGTTACGGAATGCGTTTTATTTTCAATGCTCCTGAGCATTGGAGCACTTCAGAGGAGGCAGGAGGCACTTTGTATACTAGTGCAGAGAACATCAAGGGCTCATTGGTATAGTCTGAGATGCCCAGGGCTGGTTCATTATGGAATGAGCATGGCATTAGTCCCACTGGGGAATTCCTCTTTTGTTATTTTTTTTTCTTGCTTGGGGTTTTGTTTTCTTTTCAGTTCAAGTTACCCTTGTGAGGCAATGTTGTGTAAATGTGGAGGAGTTTATTAAGTTTGTGTGTGGGGTGGGACAGTGAGTCAGTATAGCTGCTTGTATTTGTCTATGGCTTCCATAGGAGCTTTGTGATAAAAGAAAGGAAATCATAGAGCTCTTACAGTTTGGTAGTATTTCTCAGACCAGGCATTTTTCCTACTGATCTATGGCCTTATGTGTGCAGTACAGATAGAGTTTTGGAGACAAGGTCTAACCTGACACTGAAGGAAAGCCAAGTGTAATGGTTCTCCTTTACACTCAGGCTGTTTTTCTAGATATTTCAAAAGCTGTGTCTGATCTTGTGTCCACTTAGTTGATGTGTGATGCCTCTGGCTCAGAGCATGACTCAGAGGCCTATTGGGACTCTTGTGCCCTTCAGGCTCCATAGATTTGGCGCAGCTGGGATCGCTTTTCATTCTGCTAAGGCTGTTCGGAACACAACTTAGAACTGCTGGGATGCATCCTCTGGAGTGCTGGAGTGAGGGATTGTGCTTTCCCTGCTTTCTTATTCTTTGAGAGCATTTAGCTTCCCTACTGGACAGTGAAATGTGTGGGCTTTACAAGAAAAGAAGGCAGGAAAGAAAGAGCTAATGGCAGCTTGAGAAACAGAGTCTGCCAGCACATACAGCAGCTGCACTGCCACATGTCTGAGAGAAAAGGTTATAACTTAAAGTTATCCTTCAAAGAACCTCTTCCCTTTGTCCCATTGTCTTTTAGGTCTGAGTGGTGGCAATTCAGTTGGAATAGGCTTTACAGAGAATGCTGGAGGGGTGAGAGAGCAGGAAGGGTCTCTTCATTCCTGTGGTAAGAAGTGACTGTCAGCTGTCTGCTACCCTTAATGGCGCCCAGGAAAGATTTGGGAGAGTGTGACCCCAAACAGAAAAGAAACCTGGGAAAGGGAATCAGGAAACTAGGGAATGGGAAAAGAATAAGGCAGATAGTAAGCAGCAAGGCAGAATAAACACTGCAGGTAAATCAAAAATAAAGTGAAAAGGCAAAGGCAGAGTGAAGTAGGAAGGGAATAGAAACATGGAGTTATGATAAACTCATAGAAAATCTATTGGCAATAGCATGCAATAAAATATACATTGTTGGCTCAAGTGTTTAAAAATCTTTCTGTTTGCTTGTAAATTTGGTGTCAACAATTGGCCGTGTCCCAGTAGAAATATCCCACTAGAACATGGAGAGTGGTGGATGGGGGAACCTTCACTTTGCTCCCTAAAGCTTCACTGGGACTTGGTCAACTCTGGGACTACCCTGCAGGAGAACTCTCTTTCATATCGTTTTCTGTCTGGAACCCCTTCCTTATCTTCTAAGGTAATGCACAGCTGCATCATCACAACTTCAGTACTCACCATGTTACCCAGAAAAATGCATCAGTTTCTCTTTCTATTTGGAGCTGTGACTGGATTTTAAGGTCCTCCGTCCTATCACCTGCTTTGGCTCCCTGAATTGCTCTTCAAAGACTCTGGGGCAGCAGCTTTCTCTCTGTGCCCTGTCTGTGTGTGAATCTGGATGGCATTCAGACCATATGCACGCAGCCATGTGAATGCTGCATTTACAGCAGCAAACTCCTTGAAGGGAAAATGTTGCATTTTCCAGAGGTTGCAGTCCAGCACAACTAGGCTTGATGATCACTTCAGTGCTTTACAGAATGGTTGATGTCTAAAGCAGTAAAAAATAAATTTCAGTGGTGAAATGAGAGAAATATCAGGACACGATGTACATAAGAATGAATTAGGTTCTGAGCCACTCTATGGAAACACCCCTTTGTCTGAAAAATAATCTTCTCCAGGTGAATTCACTGAGTGCCTTTGTGTGGATTTAGGTCCATTTTCTTTGTTTTCCTAAACACTGCTGTATTTGCTGCCCTGCTTGCTGCATGCACTGTCCCACTAAATGTTCTGTTATTGAGTCAGATCATTGGGATCCTCCAGATTCTCAGGATGCAGCTGTATTTGAAGACAGAGCAGCTAAGGCATTATTTTTAGGGGACTAGATGCCTTTATTATCCATTAACTTTATGACCTTGGGTAGCTTTAGGGTATTCTCTGGCGTCATTATCCTACTGGCTTCAAAGGTACTGTATATCAAGTGTTGAAACTTCCCAACCTGATAAAATCCCTTGATAAGACTGCTGTTTCAAAGCATAAAATGTAACTGATGCAGTTGTACAAGAGTTGACTGCTGCTGAAAGAGAGCTGCCTTGCTTACAGATCTGCTGATGGGTAGGGGCTTTGTGATCTCCCCAAATGTTCTGGTCAGGATGCTGGGATGTGAGATCCCTTCCACTCCCAGGCAAACCATGGCAGATGAACAGCTGCCCAAGCTAATATCTGAAGTGCTGAATTTGTGAGAGATACTGCAAGAAGGGAGTGGCTTAGTATGTTCTAAATGGTGAAGTGCCCTGAAAAGTTTGGTGTAGCTCCAACTTTCCATGCTTTATCCTGGTAAAATGGAAACACTTATTACTAGGCAAACATATCTTCTGGAAAGCCTGCCCCTTGCTATTTTAAGCAGAAGTGGCCAAGTTCTGACGTGCACCTTCTCTTGTTTGTCTCAGCCTCTGCTCCATGTGATATCATGTATGTGTTTAGTTTGGGTTATTGTTCTGCTGAAGAAGGGAAGAGAAAGCATAAACTGCACATTAAACAGTTCACAACATTCATGTTTACTCTGAGGAAGAATCTATCTCTGTTCATAGTCAAGTGTCTTGTGCTTTGTTTGAAATATAAATCCATAGCCAACCCCTGGGTGCGTCCCTGGAAGCAGATGAGAAACAAACCGACCAAAAAATCAGAGAAAGCTGCCTACAACCATTAGTCCAAAGTATTTTCCTTGTGTTGTCTTTAATTTCAAAGATCATACATACGTTGGATTTTGTTAACTAAGCTGTCGTGTCTTCCTTTTCTGTACTGTTTCTTGTCAGCAAGAAGGCTAAGACAGGGCAGACTGACACAAACACACCCATGTCCTGGGCCTTGTCTTTTCTTGTCAGAGGTCTAATATTATGAGGGTTAAGAAATGATAATTCCTTTATTTTTTTTTTGTCTATTTGAGGAAGGATCTGAGTCCAAAGTACCTGAAATATGAGGTCTGTGTTGTCTTACATTTGCTGTGGGTGAAGCAAGTTTCTTTGCTGCTGGCCTTCCTCAGAGAAGACCAGAAGGCTTTGCATACACATGCAGTCAGCAATATTGAGAGTATGTCTCCAGCAGGACCCAAATGCTATTTAGCATCACAGTTTTAAGATGCCAGGGACCACAAAAAAGGCATGAGGTGTGCATTGAGTCCAGTTACCTGAATCAATAACTATCAGCTGAGCAGCTTTACCCATCCCTCCCTCTGTACATTGCTCAGTCCCTCAACAAATACACTTGTGACCCTGAGATTAGCTCAGCTGGTTAGAGCATGGTGCTAATCAGGCCAGGCCTGTGGGTTTAATCCCTGCATGGGCCATTCAGGAGTGGAACTTGATGATCTCTGTGGGTCCCTTCCAACTCAGAATGTTCTGTGATTCTGATTCTGTGAGTGGTGACAGTGAGCAAAAACTACTGGGAAATCATTCAGGAAAGGAAGATAAAAGCTCAATAGCTGGCATCTTTATAGCATTTTTCCAGTCTGAATTTTCAGGCAATATAACCTAAGCCTCAGGCTGTTTTCATGAAGCGAAAAGGTGCAATTATACCTATTTTATAGATAAGAAAACTGATAATGCTGATTTGTCCTCAGGGAACAGGAGGCAGAACTAGGAGGACAACTTCCTCTGCCTGCCTTGCGGCATTGTTTTTAAACTACTCTGTTCTTACAGGCATATTTCTGTGGGGCTAATGGTTTTTCACTACCAACAGGCTTACAAATATACTTTCAACACACCTGAAATCCTCTGGCACAATTTGTATTCACATGCAAAGCTAATGACTGAGAGACCAGGCCTCCAGCTGAATCTAAATGCTAAGCTATTTAACAGCATAGACACACAGCATGATGCACCAGTCAGTAATTAATGAGAGACAGAAAAAAAAAAGAGATAATGCCACTAAGGTTTATGTACAGACAATTTTCTAATATCTTGGCCTCTCTTCAAGGCAGCTTCCTCCTGGGTCGTATGTGTGCTTCCTCCTGTCATGTGAAATCTTTCTTGTCGCAACAGTCTTACAGTAAAGGCACCCATTTCCTAGAAACTGAAACAGGCTGAGCAGGATGACTAGTGTGCCTTGGCCGGAACTTCCCAAGAACTTCCCAAGAGACGAACACTGATATGGCTCCTGAATTAATGCCAGGGAAAAGACAAGAGTGGTAAGTGAGCCTGTGGACTTCATATGTTATTCAGAGACTGGTACTGCTAGTACTAGTGCCTGAGTATTCTTTGCTGAGACTGGGGATGCTCCTGAAAAAAGCTTTGGAGACCTCTGGCTTAGACCTCAATTTTTCTCCAGTTTGAACCAATGAAAGGAGCCAGGTTAAATCTGAAGGCACAGGACTGAACACTTGTTGCTGAATTTGGTCTATATCTGCACTAGCATGTTGCATGCTGTTTGCAAAAGTTTTTGTCAGAGATCCCTGAATTAGTATCTGTCAAGTTAGGATGGGTATCAGAGGATCTTTACTCACCAACATGTTCTTCTCTGGCATTAAACTCACTTTGTAGCAGAATTTTTAAGGGAGATGCCTTGGTTTTGCTTGTAGCCTTTAATTAATTCACTGTAGTTTCACTTGGTTTCCACTGCTTCAAGACAAGAAGTCTTAAATTCCTTTGTGTATATCCCTCTTAACATAAGCTCATAATAATGCCCATATTTAGAAAAAGTTCTCTTTTCTGAACTTGTTGGTGCCAGGTTTGTCAGTTAAGTAGCTTTCCCACGTGATTTTAGCAGCTGATATCAAAGTCCCAAATAATAATGTCTGAACTGCCCCTGGTGAAAATGTTGAGGCTTGCACATTAACATCATCATGACAAATAAAGAGTACATTATTGCTTGCTGCTAAGGAAAAGGAGGCCAGGAAGGTGAGGGCCTCCCTCTGCTCTTGGCTCTCCCAGCCTGCTGCCAAGTCACTGAAGACTACATCTTCTGTTCATTAAAGTGCAGAAAATGTGTAAGAGGTTGGAAAGCAGCTCAAAGTGCAGTCAGAAAGTCAGTAACAGTCTTGACATCCCCTCCCTTCATCACAGCCAGAAGTCTTTCTCAAATGCTATCAATTTAAACTGGCATAAAATCCTTTCCCAGACCTCGCTGTGGTGCTGCAGTGTCAAATTTCCTCTTTCTTGTTATGAAGATCGGGATCTAATTGAAGCCTTCCAGTATCTGAAGGGAGTCTACAAGAAAGATGGAGAGGAACTTTTTGCAAAAACATGTAATGACAGGACAAGGCGGGAAGGCTTCAGATTGAAAGAGGGTAAGTTTAGATTCACTATTGGGAGGAAGTTCTTTGCTCAACTGCTAAACTCAGTGGTTTGGTTAGCAAAATCCATAATACATATGATCTTTGAAATTAAAGACAATGTGAGGAAAAGACTTTGGACTAATGGCTGTAGGCAGCTTTTTCTGATTTTTTGGTCTGTTCGTTTTTCATCTGGTTCCAGAGAAGCACCCAGTGGTTGGCTATGGATTTGCAACCATGCACAAGACTCTTGACTCTGAACTTCAATAGCTCTTCCTCAGAGTAAACATGAATATTGTGAACTGTTTAGTGTGCAGGTTATACTTCTTTATGAGAGTGGGGACGCACTGGAACAGGTTGCCCAGCGAAGCTGTGAATGTCCCATCCCTGAAGGTGTTCAAGGCCAGGCTGGGTGGAGCTTTGAGCAACCTGTTCTAGTGGAAGGTGTCCCTGCCTATGGCAGGAGAGTTGAAATTAGATGATCTTTAAAGTTCCT
Source organism: Sakesphorus luctuosus (assembly GCA_013396695.1). Lineage (NCBI taxonomy): Eukaryota > Metazoa > Chordata > Aves > Passeriformes > Thamnophilidae > Sakesphorus > Sakesphorus luctuosus. Next base: position 1,012,032 of record VWZD01003541.1, on the reverse strand, counting down.
TTCAACCCAAACCATGCTATGATACTATGATTTTGGGGAAAGATTTATGTAACCCTCTATATTTTTAATATATACATATTTTCAGAGGGGCATTTGTGTAGGGTTAGTGCTAATGTTGCTACTTCCACCATGATTTATTCCTGAACAGAGGCTTCTGGCCCTCTGAGAAGTGTCTGTATCCTTGCCATGGCTTCATGACAGTGGACATGCCAGTTGTGTTGATGAGAAGATTAGGTGTAGAGAGATTGAGTCACTTGCCCCAAGCCAGAAAATCTGTCACTTTCTAAATTACTGCAATAATTTTCAGTCTTCTTGGAAATGTATTGTTTTCCTTTCCCTTTGGAATGTGTGTAGAAACATTACAACCTTATATCAGCTTTCCAGGGGTGAAATCCCTGGTCATTACACCTGGCTAAAACCGATGCAGTTGCCAATGCTCAGAATGGTTTCCTCGCTGCTTCTGTTTGTTTCACTGTGAAATTCCCTATGCGAATGCTTGAGTCCTTGCAATTACTGCTTTTTCTTTGGTACCTGGGATAAAGGACAATGAGCCGCTTTGATTTGGAAATCTGTAACACAGCTGGAGCCAGGAGGTTCCACCCTCCCTTCTACCCCCCACCACACAAGCCATGTGCCAGGCTCTGCCAGCTCAGCATTGCTGGTGTCGCTCTCTTCTGTTCTGCAATGTGCAAACAGCCTGGTGACGTAGCAGGGTAGCGCTGTTTGAACAGTCTCTTCAGTCAAGGATTTTTCTAAAATAAATTGCACAGGAAATAATGGTTATGTATGTGAGTGTGATACAGCACAGTGCAAGTGGAACAGAAAATGCAGCGTGTTGTGGCAGGAGATGAGGAAGGAGAGTTTTCTCAGCAAATCTGACATGATGAGCTGGCAGGTGGCTGCAGAGTCAAAAGAGGACAGGCTTCTCTTTTGCTTTGCTTGATGGGTGGAGTTAGTATTCTGGGAATGAGATGTGGAAGGAGAGGAGTAAAGGGATGTCCCTGCTGTTTTGTCTCATCTAAATGATGCTATTTAACACTGGTTGTCTACATAAAGTTTCATTCTCCACCTTTGCTTTTGTTCCATCACTTGTACCAGTCCTCTAGATCGCAGCCACTTTACTGTGGAGCAGTTCTCTCTGCCTGGGTGGGCAGACAGCTACCTCTTTCTGTGAAGAAATTGGACTGTTTCATCCATCATATACTGTGCAAAATTAAGGCTTTCCTCAATTTTTATCACTCAGTGTCATGATTTCCTGCAGATTGCTTCATATTGTCAGATCTGTCTTTTTTCTCTGACAGCATCTTCCATGCTCTGCTTTCACAAAATCACCTGTAAAATTCATCCATTTTGAACAGATCACTCTTAAATAATTTGCGATTGGACAAAAGGCCTTGTGCGTTATTTATCATGGAATGCTGTCTCTTGTGGAGGCTCAAAGCATGCATTTCATGCGTGGTTTCCTAGGGCGTGCTTTGAGAAGACCACCTGTGTTGAGACCAGGCACTTTCTCTCACCCCCGCATAGAGGAGGACCATGCTGTTTATTTGCAAGCTGGACTAGCAGTGACTTCTTGATCCTTGTGTCAAAGGGTGACAGGAATGACTCATATTTCATCTCAAAAATCTTCCTGATGACTCAAGATTTCTTTGGAATGGATTTTTTTTACTGTCTCTATTAACCTATAGCATTGTTGGTCTGGATTCTGCTAAGTTAATGGTATACCTCTGAAACCTAGGGAAGAAAGGATGAAGGAGAAAGCTCCTTCAGCAAGGCAGGAAGAAGAATGAGACCTCAAGGACTCATGTCTCTGGGAGAACTCCTGCTAAGGGAGGCTGAATTGCTGCCTTGAGGGTTTCCCTCTTCAGCGTGGAGTTGGTCTGTGCTATCTGGAGTGTGCCAGCAAGTAACAGCAAACAGTCACACATGCTTCATTTCTCAGATGGGGTTTCCTTCATGCAGAATTACCCTTTTGTCAGTTCATTCTCTTGTGTGAACACTTGAACACTTGTGCGGTGCTACCCTTCCAGAAGGCTCTTGCCTTGCTACCATCACAGGATGGCCAGGCAGTGGATCCTATTTGCCTGTAAATCCTGGCCAGGCATCAGGAGTAAAGAACTAGAGACCACTGTAGTGGTGACTGTGCTTCTTGGGGCCTGTGTGACTCTGCTAAGCCCTCACTGAGGCACATGTCCCTAAAGCAGTCGTGTGCATGTCTCCAGAGGCAGCTGTCTCAGTGATACCTTCATGGAACAAGGCAAAATTTTTCAAGTCCCAAAATATTCTTCTTTCAGGTAGACACAATCTGAATGACCTCTGCAGAGCAACTCCTGTCAAATAGAAAACCTGACCTCTCCCAGTATACCTCACTGAAGGGAGCAAAATCATTATCAGAAGGTTATCAAAATGTTTGAATTTGGAGTCAGCTTTCTGCTATATAAAGCAAAGTAACATTTTAATAGAAGTGTTATTGTGAACGGAGGTTAAAATAATAAATATGGGATTACTTATCTATTGCAAAGGGAAGGGGTTTAGATTGGTTGTGTTGTTTTTTTTTTTAAAATCTCAGAAGATTTCATCAGGAAGATTCCCTTTTAGCTGTTCAGCTCAGCTAAAGAAGGTAGAAATTTTGCTTGGTCTTGTGATATTTCATGGGAAATACTTATTAGCCCTGATTCTTTAGTCAGCCAGTGTGACATGCCAGCCAGCCTTTATTTTCTTGCTAATATGGCAGCAGTCACTGTAATATGTAGAACAATTCCCACCCACATGACACCTCCACTCATGGTGTGACTATCATACTGAGAATATAGTGAATCTTGTCACTTTGCATGGAAGCAGTTCCCAGAAAAGCAGTATTAAACAGTGGTGTCCCAACAGTGACTCCAAAGGTGGCAATGGTTGCTGCAGCATGGGCTGGAGCAAGTCAGCAGGTTGGCTGATCCCTGCAGGAGGCTGTAGGCTCCCAGGCTGTCCCTCCATAGAGGATCATGTCCTTGCCCCCATGTGTCACTGACACAGCAGGTCCCAGACCTGATTCCACCGCCAGAGGGGTCCTGCAAGGACAGCAGCAGAAATGGATGATGGGAGAAGAGGAAACGGCACCTTTCTCCTCACTTGGAATATACAGACTGTTGATGAACCATTAATAACTCCTGTAGGGACACCAGGTGTAGCAAGGAAGAACTACTGAATAACCCAGTGTGGTTTAGTGGCTACATTGCTATCTCTCTAGATAATCTTTTACTTCTGGTTTCAAGTATTTGCTGCCCTTGCAGGATGTTACACTGGAAGATTCTGTTCTCTCCAGCACAGAAAGAATTCAGGGAAGGAAGCATTTGAAATTGTAGGAAGCAAGTTAATAAAAATCCTTTCATTTTCAATTCCAGAAACTCTGAGCCCTCACACCGACCTGTGCTGTATGTCACTGGCACATCAGCCCCAAAACAGAAGCTTCAGTGAGAAATAGGTTCTTACGAAATGTGCAAGAAACAGCACTGGGTACTAAAGTCCTCAGCTGCCCTGAGGACCCAGAGGGGCAGCAGCCATGAAATTTTCTTTGCTGCCAATGTGCCTTGACGCTGACCTGGGGAAACCTCTTCAAAAGAAGTACAATTCAGGTCACAGCTTGGCAAGCCCTTCAGTGCATCAGGACTTTGGTTTCCAGTTCAGTCTGGGCAAAGCTTAACCACACACACATAGATGTGGCTCTCTCCAGTAACAGGACTACTGCGCAAAAAATAGGCAATATGGCATTTCCTTGAGTTCTTGGTTCCCCTTGACCAGCAGGTCTTTCTCAGTGCTTTTCTCTTTCCCTTGTTAAGTTCACCACCCTGTGCTGGGGTTACATTGGGAAGGAAAAATTAGGTGCTGAACCAGTCTCCTGGCAAAATCATTTTGCATCTCCCAGTCAGGGCAAAACACTGGAGTATGATCAGTAGCAATCGTGATTCCTGCTCTGCCACTGAACTCAGTAAGAAGCTGACATTGGAAGGGGATTGTGAGACTGCACTTGCAGTGAAGAGGCAGAGCTGCTCCAGGGCCTGGGCAAACAATGCTGTTGTCTGAAATAGAAGCAAATACTCTGGATGTGGTTGGATTGATTTCTGGGCTTCACCATGTGTATACCTAATGAGCAGGTAATAACCCATGAGGATCTGTGTAAAGGTTTGGGATCAGCTTCATGGGTTAGGAAAGTCAAGAAAAATTGCTTGGGAAAGGCACAAGAAATTTTCATTGATGGAGAGGGTGTCTGCTCCATCAGAAGGAGGAAGAGTGGTCTGAAATGGGGGGAGGAGGTGTCTCATAAACAGCCATCCCTGCAATTCTCCGTGGTGCAGGGCAAGAGTGTTCTGTGGCAAATAAGTGTGCAAAGCTGTCTTCTGGGATTAATAAGTACAACAGGGAATGGTCCCTTCACAGCCAGTATTACCCTGCCAGTCACCACCCCTCGTGACTTTCCACGCAGAAGGGCACTGGGAACAGCAGCTTTGGCACAGCATTTCAGGGCTTCATGGGATTACTTATTCACTGTGTTCCTGGAACAGTTCCAGGCTACCCGGCTCTGCCTCCAGTGTACAAATTCATCAAGTATCCACAAGGCTCACAGTCCCCAGAGGCAAGAGAAGACTGTAGGAAGGCTATTTGTATTGCAAATCACACAGTCTCTGAAGGACCTGCGGGGCTCTGGGAAGACAGAACTGGTATCCTCCTCCCTTCTACCTCCCTAACGCTGCGTCAGGGTAATTAAGGCAGCAGACGCACTCTGGATGGATTTCATTGCTGGGGCCATTGGAGGTAAATACATAAATTAGTGTTTGTTGATGAGAGCAAACTGCTGTGTTTCCCTCTTGTTAAGCTAAAGGGCAGGTCTCGATGGCAGAACTGAGAGTCTTTCAATGGGGGCTGCTTGTAAAAAGTGCGTTCTTCCTTATTAAATGAAAAATGTCATCGGAGCAGGTTCACAGAGCTGCTGGTGAGGCAGTGCTGCAGCTTGGTCATCTGAGGTCATTGCTTGCAATCTCCTCTGGCCTGATTGCAGTGGGACAGGGTAAAACTCTAATAGGAAGAGACAGAGTTTAATACATTGTGTACAGGTACAAATTGGCTCTTATTGCCCGGACAGCAAACCCTCATGTGCCTAGTGTTTAGGGGTCGCAGCAAGCTGCTGGAATTGTGGCTCTGGGGGGCTGAGAATGTGATTTGTGGGGCAGGAGGGGAGGAAGGATGGTGTTGTTGCAGTGAAGAATGTCCGAATGAACGACCTTTGCATTATCTTAGATTAGGATGTATTTGCAGTTGAGAGGGTGATCTCAGGACAGGCATGCTACGTAGCAGGCTCTGATCTGGGAGAAAGTAGGTTAGCTGTACATAAAAAAAGTAACAGAAGAGAAGTGTGATTAAATTCCAGACATTTTTAGAGCATGTACTGCTCAAACCCAGCTTTGTTTCAAACAACAAAATATACCTATCAGTCTCATTTCTTTGCTGAAATCTTGTCAGATTTAGTGGAGTATCCAAGATAACACGTACCAGTAAATAGCAAGAGAAAAGCCTTGGGGTCACCACTGACAGAAAGGCCAGGTAAGCCTTGCCGGGTGACTGAGACATTCAGCCCAAGTCTGCACATTAGATCTCACTTTGAGATTTGCTGAAATTTGACATTTTCCCTCACCAGGAGCAGACTATAACCCGGCTGCAGATGTGCTTATCCTGGGAAAGGCCATGATGAGTTTTACCCTGCACTCTTTAATGGCTCATCATGCAAAATGTCAACTGGGGCGAGATTTGGCATCTCAGCAGCATCCAGCTGGATCAGGAAGTCCCTGCTGCTTGCAGTGTTGGTCTTCCTGGTGTGTTGAGGGACCCTGCTTGGAAAAGACCCTTCATGGGAGAAAAGGATATAACCAGCCCCTCCATGACAGCTTGTTTTATTCCTCATCTTTCCCTCCTGATTTCAGAGCACCCTGTAGAGAAGGGACCCCTATGCTGGGGCTGGCAACAGGATGTCCATCCCAGAGGGATTCACCAAACCTCCTCAGAGACTTCATGTTCATGGTGGGGGAGGCATTTGCTCATGGGAGGATTGCATTTGTTACTTGGATTCCTTTGCTTTTTTGGCATAGTTTGAGATAGGCCACTTAAGGACAAACATGTTTTGCAAGGGAACATGGAGAACTGAAAACACAGCTTCAATGTGACTGTTCACCTCGGCATTCTGCCCTGGTTCCCATGAAAAGCTGTGGTTTGTGTCATGATCCCCTCTCCAGGTGCCAGCATCTTGTGCTACCCAACCGTGTAACAAGCATCTCCCATGGGTGCCCTGGACACAGGCTCAACCTGAGGGGTTGCAGGCTGTGGACATCCAGTCAGAAAAGTCTTTGCTTGTTTTAAGGCACTTTACTGACCTCATGGTGACAGAGAGCAAGATTTTTTATCTTGTCATCCATGTCCATCTCAGGGATTTCCTAGAAGGCATAATGCAATTTCTCATTGGCTGACAGAGGTGTTTTCCAGCAGCCTGTTCCCTGCTGGGAGCTTGGACAAAGACATGTGCAAGGGACATGTGCAAGGGCCATGATCCCTTCACTCACATGGGACAGCTTCCGGGATGGGACAATTTTTCTGTCAGAACAGGGATGTTTCTTGTGGTGAACTTATTTTGTGACTTATGTTTTTTGGAGTAGAAGCAATTTTCATGTTCCTAAGGAGGCTACAAACCCAGCTGAAGAATATCAAACAACTCAAGAGGCAACATAAAAAATAACAATAATTTCTGTTTAGTAAATTATGTTCTTGTAACCTTGTTCTTTTTCAGAGTGTTTTGGAGAAAGCACAGCTTAAGCACCTCTGAAAAATTATATAGGTGCTGCCTATTCAAATTCCATGTAATAATCCATCCTCAGGCTGCCTTGGGCAGCTGCACAGATACTGTGCACTCCTCTGGGCTGTGGCTTCTGTGACCATGGTATAAGCTCAGCATCTTCTGCCCTGGAAACAGGGATCTGCTGAGACTCCAGGTAGAAAAAAAAAACATGAGAGAAACATGCTTAATGACTGTGGAGACTTTCAATAACCACAAAATGTGGCTGGATGCTTTAGCAAGTAGCTCATCTGTAAGGATGCCCTTTCTAACCAGTAAAACTGATCAAGATGTTGCACTAGAGACCTCCCAAGGTCTCTTACAGCTTAAATTTTTCTACTATCCCATGTATGCTTTCTAGCCCTGCTACAGCAGCAGCTTGAGCCATGGCAGGGAATGGAGATTGATGATTGGGACTATTGATGACTGAGGGATGGCTTGATTCATGTCAGGTATAAAGATTCAGGAAAGGGAAGCTGAGGCTCACCCAGCAGAGGTAGAACAGCAGGGTCTGCAGCATGCATGGGCTTTTCCACAACTTCGAGACTACACAGAGTCCAAGGGTAGACAGAAGAGTCCCCCTACAGAATGAATATGCTGCCAACTTGTTCTTACAGATAAAGCAGGTCCTGCTGATGGCTGCCAGGGGCCTGTTACTGGATCAAGCTCAGCTTGTTTAGGATATGGGGCACTCTGCACAAAACAAAGGTCTTTGGAAGTTGTTGTCTACCCATCCATTGTATAGACAATGACCCCTGCTTCTCCCTGGGTCTCTCAGCCAAGGGTCTGCCAACAGCTCGGAGCTGTTGCAGCCCAGTGGGCTCTGTATAGCGGCTGATCTCTGGTGATTGCTACTCTGCCAACATCCCTCCTTATTTGAATTTCATGTTCAGACCAACCTGACTTGCGAAGAGACTGAGTAATCTGTTTTGTGCCTGCATTCTGTGTGTATGTAGGAAGGGATGCTGCAACCTCTGCACAATACCTGAGAATATCTCAAATAAAATAGACATAAAAAATGGCTCACTAAAATCAAAAAAGGTCATTCAGCTGGTTTTGCCACTTATTTTTGCCACAGCTGATGCAGTGTTACTCAGCAGGAGTCCCACAGGAATGCTCTGCTGTATGCATGCTATACATTGCTGGCCCTCTTCAATTCTGCTGTGCAAACAGGGCATGTGTGGGTCATGCTATCTTAGTCCCAGGCTATTTATATCATGTGACAGCATGCAGAGCCCTTCTTCCTCAGCCTTTGATGGACTTGGCTGAGCTCCTCAGCTCTGACAACTGCTTGGAGTGCTTTGGCTCCTAATGAGAGCAGTACATGTCAGGCTGTATCTATTTGGAGGTTTGGGGGATTCACATCTTTGGTGGGAGCAGTGACAAATTTACCTTTATGGCCTCCTCCCAAGTGGAGATGCTTGGGCCCTGCTGGAACCAAGTTGATTGAGAGCCCTTAGGACTGAGAAATTGTGGGAAACAGTCTGCTTGGGGCAACCTCCTGCATTGCTGTCTTTGCAACTAAATATGTGAACAGCATGATATCTCCACAGGGGAGGTCAATTCTTGTCAAACACTGACCCAAATAAGCCTTGATACGTGATTTGCATGAGCTCTTACCTTCCTGAGCCTGTGGAGCAAGCCAGAATTTAGCCATGCATGGCACCCCTGTGTCACCAGCATCCAGTCCGCTTATGGGCACTGCCTCTAAGGTTCAGGAATTCTGAAACCGATGCAATGCTAAATGCTGCCAGGTGGGATGGGGTGCTTGGTCCAGGGGACTGCAGCTCTGAGGTCAGCACTGTCATGCTGGCATTGAATTATTTATATGCTGCTCTTCCCTGGCTGGCAGTGTCCATGTTTACTCTGGCTGATGGCTGGGAACCTGGGACAGTGCAGGTGTCTTCAGGTGACTTTGGGTATTGTCACACTCTGCTTAGACCAAAGGCATTGCTCCTTCAAGCCATCTTATTGCCTCCATGTTTTCCCTTGCTCTGCCTCTTCCATCCTTCCATCTCTTCCATCTTGGCTCATTTTCCCCCTTCATTGCCATTTATCTGGTGCCAGATTTGGTAGATACTTTTGAAGAACAATCCTAGTTTTTCTGCAGGCAAGATGATGTTAGTTGTTTACTTCTTCTGAGTAATGTACTTTGGGATTGTCTCCCTGTGACTCACAGCAGCAGCAGCTGCCTTTCTCCAGAACACAGGATCGTTTTCCAGAGCTCCCAACCAGCCATCTATTGATGGTGAACATGCTTACAGCAAATAACACATATTGAAATAGCTTTGTTTTAAAGTATTTTTTTTAAAAAAGAGAAGTACTCAGTGAGAGGCAGTTTCCAACCTGTGATCCATCAGATCTGTGCCCTGTGTGTCTGACTGCCTGGCTCCCTGAAGGGCTTATGAGGCACTTGTATGAACTTAATCTATATTTAAATGACTCCACCATCTTCCAGCCTGGTTTCCTCTCAGGCAGCTTGGCAGTTGATGTACTGGGAGGAAGTTAGCCAGTCAGCACCTTTATCACTTGTATCTGCCAACATTTAGGTCAAAGTTGGGAAATACAGTGAGATGAGGACAGGCATGGGGTGGATCTATTTGTTACTGCAACCAAAATAAATCCTTGTTGGAGCTCTTTAGCCCTTCTTACATGACATTAAGGTAGTAACCTTGTCTCTTAAGATTATACATTTCCAACTCCGGTGGCTATTTTAAGGTCTTTGAGTGAGCCTGGGCATTGATAGAGGATTGACAGCTTGCCCCAGCACGCTGGACATGTTGTCACAGCAGCAGGCAGGGAGTCATGGTCAGCTGGTGTGCAGGGAGTGCTGCGGAGCCCTGGCTTTACACACACCCAGTGCTAATCCCTCATTGCTCCCACATCCTGCTGTGCCCCGAGGGGCAGTGGGACGGTGCCCCGAGGGGCAGTGGGATGGTGGTCTCACTGCAGAGCAGCGCCGCTGGTTCTGCTGTGCCCCAGCATCATGCCAGCCTCCCAGGACTCAAAGATATCTGTGCTTTTGCTCTTTGCTCTGATTTTGCAGCAGTGCTTGGTGCATGTAGGAAATGCACTTCATAGGCTTAGTCCTGCATGGTGCTGTGGACCCAAATGCCTCAATAATTCCTCATCCTGGGCTGTAGATATTCTTTGCAAGCTTCAGCCAGGACATGTGTGTCCCTGGAGGCAGCAGGATCACCTCTTCTGTCTTCAAGACAGCTTGCTGAGAACTTGTAATGAATGAGGACCACTCCCTTTTTATAGATATCCCTGTGACTTTTGCTTTTATTCTTTAATATTTCCAATTCAAGCACAGAAAACCAAAATTGCTCCAGACACTCTCTTGTGTGGGTGTGGATGCTTTACTCCTCACATGAGGGTGTGTGGTCATAGTCCTAAGATGTTTTACAGCCAAAGCTGAGGAGGGGGGAAACCAGAACAGTCCAGTATCATCCCTTCAATCTTCCTGGAGCAGTGCTCTTGGTGTTTCTCCTTGTCCCATCCTGTACCATGGTGTCATTCCTCCCTGATAAGTTTCCCATGATGCTCTGATTCGTCTTCTGAGTGTGCCTTGGTAATGCAGAGGAATCTGCATGTTTTTGTCTGTCATTCTTGGCTCAAATGTCATTACTGGAGCTCAAGATAGGTCTGGTGCCAAGCATGGCAGGGCTCTGAAGCTGTGTTTTCTGCTGTTCCCCAATGCTCTTCTGTGATGGGTGAAAACAGTCTGTCATGAGATGTGCTGTTAACCACCTCAAATGCATTCTCTGTTTCAGGTGGTCTAAGCACAGCCGTGGGTTATCCGCTGGACACAGTGAAGGTACCTGTTGGAACTTTATTTCTTGACTACAGAACAAAAATAGGCTCTTTTGCTTTCCCCCTCCTTTCCAGAAAACTAGTCCCATGACAATGCTTTGTCTTCATTACATCTACATATTTCATTGTATTTGGTTGTGTTCTTTGCCTCTTTCAAAAGAAAAAAACTGTTGAGTTATGCTATTTTGTGATTAATCATCTGTTTTGCGGCTATGGCATTTGTTGATTTATTTATTTTTTAATCTGACATCTGCATTTTAAAGTTGCCCCTGTGTTCCTAGGTGAGAATTCAGACTGAGAAGCATTACAAAGGGTTTTGGCACTGTGTTCAAGAAACATACAGGATGGAAAAAGTAGGTACCTCTCATCAGAGCTGCTGTTACCAGTTGTGGATGCCTTGTTTCAGGGAAGCAGAGCTGCCTCTCAGTTTGGGGAGGATGGGCACCAGTTGCATACAAATACTTGTTGGGAGAGGGTGAGAGATGGAAATGATGCTGCCTGGCATGATCCTGGGACAGGGAGGTGAGGCTGAACCCAGGAGCAGTTTCCCACGAGCCAGTGCTTTCAAGCAGATGCTTTCCCATGCCAACATTCTTAAAAATGTTTTCCTTTCTGTTTCACACTAGATTTGGGGATTTTACAAAGGTGTGTCTGCATCAGTCCTCGCTGTATCAGCAATTTCTTCTGTTTCCTTTGGCACATACAAGAACTTCCTCTGGACGATCTGCAAGCTGAGATATGGGGCTGCAGACGCAAAGCCATCCAAGCTGGATATTTCCCTTGCTGGAGTTGCTGCCGGTGCTGTCCGGGTAGGTAAACAGCCATCAGGAAAACACAATAAGAGATCTTGTTCACAAGCATAGGAGGCTGGAAAAGCCAGGAATGTTTTTGGCCCAGGAGGCCACAAGGGAACCTGCAACAAGTCCAGTGGGTTTGTTATTGCAAGGGAGGTCATGCTCTGCCCATGCTGCCCCCTCACTGGTTGGTCCATGGGACGGCTGAGTCCTGCTAGGCAGCTCATGCTGAATATGGTTTAAAGCAACAAAAACACTTAAGAACATGCCCTGAAAATGACATGGACCTTGGCAGCAAATGCAGAACAAGGAAGGAAAAACAACTTAGGCAGTAAACTCCTCAAGTGGTTCTGATGGTGTGTGTATGTAAGAAAGATATAACTGTGAGTTAAAGCACAGGGTGGTGCTTTCACAGTGGCTGCACAAGCCCAGCATGGTATTGCTGCAGAAATGGACAGTGCCCAGTGCTGCCTTGCCGGGACTTAAAACTCAATAGGGCACCACTGAAAAGTGATGTTGCCTAGAAAATGTGTATGATCCTAGGACAGGGAAGTGAGGCTGAATCCAGGAGCTGTTTCCCACAGGCAGATGGATCTCTGTGAGCATCCAAAGGTGCTGTGAATGTGGCAGTTGGAGCTCACCCCATCATCCCAGCAGCATGCTGGACAGCAATGTGTGTCGGGTCACAATCCTCTAACAGAGCAGTCCAGATGGTCAGGTCTCTAGATGTTTCCTAGCAGTCAGTGACTTAACACAGGCTAATTTTTTTAAAGCCTTTATGGTCTTGGTTCAAATACAGATACAAACAAGAGCCCTGATGCATGCTTCCGTACAGCGGAGGACATACCTTTTTCATGCCCATCTGGTTTAACAAGTAGTTAGAGATATTTAATATCTGGTGTTGATTTCTGCCTTGCCTTCCACTCTGCCCAGTGCAGCTCACACATGTGTCCTGCTGCTGCTGGGTGGAATGTCACAGGCAGAGGGGAGGAGGCTGGAACTTGCTAGAACTTGCAGGCAATATTACTGCCTGAAAAGCTGAGAGACAAGTTTTCAGGAGGGGGATCAATACACTGTTTAAATGTGAAGGGTTAAAATACCATCCTCTGATGTTACAGGTTGTGTTGACAAACCCTAGTGAAGTGGCTAAAGTTCGGATGCAGACTCAGAGGAACCCACACCCTTCTGTCACACTTCAGCCTGTTTCCAAACCAAAGTACCAAGGGTCTCTGCACTGCCTGAGGGTGATCACCAAGGAGGAAGGTTTTGGGGGTCTCTACAAGGGCTGCTCTGCATTACTCTGCAGGGATTGCTCTGCTTCCGCAATATATTTCCTCTCCTATTCTGCTCTGTGTGACTGGCTCACACCACCTGGAAAAAATAAACCAGGTGGGTATTGGAAAGTATCTGGCATCACCTGCAAAAATGGCTTATTTAATACCATGCTAAGAGGGAAACAGCTCTTGGAAACATCACCCCATACCTGTAAAACCTCACCCAGGTCTGATCCTCATGTGGGATTTCAGTGTGTGATTCCTGGTGCTGCAGGGCTGCTTTTGGCCCCCGGTGTTGGTGCCAGCAGCCTGTGAGAGCTTTGCTGGCACAGTGTTATCCCTGAGCAGGTACTCCTCCTGCAGGAGCGGTTTTTACAGTATGCTCTGGTGCCTTGTGTGTTGATATGGAATTCTGTTAATGCAGAAACATGGGTATGTAACTAGAAAAGAAACATGGACAAGCCTCCTGGGAGCCATCATGGAGCACAGCTAAGGGTCAGTCTTGAGCCTGAAAATTAAGTCCAGGTGCAGAAGATAAAGACACTTCAAGTTCTTAGTTGTGATTTGGCACTATCTACATTGAGAAAAGATTGATCAGCTAACATTCAGCAAAGAGCATCTCTCTGAGAATTATAAAAATAAGTAGACGCATGTGAAGAGGGTGTAAGTGCTCCCAGGCTGCACCACACCTGGTTCACGTGGTGTTCAAAGTGTATGCAAAAATAAGTATTCTGTGAGATCGCTGGAAACACATAAATGCAAGAGCTGGACAAAATAACTTCTGAAAACTCATGAAAGTTACCAAAGTTTGTTGACAAATCTGAGATGCTTTATAGCTATATGAGACTCAAGTGAACTGCTCCTCCCTTTACTCTGTCCTGCAGGTTTGCTTGTTGTGCTGCTTTCTGGTGGTTTTGCTGGAGTCCTGGCCTGGGGAATAGGTACTCCCATGGACGTCATCAAATCACGAATGCAAATAGATGAATCGGACCAGCACAAATACAAAGGCCTGATCCACTGTGTCAGGGAAAGTGTGAGAAAGGAGGGTGCAAAAGTCCTTTTCAAAGGATTGGGTTTAAACTGCATTCGTGCCTTTCCTGTGAACATGGTAGTGTTTGTAACATATGAAGCTGTACTGAGATTTACAGATCATTATATAAACAAAAAATAGTTCTTTCCACTCTGCTCAGAGGTGTATTTTTTTTTTTTTTGTAATACAACATCCACAAACAACTGCTGAATTGATGGACAGCATAAGAAGCACTGACATTTCAGCACAAAGCTGATGACTGATGGCTTTGTTTCATTCTAATAGGATTACAAACTAATCAGGGAGTCTTGGATTCAGATACAACCTCACTTTTATCTCATTAAAGTATTTAGACTGTAGCTGCTCCTTAGGCCCTTGAAACATTTGCAAGTATTTATGTCCTAACAAGCTGCATGTCTGATCAGAGGTTTTGGTAAAGCACTTAATTTTGTTTCCTACTGACACAGAAAATGATCCTTAGAACCAAAGCAAGAGCTGGGGGAGTTTGTGTAAGATTTAACACTGTCTGGCGCGTGCTCTTTACATGTAATGCCCGCCCTGCATTCACTGAGTGACTTACATATTTGTGCTTCAGGCTGCAACTTCTCTTTCCCAGCTGTAATTTTCCCAGAGTACTGTTCAGTTATATCCCCTTGGCAGTAGCAGAAATATGAATGTCCTTGGTTTTCCCAGTTGCTATTTAATGAGTGGCAGACAGGGGCTGTTTACATAACTGAGCTAATGGCCTCACTGCAGTGACGCCAGGCACGGGTTCCCGGCAGCCATGTGATTTTCTCCCTGAGCCCTCCACAGCATCAGGCCTCTCCCGGAGGCCTATGGAACAGCATCGCACTGAGCTTGGCAAAGCCTTGGAGGCAATCCGTTCTCATCCTGCAGGGAGGGGAGGAATAGATGCAAAGCTTCTTTGCTTCTCAAAGGACAGGCTGCCGTAAAATTAGTGCACTAGCAGGGTTAGTTAAGTTAAAGGAGAGTTGAAAAGTTGTAGAGCATAACTAAGATTTACAACTTTCAAAAGTGCATGTTCTTCTCCCTTTAAATGACACTGTTAGGAGCAGCCAAATACATTTTGTCAAAGATACATTTTGAAAGAATTTATTACTTCTTATCTTCCTATTACTTCTTTTTCATTACTTTTTTCCTACTTTTTTCATTAACATGTCAATTGAAAAAAACGACACCCATGCTATTGCTTCAGAAGGAAAATCCCTAAAAGAAGAAATACTTTAGTTTGCCCATCCTGCCTCAGGGCCCACACATACACTTGGAGTGGACTGGATCCAACCCCTCTCACATTCTGCTAAAAATGCATTTCTTGAAGGGAAAGAGGAATACGGTATTATTAAAGAAGTTCTCATACACAGGACCCTTGTGGTCCACAGACACTTTCTTCAGCTGATGGCATGGCTTTGATTACACTGACAGTAATTTTGCAGCTGATAGGACTTGTCAGCTGCCCTGGACACATATGAAGGATCTTGTACTAGAAAAACAAGTTTAAAGATTTCAGGTGCTACTAGACAAGAATAAAGGGGATTTGAATTTGAAGCCTTCAGCTGGCCTTTTAAACATGTGTACAGCCATGCTATCAAACAAGCACCATTAATTCCTCTCTCTAGTCCACCCAGCTCTTGCAGCTGATCCAAGAGCAGGGTTAAAAGATCAGGCAGGCAATCTAGTATGTCACCTTAAGGGGGAGTGAAATGAGAGACCCAGCACTGAACTGGATTCTCTCCGCAGTGCTTATGGTCTCAGCAACCTACCATCCTTGGTTCCAGCTTTGAGTGTCAGTACCAAACTTCCTTTAGTCAGAAAGTCTTACAAGATTTAATTAAGTCCTCAAGGTTTGGAATTCCTCTCAAGATAGCTCTTAAGAGTCTACTAACCTCATCTCTTTCTGCCAGCAATGTGTTTAACTGAGGGCTATCCCAGCTGGGCATGGATTTATCCCAGCTCTGCCTGGATGTTTGGAATCAAACTCCTTCATGCCATTATTCTCAGCCAACCTTGTCCTCATCCTCTGAATAGAGATAGTAAAAGAATGCCCACAAAACAGACTAAACAACCACTGTTAGGCACCACTG
Organism: Sakesphorus luctuosus; assembly: GCA_013396695.1. Taxonomy (NCBI): domain Eukaryota; kingdom Metazoa; phylum Chordata; class Aves; order Passeriformes; family Thamnophilidae; genus Sakesphorus; species Sakesphorus luctuosus. The sequence goes on along the minus strand of VWZD01003541.1, from coordinate 996,154 downwards.
ATACCATCCACCTTCAGCCCAAGGTTTGAATACTAAACAGCTGATCTCAATAGGCGCATGCATTCAAATGACTAAAAATGTTTCCTCCTGTAGGTGGAACTGAAATACAGCTGATTTTGAGAGAGGAATTACAGAAGAAGTGTAAATATGAGTGGGAATAACTGCAGAAGACAGCGTGTGGGGCTGAGAACTCTAAGCCTCAAGGCATTCAGCACCATATGTAAGCAGAGTCACATGTGGCCTGAACAAATGCTACATGAGAAGCAAATTGTATCTCCATGCAGCTTATTTCAGGAAAATAGAGGCTTAATCCTGTTCACAAACCTTTACTGAGGAAAATATCTTTATAATGTATGGGTGAAAACCTGCCTTAGAGCAAGAACTCTCAGCTAATTCATGCTGATACAAATACCACCAGGTACAGGAACTGCCTGTGTGAGTACTGTAAGCACAGGCACTTAAATATCAAAACCTGTTTGTTTACTGACATGACATATATACATCGCTACATACCCACAGAACTGAGCTGGGTCTTTGGCTTCTGGATTTCAGCACTTGACTGCTTTATCTTCTAATTTCTTTGTATTATTGTGATCTCTAGCTACTCTAACAGTCACAGATCAATTAGCCAGCTGAAGGCTAGCTAACAGCAAGAAGGCACCACATTTGCTCTGCTGATACTGGGTTTACTTTGCAATAGGGACTGCAGTTTGTTGTATTGATGATTTCTTTCAGTTGGTGGCCTTGAAAATCAGAGAATTTTCTTGGAATGCACATTCTAATTCATGTTTTCGTGTTGCTGACAGTCCCTGTTTCCTCTGACAATGTTCCTGACTATCCTAGTAGGTTTCAGCATGCCTCTTGATTACTGTCGAACAGCTGTGGGAAGCTATTCAGAATCTGTGCTTTTGCACAGCAATTGTGGAGGACCATGTTTCCACTTAAGAACCAGTTTTACACCAAACCTACCTGTAAACAGGTCACATTGCCCTCCCTCCCATTTCAGAGCTGGCAGCTGTACACAGGGACATTCAACACCCAGTCTGGCTGGCAACCAGGTGATTTTGGACAATTGACCCTTACTAGCTTGCTCTGGTAGCAATCTAAAGTCTACCTGGAAGGGGCTTGTAAGGCACTTGAAAGGCACTGGACATCAAAACAAGGACCAGCTACATCACATGACTTAAGCCAACACCTAAAAGGGTAGGAAGAGAGGTAAAAAACAGAGTAAGTTTTAATTAAGGCTTTTAGAAGACAGTAATAAAAAAGCCAAACCAAAGAAGTTTTAGACTTTTAAAGACTTTTATCTACATTTTTATTACAGTGAGATGAACAAAAGTGGCAAATTGAGGAAAATGCAATGAACATTGCCTGATAACATTCTTACACATTTTGCATGTTCTTTTGAAAACTGCCTTCTCTTGACTTTTAAATGCCTCTGGGACATGAATTGTAATTATAACAGATATAGGAATTCTCCAAGGCTCCTTCTCTTGACTTTTAAATGCCTCTGGGACATGAATTGTAATTATAACAGATATAGGAATTCTCCAAGGCTCCTTCTCTTGACTTTTAAATGCCTCTGGGACATGAATTGTAATTATAACAGATATAGGAATTCTCCAAGGCTCCTCTGAGAAACAGTGTCTTTGCAGAAGCATGTTGGTATGAATTCATCAGAGTGCTTGAAAATGGTGCTTGTTCTGTAAACAAATACTAAATAGTTTTGCTATCACTTTCCTTTCTAGAAGTTTCAAAACAGATTTTAGTTGTTGTTATAAAGTGATTTCATCTGCTTAGCTAAGACTCGAACTCAGCACTGTTTCTCCTACAGCATATTTTCCTTTCCTGAATAACTAAATTAATTCTTAGTTAATGAAATAAATCTTGCAGGACAAAACTGCATATAATATTTTAAATAAGAAATTTGCATTATGAGTTTGTAAAAGCCCTTTTAAAGTCAATTTAAGTCTTATCTTTTATGTATGGCTTAAAGATGACACAGAATAGAGTGCAAGAAGAGGAAGGTCATCATCAGAGTCTAAAATAACTAAGAATTAGCTTATTTATTGTTGGATTTAAGAAGCTGCTTTTTTCCCAAAGCATTGCTCCACTTCTAAAAAATTTTTTTTCTACTGGTTGTTAAACCATTGTTGGCACTGAGATGTTTTGTCTGTGAGTTACAGGACAGTCTCTGTGAAACATTTTCATTAATACAGTAAAGTCAATGGCATTATGTTAGTGATGCCAGCTCACATAAACTGCAAAGAAAAAGACAAAAGCTAAGCCCCACTATTTTCAGCATAAGTTTGAAACTCACGTGGTAGAACTAAATTTGCCTTGCACTTCTGTCTGTCCTTGGTTCCCTGCACAAACATAAATGAACAGGTTTACTTCATGCACATCTTGGCACTCAGACACTTTCATCTCTGAAAGGCAGGGTCATGCCAGAGGGGGTGTGTCCCGTGTGACAGAACTGCTGCTGCGGCAGAGGCAGCAGCGCCAGTGCAAACACTCGGCACATTGTCCTGTACTGACAGCCTGATCCCAGGGCTACTGGAGTCAGTGACAAGTCTCATCCTTGAAACTTCTCCCTCAACTCAAGTGTAATCAGCTGACTTGAAAGATTTGCAGTGAAATTAAAATTTGGGTTTTTTGGTTTTTAATCTTTTTTAAGAATACTACAGTCAATTTATATTCACTGTACTTCACCGTAGAGAACCTGTTAAGTTTAAATCTTTCACACCTCATTCAAGTGCCTTCCTTATATTTTTACATGATTTGCAAATACCACACATCAGTACCCACCTCGGTTAACTGCATTAAATAAAAATACCCTTGATAAGACTATGTCTGGGCTAGCAACTTTCTATTCTATTCTATGAAAATACAAGACAGACCTAACAGTTTGCATTCAGCACTGAACATATCAAAACAAACAAGGTAATAATTTGACTTTTTCTTGCATAAATAATAGCAATGATACTGAAGTTCTTTTGAAGAAAGGAGATAATTGAAATATTACTTGAGGTATTTTAACAAGGTGTATTTTCTCAGTGGAATTCATTCTAAAATAAATATCCCTAGTTTAAACAACCTGGTGCAGTAAAAGAGAACAGACAGTACTAAAAGTATTCCTGTGTCCAGTGTGACTTAATTTTCACAACATGATTTAACACTTGGTATTTATAACTAGAAACTAAAATTTCCACTTCTATACTATCTTCCACATGAGAATATGAAGGAATTTTGCAACCTCATGATAACCTCCTCCCTCTAGAGGCACTCAGATCAGTAAATAGCAGAAGAAACAAAAGTACAGTGAGATTTCTGCAACTTACCCAAGGTGAAACAGGAAGGTAACAGCAAAACAAGACTGATATTCTTTCTCCTGTGTTCATCTCACAGATGTCCATTCTTTCTCTATTGATCCCACTTTGTAACATTACCTTTTTGTGTGCAGCACGTTCCCAGCACCCGGAAGAACATGCAGTCTAGTAAACCAAGGTACCAGTACAAAAGAAAATGGAGCTACTTATTAGTTTGAGATATGACATCTTACTAACATATTTAAAACAATTTCCAAGTTAGTCTTTATCATCAAATGGAGATTTTATTTATATTTTCAGCATGAAATATTAAGAAACATTAAAATAAAATGCTGTGCTGACATACATGCTTTTCTGCAAGACTGGTCAATTCTGTCTTGTATACTCTGATTTTAAATAAGATACAATTTTAAACTTTTTCTGTACTCTGCTGTTCATGATAATTAACTCATTAGAAGCAATATTTATAACACTGATTACAGGCTGTACATAACTAGGGAGTCATGACATACGACAGAAGACAACAATTACTCAGTTTTGGATTATCAAGCGCTAAAACACATACACATTTCTTCAAAATTCAAAGGCTAGCTTCCGTGGAGTCATGAATTGCTTCACAACTTCATCAGTGACCTGCTTCCTTCTTTCCTGATGAGCTGCTACCAAGGGCTGCATTGTTTCAATAAGTACCTTCTTCAGCTCCCCTGTGAGCAACTCCCCACTGGTGTACGCCTGTCAAGAAAGAGTTAGTGGCTAAACATGGTGCTACTCACAAAATGACTCAGTGACCAATATTTCTTTAAAAGGCTCATCCTACCAAATACAGATTTGGATGTCCTAAAAATAAGCACATGCCTTAGAAGATTATGTGGTATCACTCTGAATAAGCAACTTGTAAAACTGCTTGTTGCCTTTTAAAAGATTAAGGCAGCTGGGCAATTTCATATGTTATTATATGGACTGAATAAGCTACTTTCATAAGTTTAACTCGGAAATCCTGTAATTACTTGCAGGAAACTGCATATTTTCCTCCTCAGAATCCTAGTTCAAATAAACAGTCACTCTAAGCTGTTTTTTGTGATAAGAGGTACAAATTCTCATATTTTTTCTCTCATTGCATTTGGGTAAGAGATTAGATTTGATTGAAATAACCTTTTTGTAGCAAAGACACTCAGAATCCATGTTCACCTAGTGGTCGTATTCACAGCTGGTAATTACTTCCATTGCTCTTATATTGAAAAGCTTTAACTAGAAGCACAGGCTAAGAGCTGGCTAGTTCAGCCACGTTTACAAATCACAGCTGGGGCAGTTCAGCTACGATATGAAATTACAATAAACATGATCATCTTACCTCCCCAGGTCATCAAGCCATTTGTCACACCTATTCAAGGTGCAACTGCTGCTGATGTTCACTCAGCAACAGTAAAATATGTTAACAAGGAATGAGTGAATTGCAGTTTCACTGGTGTGTTTTTGGGGCATGGTTTTTATTTTTTGTTGGTTAATTTTTTATAAAAATACCAACACTGCTTTCTGTGAAAGCTTCTTTTGGTCCCGTAACTGAAATAGCTCCACTAATGCCACTATAATCAGTGAGTTCATGTTTTCTGCTCAGGTTCTGAGGCACCACTGCACTGAGCTGCAAGCTCTGGGCCAGGCTTTGTGCTCTGCAGCAGTTGTTAGGCTGATACTGTTGCAGTGGTTGGAGACTAATGAAAACAAGCTTGTAAAGTCATATGCACTCCAGATTTTCATAAGGAATTTATAACCATCCGCATGGGAATTAGTAGCTATCCAACCTTGCTCTTGTGTGGGAAGGAGTAGGGGGCTAGAGAGAATCTGCAGCTCTTGACTTTCTTAACAGCTGTTCCCAGCAGGAGATGGCTGCTACACCAGCGACATGGATGTGATCTACCACAGCCTTCCAGAGAACACACATCACCTGGGAGTGGTGATGAAGAGAAATGTCTTGCTACCAACCCTGAGGACACAAATCTGCCAGATAGGTTTAAGGAAAATGCATCTTATATGAAACAGCTTTTTCTTGGGATCAATGAATCAGTTCCTCAGAGCTATTACATTTCTTGTGATGATAAGAAAAAATAATAAACCAGCAAGCTTTAGACATGAGCTTTTGTAGTGTTGCAGAGTGTTTAGGTACCTTGCAAGAAGGAAGAGGCAGAGTGTATTATATAATTAAAACATTCATCCTAAGGTGCCCTTATTTGAAAGGTAGGGAAGATACTGTCCTATACAGTGTTGGAGATGCTTATGAAAATAATAGGGATTTGTTTTTAAAAATGAGACAGATTGTCCTGTGAACATTGCAAACAAACCAATACTAACACTGAAACTTGCAAGGGATGAAGAGAGCAAGAATAACACCAGAATTACCCTCCTGAAGAAGGCTTTCAGGAGAACTCAGTCACAGCTTTGTTGAGGGCTGAGTTACAGCTCTGTCCTCACAGCAGAGAAAGAACAATCTTCAGTTTGGCTGCTTACCTGCTTCAGGTGTTCGAGCCTGTCATCATCTTCCAGGAAGAAAGTCAGGTACATGAACGACACATCAACGTCACAGTTACCTCCGTACTTCCTGTGCTCTTCAATAGTATCTCTGCCCCCTGAGAAGGCATGCTTGTTAATCTGAAACAAGAGAACGATGCTATGGTGTGACTTCTACTAAATTCTGGATTACTTTATTGTCAACAGAGGTGTATCATGATCCTCCAAACTCTAAATTAAGGATCAACTGAAGGGTGAGTGGGACAAATTAATGCAGGGCCTCAGGACTGAAACAAGGAGGTCAACAGAAACCAGCAGGGAAAACGTGGCTACAACATACACCTCAGATCAAATAATCAGAATGAAAATAACTGAAAATTAAAAATAATCCATAAAAGATTCAGTCAAAAAAGTTTTAAGTCCCTTCTGCTGAAGCTGATGTCTGTTGGACAGAATTCGTGCTTACAGGAAATGTATTTCACATAAGAAAAAATAAGATATTTATGTCATGAAGAAATTAATTTTGAAAGGGCGAAGAAGGCATGGAAAATTCTGAAGAAATCCTAGAGAGAACCTAATCTCTTCTTTTGAGGGAAAAAAAGAAAACGAGAAAACAAAGTTAAAGATTACAAACCCTGTTTAGAATGCCTAAAATCAGACCAATGCCCAATTGTTCAGTCTAAAAATGAAATGCTTGCTGACATACTCCCTCTCTTTTTAAGCAGGTGAACTGAACTGTTAACAGATGTACTTGCTAATCCCATTCCTAGTAAACTCTGAAGCCACTGGCTTATTTTAAACATTTATACATATGTAGAATTCTCTGGGGATGCAAATCTTCCTACAGATTTAAAGCAAATAAATTGCTAAGAGGTGGAAAAAAGTATTTCTTGAACATATGCTGAGCTTTCATTTGGCTCTTGTATCTTTTGAGATACCATAATCAACCTGCCAAGAGACACACTTGCATAAGAAGTAGATTTGGTTTTTAGTTCTGGTACATAGGAGCTGTTATATATTTACCATTTGAGAACATTCCTACTATCTGTATGACTGTCTAGTGATTTTTTGCACTTTTTTGAATCTCTCTAACCACCATGTTATGATGATATCTTGTAGCAATGAATTACAATAAAAATGATGCACTGATGGGTATTTTAAGGAAGTGAACTGCCATCTGCCACATTACATCTATTCTTATGTTGCAGGACAGCCTGAATAGCTGTCTCAGCATCTGTAAAACTAAGTTTTTACATACTGTTCTAAACTGACCTTTCTCCTTACTAAATTTTCTAAGTCTGTGCGAAATTTTTTCAATGTTCCTCATCTCTACAGTTTTTTCCTCCTCCTAAACTAAGAGGAATTAATTACAATATACCAGGTGAAGGCACATTGCTGTTTTATACAAAATGTTTCCTGTAATTATCTCAAGTTGTTCATTTTTCTTTACATATTCTGGTACCTACTCATCGACTGAGGGTTTCAATGACTTACCTATAGTGATGCACTGATGTTTTCCCCTGAATTTCCCTGAATATGTCTACAGACATAGAATCTAAATAGCGCTTTCTAGGAAAACAAACAAGTAATCAAGCTGTAATCATCTCCTTGGATAACCCAAAAGCTTCTCAGCCTTTCTCAATATATAGTAATTTTTCATCTTAGATTACCTGTGTGTTCTGAACCTCATTACTTAGCAATGTATCAGTAACCTGAAGAATGTTGCAAGCAATAATTTTTTTTGTGCAGCAGTAGCACTCTCTTTTTAACTTTCATGCATGACCAGAAGTCACCTTTCCTACTCTATTTTTTTAGTTATTGGTCATAACAATATTTGGTCTTTCACATAAGCTCTATTTCCACAAAAACTTGTTTCTCATGGGCTTCAGAAGCTGAAATAAGTCTCAGTTTGTCCATCATTACTCAATAGTTTATATTACGTTCAGGATTTTTATTTATACCTTTTCTATTCTAAGCAGCTAGAATTAGTTTTCCAAGTAGCTTAAAGACAACAGAATTAGGACTTATGAATTGGACATGAAGCCTCTTGGATCTCTTTGCAAATTACAAGCCACTTGCCAGGAAAAAAACATATTACTCTTAACTATGTATTATACATTCTGAAATTACAGGGTTTTTAAAGGCAACTCTGCGCAAATAAACTGGAATTATTATAATCCAAAACCATGAAGAATTACAATTCTTCAAAACAATACTGTTTCTGATTAAACAGAGAATGAATCATTATGAGATGGCTGCAGAAGAACCTGACCTATACAGGGGTTTGTCAACCATTAGAGAATTAATCCAAGTCTCCCCAGCAGAAACAACATATACAGATTTTCTTCTTCTTTTCACAGTTATTTCATGTCTGGGTATTGTGCCTATAAATCCTTTCCCAAAGACCAATTTCCCTTTTCTTTAAATACCACAATACAGATGAATCTTTTACAAACTAAGTTATCTGACACCAGATAAGAGGCATCTTCCTTGGAACTTGAAAAGGCACTATGAATATACTCACACAGGAGAAAATACCCCTTCTAAAACTTACGTAATATTTATTTATGAATTAGTGGGAGCACATGTGTTTGTGAATTGGCAGGAGTATATTCCCAAGCAGCAGGAAAGGTCTGACCTGTGTTGTAACTGACACTGTGCAAGTTTGGTGCTCCCAGCATGGAGAGGAAGTCAAGAGGAAGAGATGTTTATTAGGGTTACATCGTGGCCTGTCAGATTTCAGAACTATTGGCAACATAATATTTAGATTAAAAGCATGAGCCTCCACAGCTCTTATTCTTACACCACTGCTCTGCAGGTATCAGAAAAACAAACATAATGTTTGTACAGTCACAGTAGCTGGCAAGGCAAAAGATCCTATGTGACAGTCTAGCTAAATTTGCATAACTCGGCCAATTCCTGAAGATGCTTTGCCATGAAATATCCAGGAAAAAGGATTCAGTATGTTCAAAGAAAACACTACAAAATTGCCATTGTAACAGTGCAGGTAATGTTAGACAGCGGGCAGGGAGCGTCAGGTAGAAGGAGCTGTGGGCCAACCTCTGCAGTGGTTTTTTTGGAAGAAGCTGGAGACCATTTATATTTATATTTATGTGGTACCTAGAGACATAGTTTAGTAGTGGACTTGGCAGTGTTAGGTTTACAGTTGAACTCTATGATCTTAAGGGTCTTTTCCAACATAAATGATTCTATGATCACAACTCCTTTTTGTTATGAAACTTTGTGCTATCAGGTTTTGCAGGTCCTTACCTTTGTCTTGATTTGTTTGGGTGTATCAGTGAGGAAGATGGAGGAATTCGGATCACTTGCACTCATTTTGGTTTGTGCTCCTTGTAAGGCTGGGAAGAAGACTGAGTGGAGTAAGGCTGGTTTAGGCTGTCCAATTCGAGGTGCTACATCCCGAGTCATTCTAAAATAAGGATCCTAAAACAATAAAAGCACAGCATAAAGTTGAAAAATATGCTTTGAAAACTGATTAGTGATGATTTGTCCATGCCTTAAGAGGTAATGTCAAAAACACCAAAAAAATGAAAGAAACCAAACCATGAAATGTTTCAGAACCTACTTCCAATCTAGTTCAGTCAGAAGAACAACAAACAAAATCCCTTCTTTTTCATAGTTTTGCTGTATACTCTGATTCTTTCAAGTAATAGGCATATTTACAAAGTTTTACATGAATTCAAATAGTTGTGGAAACTACGCTTAGTATGCCTGGAGATGGATGCAGACTAAGATACAAGCTTCCTCCCAAAACATTTTAACAACCAGCAGAGAATCTGGTCTAAATCAGTGATCAACTTGGCAGTGCTGTGCTGATGAGGTGACTTAAACCAACTAGGATAGTATTACTACATAATATTGTAGCTGATGATTATGATTACATCATCTTTCAGTGACTGTCCCTGTGACAAAAACAGCTAGTCAGACAGTGCAGTATTTGATTCCTAGAAACAGTACTTATTTAAAGTAAAGACCCTATTACTGTTATTTGTATCCGATGTTCTTCCAGATCTCTATATAGGTCTGAATTGTTAAGGTCCTGCAGCCTTTTTGGCAAATTATTTCAATGCTTCCTTATTCTTACTGAGAGAAGATTTTTCCCCTGGTTCAACAGAAACCTCTTGTGCTACAAGTTGAGCTCATTCCATCACAAGTTTCCATAGAGATGGCCAAAGTTTCTTCCTACCCCCATGTCAGTAAGCTTTTGCATAAATACTGTCTTTGCTTTCACAGATGTCACCTGAGTGTGAACTAAGTTGAGATCAAGAAAGATCCAAGACAGGCACATATGATTGCTGGATTAAGCCTTCATCTTTTCATCTTTTAGGTCTTCCAGGTTCTACCCCAGAAAGGTGCTTGCAGGAATGTTTTACAGATGCTTTGAGACATCACCATGAAGCCTGAATAGTACATTACAAAATCAAATCCATGAAAACCAAATAAAGTAATATGATCTTCTTACCTGATCGATAGCACATGGGATAAGACACTGAATGTTCTCCTTGCCATTGAAGATCTGTGGAAATGATGAACTGAAGGATGGAGCAGCTTGAATAGCAGGAAAGCTGATCTTACCTAGAAAATATTTTTGGAAAAGCTAATCAGCCAACAGAAGCAGTGAGAGATAAAGAGAACTTTTTGAAATACGTAAAATGCACAAGTGAACCATCCAGACACTCAGCTGAAGATTAAGATCTATATCAAGCAGTGTTGCCTTCCATGAGGAAACTTTTTCCTCTTCACCCTCTGTGATCTCAACAAACCTTCAACTGACATAGAACTAAATATTAAGGGCAAGATGTGGTCACAAATATTTCAGAAATAGTTCATCATCACTGCATACTCTCTTCAACATTGATCTACCCTTTCCAGAAATAAAAATGACCATGTCATCATTCTGACTTGCTCTTTTTGTTCCCTCTTTGTGAGTAACTTATCAGGGAAGCTTCCCTCTAAGATCTCAGAATCACTGCTATATTCATGCTGTACTCAGGAAGCATCTCAGGTGCATCTAGCTTTTTTTTATACAGTTCCTAACCACCGCATGGCAAACATCGTTCCCTGATCAAAATCCTATCAGAACAGAGAGCAAACAGCAGACTTTTCAAACATGCAATGAAGTCATTATCTCAATACCAGTTTTTACTAGACACTGTTAAATCAAGTAGAAATCTGTTCCTTGGCTACAGTGAAGGCTGAACAGCTGCCACTGGCCCAACTACTGCACAAAAATGTCAGTGCTCAGGAACACCAAGGATTTAAGGACATCTTTACACAGAATCATTTTTTTTGCCAATATGACAGAAACCTGTAACTGCAGTGAAGTAAATGGAGACAACAGTTACCCAGCACCTTGATAACGAGGCTTTTCAGCATTCCCTAAATGTTCTTCATCTATGTAAGTGCCTGTATGTATTAATGAAACTTTTTCTGAAAATCTGGCATAGAAATTTGTAGGAAACATAACTGACTACAGCTGCAATCACTGTAACAAAATAAAAAAAGAGAAACTCTCTATTTCAAACCCTTCAACATCAATGTTTTGTACTTTGCTGTTACTAAGGCCAAAATGGTAAAAGTCATGCTAGAAACTTCACTGAAAAGCTTTTCTATTCTGAAGGAACCACAGTAACATCCTAGAATCAGAATCAGACTAGAAACATGACCTTCTTGCTTTTTCTGCCTGTTTCATGAGTGGCAGTACTAATCTCTTTAAACTATTACTCAAAATAGCTCCATCAAAACTGAAAGTAAGCATTTGCTTCTCATAACTCATATGCTTTCCTACCAATGCAATCACTGTCTGTAAAGCCAAAGATTCCTTTCACTTGGTTAAATGTAACATGCTTCTGAACTTTGACAATGTTTTTGTAGAATCCAGGACTTGCCCTATGAGAAAAAAAAAAGTGGAAAAATAAAATGAGAAGAGTAGAAAAGTATATGTAGAAACTTTCACTACAAAAGCTGAGAACAGCAAAAAACTTGCAGGATTAAATCTCATAGTTTCAGACTTTTTGCGGCCCATTAAGATAATAATTAGAGAATCATTTACAAACAGGAATTTTATGCCTTGAAAGTTTATTCTTCCCTTCCTCCAATGTTTACTACAAACATTTTTTTCATGAGCAACTGTCTAAACTCAGAAATATTTTGATTTGGAAATGGTGGCAAAATGCCTCCTGGAGCCTGAAGTTTACTTATCCTTATGCTTCTCTGTGAACTTGGGCAACTTAAAGGATCATGTCCTCTGTGTTGCTTGGTATCCCCAGTGTGTACCCCATATTGCTCTTGACTGAAGGAGTAGTAGCTCAAATCCTCCAGATTCTAATTTTCTAGACAGTAAGTTCCCTGGTTGGACTTCCTCTGTCACTAAACACAGCAGCAGCATTTCCAAATCAAAAGTAGCTCAGCAACTTCTTCCTTCTTAGCTTCTGCTGAGGAGCTGAAGAAAAAGAAACAGCAGTTTTGATCTGCTTTTGTTCAGCCATGGGGTCAGTGTCAATGTGACTTTGCTAAGGCAGGAAAGTCAGCGAGTGAAAAAAAGGGCAAAATTGCTCTGTAGGCTCCCCATTCTGATGCTACACATGATACAGTTTGCCTCTAAAACATGTGTTCTCTCATCCAAGTCTTTAAGGAAGCTCATCACCCCATATGGAAGAACAAAGACCACAGATTCAGTTCTGAACTCTGCTATAAAACTTCTTTCTGTGATGGCAGTTTCACTAACAATTTCTTAAATCTCCTTTCAACTTTACTGAACAACCTTTCATGCTGTATTATTAAAGTAATTGACCAAAACAAGCTGCTGAAATGCCTTCTATTAATGCAAATAAAGTCTAAACGTATCTGAAAGATTTTGATACCATCTTACAAAAATCAGTCTGGAAGTTTCTTGGTGGTTTAGGTATTTTTACATTTTAAATGGTTTAATATGTTTTTCATAATTTAAGCATTGCACACACAAGTATTTGTTCACATGTTATACAGAAGAATGACAATAGTACATATAAAATGTTAATATAGCAGAAAAAATAGTATGTTTCTATTTTAAGTGTTACAAACTTTGTCTTGAAGCTTTCAGATTTAGAAACATTTATTAAAACTTTGCTGGTTGTCAGATGCCTCTTTTTTCATTACAATGCCCTAAGGAAATTTATACTTACCCTAAATAGTCTAAATCCGAAAATATAAAGGTTTTATTGATGTCAAAACCACATGCAATGATGTCTTTTGCATTTTCTTTAGCATACTCATATGCCTTCTCAACTGTCATGTCCTTCCAAAGGTATTTCTCATCATCAGTTAACTGTATAACTAAGGGAACATCAAATACTTCTTGCAGCCACCTAATAGAAGCAGAAAGATTTTATCTCAAAATAAGTTAATAGGAAGATGTAAGTCACACAGCTAAAATATTTTTACATATTTAAACAAAAGCATGTGAAGAAGTCTGCTTCTCTTTCCTTTGTATGCACATGCAGTTATGTTTATGTGCACAGCTAAAACATTTTATACTGATTATAATGGCAACTTACCCGGAAAAAAGACTCACACTTATTGTTTCCTGTACATATGATATGAGGCACCAGTTGCAATGGAACCAGAATTCAAGGAGGCTTTAGCTTCTTGAGCCCAGTGCCTCCGAGTCCTGCTGCTGCAGGCACCACATTACAGAGAAATGTCACTGAGCCTTATCATGAACTCGTTTTTAAGAACAACAAAAATTCTAAGGAGTGCCACAGGCCTAAGGAAGAGGGCTGTATGGTGATTCAGGGATTATTATAATTTTAGTGAAAAGGTAAGACTGAATTAGGTTCATTAATATTCACCTCACATACTTCGAACTCCTTGAAATTTTGGCAGTTTCCTAAACCATGTTCAATGTTTCCTTTGAAAAAAATGCTTTGATTAATGCAAATGGTAGAAATGGCTTACTTTGTGAACATAAATGGGATAAGATGACCAACATGCATTGCCTGAGAGGACGGTCCTCTGCCTGTATAAAGGTAAAAGGACTTCTTATTTTCATAAGCATCAAGTACTTGGTCCATATCTCTAAAAAAAAAAAGCAGAGAAAACATGATACAATTCTTTAGGGAGAAACATCCACAGCAAAAAGCTTGTGCTCAAAATTTGAGTGCCTTTAAAGCCAAACATATTTATAAATAAAATATAGTATGTTCAGTGTCCTAGACATAAAGTTTGAGTTTGCTCATTTTTAACTTCAGAAAAGCATTGTCTCCTTCTATCCCCTTGGGAAAAACCACCTCAAAGAAAAATCATATTAAAAATAAAATTTAATGTTGAAATCAAAATGAAAATTGTGCAACTTTAAAAATTACTTAATTGGATAATAATCTCTAAAGCCTAGTAAAACAGCTAGAAATCATTTCCCAAGTAGGTTTTAACAACCAGCTTTGGCTGACCTCTGGTGGAGGCTGTGCCCCAAATCATGCTCATGCACTGAAATGTGCTACCGGCCACTGGCCAAAAGGCTCTGCAGGTTAAACAACTAAACAGTGGAGATCACTGGTAGGCTGGTGCTTAAGATCATTCCCAGATCCTTTTCCACCCCACAATGCAATGCCCATGTCCACAGGCCACGTGGACCCTTGCTGACATCAGCACTGGCACCACATGAGCACTGGAGTTCTCTGCCAGACCACTCCCTCTGGCTGCTAATGCAGAGTAAAAACGGACCTGCACAAAGCAAACACTGTGCGCACATTTCTTCAGTTTGGGATTAGTGAGGACATACCAGAAACCAATGCAATCAAGAGCTCCAAATGCTGCCAGGGGAAATCTGCAGTAGTTGCTAATTTCAAATGGCACAGTTGGTTTTCCTTGGTGTAAAAGAACATGGTCTTTTGCTAGTCATAGGTTTTTCCCAATAATGTTCACAGGAGGGTATCTACCTAATAGAATCTTTTTGAATTTTAATACAAGAAAAACTCACCTGTGAGAAAAAAAGATTCCTCTACGTAGAAAGTGATGAGGTTTTTGCCCAGTAGCTCTTTCTATTCGATTGATCAGATCTGTGTCAATTTTACTGCTGCCAAACCGAACTATAACCATAAAATGTTAAAAAAATTAAAATAAGTACAGCATAACTACAAACAGATCTTGGATTACCAAGAACATACCAATGCAGACTCCATTAAACAAACATCTTCAAGTCTCACGTAAAATGGCTAGATTTTCCTGATTCTTGCCTGGAGTCCCAACAGTCATCTCCAGTACTAACTCTATGCTTGGAGGTCCAGCCCATTCACACATAGTATTGCTCCATCATGAATTATTATAATTACAGTCTCCTTACAGCAGAAGTGTTGATATTCCCAGCAAAAGTCCATGCTAAAGGAACGTATTTAGGTCAATAACTTGGCTTCTCTAAGTCATACGATAAAAATGGCTATGAGGCTCTGTCTCTCTTGATGCCTAAATTTTATGCTCTCAGACCACATAGTCTTTCACTTTCCAACCCCAAATACTCCTCTGCAAGCTTAATTCTTTAATATGTGTGTGATTTCAGACACTGCTCCCTTCAAGAGGCTTGGAAAGGTAGTGCATGGCAACCAAGCAATACTTCCAACTTGGTGGTTAAGGAAAGGCTGTGATAGAGTGAAATAGCAGTGTTTTTCCTACTCTCAATAATTCTTGGACCCTAATTACCAGGTCAATGCTTCATGAATTCTACTTGTTCAAAAAAATCTATTCAAGAATCTACTCTTTGCTACTATTCTGCTCCTATTCAACATTTGAACTATTCAACATTGCACTAATAATTAATTGGAAATGTTGAAGTATTCAAGAGAACAAAATGGAGACTCTGGACATAAAGATGAGTCTTATGCATACAAAATACCCAGATCCATCTATTCCAGCTACCTTATTAAAGAGAGACTACACTAGCAAATTCCATGGTTATAACACACATTCCATATGGGAGAAGCACTTTTAGTCTTTCCTAGCTGCAACAGGAGACAATCATTCCACAGGAATATATTGCTGACATTTGTCAAATGTGAAATATTCTGACAGCTTCCTAAGGAAACTGGAAAAAAAAAGAAATTGATTTTAAACCATTTATTATGCAGCTAGTAAACTATGACTTGTATGACTATTGTACTTCTGCCTTGTGGAAAACACAACAATCACTTTGAATGCCCCACATTGAATAAAATTTACTTTGAATTTCCTCCTTATGCAAGTTTCTGCTTCTAAATTCTCCACTTTTTTTAAGTCAAAAGTCAGAAACATTAAAAGTCTCTTCCTGCAGGAATATCTCAATTGACCAAAACCTCCTTCCAAAGGCTATAACTTTCTACCAGAGTAGGTAGGCTTCCAACACTGCATTCTACTAATGATAACAACCCTCTCCTGGACCACGAAGAAAAGGGTTACAGATGGAGGCAGAGCTCTCTATTTGTGCTGGTTACCCAGTGTACTGCCTTGGATATGCAACTCTTTTTACAAAGAAAATTAACCTGTAGGGGTAGCAAGGAATATTAAGTACCCTGATGTAATTTGAAAAGCCAAATATTCAGACACTCTGGGCTTATTATACTACACTCAACTAATTTTTTCCTCTAAAAAGGGAAAGGAAAGAGGTCTTCCATCCCTTTACAGCACAGGTTCTCAAAGCACAGCATGGAGACTATTTCCAAACCACCTGGGCTTTCATAAATCTCAAAAACTACTATTTACAATTATGGCCATCCTAATTATTGAGACTGCAGTGCTCCAAAGGGATTTATGAAGGACAGGACAGAAGAGTCAGACCAATATGTACTCTGGACCAACAGGATGCTGAGAACCACTGAGTACAGGGAGTCCCTCTCCTATACTCTGGCCAAAAAGTGTGCCTAAGTTTGTTATGTGAACTGTTTTTCATTTTGATATATAAACTATTTACTGAACAGCCTTTCACAAACAAAAATCAGGAACCCACACCGAAAGGAAGACTCAGTCTTGACAGAAAGGAATAGCGATGTATCTAATTTGAACATCAACTACATAAGCATTTCTGCTCTTCCAGACCCTCTATAGCTATTTCAATTTATTTGTGAAGTACTGCTTATGTTTTATTTCAATGTTTTGTATAATCATTAAACTTGAAGCTAGAAGGAATTAATTACTAATTGGGAGATAAAACTAGGCATATTATCACAGAATCACTGAATGTTTTGTGTTGGAATGGACCAGAAAAGCTGTGGATGCCCCATCCCCAGAAGCATTCATGCCCAGGTTGGATGGGGCTTTGAGCAAACTGGTCTAGTGGAAGGTGTTCCTGCCCACGTCATTGGAAATGACCTTCAAAACTCAAACCATTCTGTGACTGTATGACCTTTAAAGGTCATCTAGTCCAACCCCTCTGCCATGAGTGGAGATACCTTTCACTGGATCAGGTTGTGCAAAGCCCCATCCAACATGGCCTTGAACTCTTCCAGGGATGGGGCACCCATAGCTTACCTGTACAACCTCTGTCAGTGCTTCACCACCCCAACAGGAATGGATTCCTTCCCAATATCTAATCTTTTTCAGTTTGAAACTATTCTCCTTTGTCCTGTCACTCCATGCACTTGTAAAAAGTCCCTCTCCATCTCTCTTTTAGCCCCTTTCAGTACTGGAAGGGGCTATAACGTCTCCTCGGAGCCTTCTCAATCCATTTCTTACTCAGCCTGTATTTGTGCGTGGGATTGCCCTGACTCAGGTGCAAGTGCCTTGCACTTTGCCGTGTTCAACCTCATAAGGTTCACATGGGCCACTTCTCCAGCTTGCCCAGGTCCCTCTGGATGGCATTCTCCAGCTTGCTCAGGTCTGGCATCCCATCCCTCAGGCATGTCAGCCACAACACTCAGCAAGGTGTCTACACCATTATGCAATAGGAAGCGAGTTCCTACTTACAACTTTTCTTTCACTCCAGGTGAATCGAGCAGTATATAGTAAAAGGGAACCACTTGGCTCATCCACAGAGCCATTAAAGTAAATGCCACTAAAAACCATAAATGCTGGTACACAATTTAGCAAAGACCGATTTAATCCATATGTTTTCTGAGTGTTATCACATCTGCTTGTCCTATGCAAGCCTTAATTACTGAATGAAATTCTTCCTATCAATAAAATGCATTAGAAAATGGCAAAATAATTATAATCTGGATAAAGGCTAAAGAGACCAAATGAGCATGAAAATGTTTGATTCAGCACAACAGCAAACAGTAAGAGGTTAATCTTACAGAAACCTAAAACATGAGAATACTCCAGATAAAAAATTCTAGGATGGCTAGTCCCAGTTAATGTACTGTTATAGAGAGTGATTAAAAGCTCTCTGATGTACAGAACACTTGACTGGAGATGCCTAAATATCTTCATTAAACACTCTCAGACTGCACAACTCCCTTTTATTTGCCCATCTTCATCTTTCTTGTTAAAAAAATGGGTAATTTTTCCCTACCTATTTGTTTCTATTTGAACATTCAGAACATTTTAGGCTCTCAATTCACAAAGAATCTGCCTTCCTAAACAGCTTCTGACAAGGAGACAGTCTCCACTCCTTAACGAGCTTTTAAAAAATTCCTGCTTTTCATCTCTGGTGTTCCAGTTTTTACCAAAAGACAACTTTCAACTCATTGTACATAAGAAGTCCTGAGAACTGCCATTTTCAAAGGCCTATTTGCATTTGCTGAAAATTCACTGTATGCTTTTCCTCTTTGCCATTGGCATATTATATCTGCATACAGAAAATGAATACCTTACTATTTGTTACACATTAACTTTACAGACCAGTCTTGATGACCTCTGAACAGACCTGACAACTTGGAGGCTGGCAGAAAGCAAATGCCAATCCTAATTTGAAGAAGGGCTAGAAGAAGGAACTGTAGAACTACAGGCCAGTCAGCCTAACCTCAATCTCTGGGCACATGATGAACCAAATCATCTTGGAAATGATCCCAAACAATCTTAAAGACATGAATGTTACTGGGAGTAGTCAGCATGGCTTTAGGAATGGAAGATCATGCCAGACCAACTGAATGGTTGCCTTCTATGATGATATGACTAGTAGCTGAGGCAAGAACAGTGAATATTGTCACTGAATGCTCAGGAAGGATCTTATCAATGTGGATAAATATGTTATTAGGGGAACTGGGGGAGAAGTAAAAAAGACAGCACCAGACTTTTCTCACTGATGTCCACTGAAAAGGACAAGAAGCAATGGGCACAACTTGGAAAAAAGAGGAAATTCCATTAAAATATGCAAAAACCCTTCATTCTGTGCACCTGGTCAAATATTGGAATGTGTTGCCCAGCAAGGTCATGTGATCTCCATCCCTGGAGGTAAAAAAATCCTACTGGACAAGGTCCTGAGCAATGTGCTCTAGTTGACTGTGCTTTGACGAAGGGGCTGACTAAATGATCTGCAAAAATGCCCACCAACTTCAACCATTGTGTATCACTTGCAATATTCAGCTTACCAAATTATCAGCATGGCTAGTGTACAAAGTTCTTTCTCACTTATCCTTCTGCTCTTTGATTATGCTCAAAAAAAGAAAAAAATTTCTGGCCATGTTCATGTCTAGTAGTTAGCTAACAGAACTTTCTTCCCAAAGGATCTTCAGGCTGTTTTGTTGTATTACCATACAATTAAGTGCACATCTAAGACAACCACTTGAGGAGATCTTATTCAATTAAGTCCTGTGGCGTAGTGGAGAGCACTCCAGCCTCCGACTCCCAAGGTCGCGAGTTCGAGTCTCAGTACAGACCGCCCAGGCAGATAAATGCTGCCTCCCTGACATCCGATCCCGTCAGATCTCGGATGCCAAGCAGGGTCAGCCCCGGTTAGTATCGAGTGCTGTACATAGTCCTAAGGACTTCACTGTCACTGTCCAAGTTTGCTCGGCCGTGGCAAATGAACCTTAGGACTTAAACGGTGGGGCCAGTTCTGCGCACGCTGAGCCTCACCTAAAAAATCCACTGCGCAGGCTCGGAGGGCACACCCATGTAGAGCGAGCCCTTCCCAAATCTTCGTTCGCGAAGCTTGGCCATTATTATTATTATTCAATTAAAACAGCCCTTTTAGCACTTTTCTTCTGTGTTTGATTAAGCACAACCACACTGCTAACTTTCTCTAGTACTGCAAGTAAATAAAAAGATTATAGGTGGCACAAAAAATTCCTTTATGGTAGGAGCTATCAGATGTTGAGTTCTTGGAAAAGACTTTTTATTATTATTTTTAAAATGGGGAAAGAAGAAGAGGAATTTTATTAATAACAAGCATCAATTGCTTCACTTTGTGAAGTGGCCAGGCTAGTATCCTTTTCTGAAAAATGTCCAACACATCACTTAGAACAAGTAAAGTGACTCATCGACCAAATTCCTCAAATAAGCGAAAAATAAGTAAAAACCCTTTAGAGAATATCAAAATACACACACATACAGAGTTAAAAAAGGGCATGAACTGATTTACAGTGAAGTCATGTTAGTCATTTTCAGGAGAACTGTGAGACTGTGCCAACACAAGTATTCTCCTCTTCTTCCTATTCTAAAAGACTCAGAACCCTTCCCCCAAGAAAAGAAAAAAATCTTTTCTATAACTCTTACCCATGTAGCAGGATGATGAGAGATCTTGTCCACTTCTTGATTCTAATAATTATATTCTTTCTTTCTCTCCCACTGACCTATATTTTAATTTGCACACTTCTCCCTTTCCAACTTTTTCACTCTCCTGTTACCTTCTGCAGACTAAGTCAATATGCACATACATTTGATAACACAGTAACATCAGAGTTAAAGGAATGCTGACACAAACAACTGTGCTCCCAAAAGCAAATATATGGTTACTGCCACACAAGGGTGTATGCTCTATTGTCTGAAATAAGCTACTAAGCAGACCTCAGCAATGTACAGCTGAAGTATCAAATATGAACTAAAGACTGACAATAATGAAAAAAAAGGAAAAATAAAAATAATGATTAGTTCTCTCACTTGTTTCTATGCTGGACTCAAACAAGCTGTTAAAATAGTGAACTGTAAAACCAATAAAGAAATTAACTAAACATCTGTTTCTTAAATTACAAAACTTTGCAAGTTTTGTAACACCCGTCTAAACCATTTTCCATTATGCTGCATGTTTTTGAATGAGCTGCAACTCTTCCACTCCAGCCAGCACTTGGCTGCTTGCTAGTGTGTCTTCTGAAGAAGTCATTATACTTAATAAAACTTCTGCATTAGTTTTGTATCATTCCTGCCCTCTCTAATTTATAAAGGATGTGAAGAGATGGCAAAGGGAATCCTACAGCCTGGCTCCAATGCTCTAGGCTCTAGCTTTTCTGTATCACAGCCACTGAAGATGCAGATATTCAGCTACAGTGTCTTCATTAACATAACTTCTAATAACAGTCCTTATGCAAAAAAAAAAACCCAAGTGCAAGTAAAATGTATTTTGAACTTAAACATTCTTTGCACAGTTTTTAAGCCTTCATAGGAAATCCCTGCCTAGGACATTGTCATCTCCTACAGCAAATTCTTTAGACATGGGAATGCCAAGATTAGACACAAATTAAATGTTACCTATGATGCTTTTGATCAGGATTTGTTATGATGCCTTGCTGTTTCTGTGGTCATTAGGATCACTTTACATAAATTCCTTAGTAGCAGTGAAGGAAGAGTTATACCTATGAGCTTGTCATAATCCACGCCTTTTGCATTTGATGTCTGCACATTCCAGGGATCCACCAAATCTTCATCTTCTTCTTTAGTTGTACCATTGTTTATTAATACAAGATCTTTTGGAGGCAAGCCTGCCTGATAATCTTGTCCTGTTGTTGTTTTATATGACAGTTTTAATGACAATAGCATCCTCACTGCTGCATCAATTTCATCCTGAATAAAGGAAAAAGACCTTTTTGACTTAAAGTATTTAGAACAGACAAATACTTTAATGTCTTAACCTTTAAAAATCCTGCATCCGTGCTTTGACTTCAATTGCATCACTCACAAACTCTAAGTCTTTATTTAAATGTTTTCAGCTTAACATTTTAAGTGTAAACTTCTAAGATATATAAATAAAATATAAATCATTATCTAATTTCCTTTACAATGCTTTTAGTGGCTCATCTTAAAATAATTTATTCATTACAGCTCACTGACAGATTTGAAGACAAACTAGAACAAAAAGTTATGGTTATGGCCTTTCTATTGTAAACTCTCATGCAAGAAACAAACAGAGCAACATATTATTTGACTCCCACTTTTCAAGGCTTACTCCTACAGGCAATAACACTAAGAGAGCCCGTAGTAAAACTGAGCTCTCTTTGCCAACATAGTGATGTGGGAGAACAGGGAACTTGAACTTAACAGCAAATTACTAAATTTAAGGGAGATTAAGCAGGGACTGTCAGTACAGTTACAGGAAGATGTATTTGCTGATGTTTTCAATAATGCCTGGAGAAAAAGACTTACATGAAGCACCTAAAACCAGGAAAGAATGTGAGTGATATAAATTTGAAAAACACACCTTGGATCCCATCACACAGCATGGCAACTGGCTGAATCAGACTTCTAAGCCTATGACTCTTCTTACTAGAAGAGTAAAAACTTTGCTCTTGCTAGTGACTACCTTGCTCCAGGTATGCCAAAATTCTCAAAATGGACATAAATTATTTTTAACTAAGTTTTTCTTATCACGATGCAAAATAGATCTCAGAACCATCACATCCTTCAGCACTCAAAGACAGACCTAAACTGAAAAAGGATGGATTCAAAACATGAAATGGAAATACCTTTGGTGCTTTTCCTGCTTTCAGTGCTCTGACTTTCTCTCCTTGTTCAGTTACTCTTTCAAACAGCTGAAGCGGACTCAGAGACTCCAAATTACAGTTCAGACTATCAGCCATTGTGCCAGACTGCACAAAGATATGTTTAGTTACTATTAAGTTTATTGTCTTCCAATTCTTTGGCTTGTAGATTCAAAACAGCAGCAACAACAAGGAGAACTGTAGGGAAAAAGTAGTGTTTTATTCTTTTGTGTAAGTCTTCAAGGTTGGATGAACAGAATAAGAATATAAAAACTATACTGACCCCAAAACAAATTCTATTCATATCAAATTGATAAATGTAGAGAGATTAACACAAGGACCTTCAGTTTCATACAGAAATGGACTCAGACTAACAAGAGTAACAAACAGAGATCATTGTTCATATTGTTTGTCTACATATTTAACCCTAGAATATCTTTTCAAAGGCTAATTACTGATGAACGTAATTAAATACGTGTACGATTCAGAGCATCCCAGGACAACTGGAAGAGGTTATGTGATTCCTGATTAGTTAATGTTCCTGCTCTGATACCCTGTCAGATTCAAAATTACGAGATTTTTTAATACCTATGATATGAAATTTTGTCTCAGTATATATAAAAGAGTACTTCAGCCCAAAGAAATATATAAAAGAGAAAAGCTTAGTCATCTTCCTTATGGCTTTCCTCCAAAGGTTACAAACACACTGATGATTAGTAAAAAATGCAGCTTTCTAAAGAATCCTTGGGTCAGTAATAGGCTGTACATTTGCAGAACTATGTGTTTCTCAGAAATATGCAGGATAAATATTAGGACATGGCTTAAGAGGAGGAGATGGCTGACACTAATAACACAGCAGTCTTCCTGTGTCCAACATAATCCTTGATCACTGCAGCTTCCTAGCACAGTGTGTGCCTGTGCTTCCACACAAGGGCTGTTCTCCCAGGCTAATAATTATGTTCCATATATTAACAATAACATTATCTGGAACTTTCTTAGCAGCCTATTAATAATTACCAGTGACTGAGACTTTGCAAAACTACAACTTCAAAGTCTACAGTACACTAACACAGAAAGTAAAATAATGTTGTTAAAATGTTAGATAAGCATAGTTTCTATTACCAAATATATAAAAATAATTTTCACTCTACAGCAGAAAAATCTTCATCTTTGTCTTATCACCTCTATTCTAGAATGTTATAAATAAACTCTGCTGTACATAATTTTAATGAATACATTGAACATCTCTTAGTAATTACCAAGACAGGAAATCCCTGTAACATGGATTGCATTGAATTAACTCATACCTTACTACAAATACCTCCCATAATGGTGACACAGCAATTAATGGTATCCCAGCAACTTCTCCCTCTAGTTTCTCTAAAATTACCTGATAAATTGTCTTCAGATAATCTCTGAAAAAACCCTGATTTTATTTATGTCTAACAAATCCAGTGAACCCATTACCAACATGTCATGTGTGAAAACTCATTTCAACTGCAGATTCATCATTCTTTAAGAAACCCTTATTTATGAAAATTATTCATGCTCAGCAGCTCTCTATACAAAATAATGATGTCTTTAGAACTATATACACTCAGAATATTCTTTTGGTAAAAATTCAAGCATCATGCTGCTTAAAGACTGAGAACTGAGGATAAAAAAGCATTAATGGGAAATGGGAAGAGAGTTTTTATGGCTGTGGTTATAGTGAGCTTGTCATATTTACATAGAAGAAAATAAGTGTTAAATATGTGTAAGAAGGACACCATCTGTCAGAAAAACAACATTGTAAGTGGAACTGCAACTAACCCAAATGAATCCATTTGGGATGAACATATCACAGTAACAAGGTATACAGAGAATTATAAAAGAATAACAGAAAACCCGTGGCTATTAAAATGAGGTCACAGTGCAGATCCTAATGACAAAAGTGAACTGACAGGAAAGTAAATTTTTGATGAAAAGTGGCCAGGGTTGTGAAGTGCTGCCTGATGTGGCTAATTTAAGCAAACACCCAAGCTATTGTATTTACAAGCTTATTAACATGAGGTACCTGACATCACCTTAATTCACGAACAGATGCTTATTTTACTGCACTGCATTCAGATGTGACAGTGACAGAGGCAATGCAAGCCAACAGAGGAAATGGATTTCATATTAAGTTGTCAGTGGTGTGTGTTGGAGACACAGCCTTTACCCAAAGCACACCCTGTCATGCCGTGCCCGCGTGTACCAAGCTGTGCCCATGTAAAAACTACTGACTTACAAATGATTGTGTCTCTCTGGAGAGCCCATTATTGATCCACTGCTGTGCACTCAGCATGAATAGATGGACTGATAGTAAAAATACACATTCATTTGCCTCTCTTTTCCCAAAATTAAAAAAAAAAACCAGAAGCCTATAATAGTTGCTTTAGCTGTTCAGCAGTATTTCAAAGCCTTCCTTCTACAAAATCACCAGCCTAATCACAACCTTGGATATATTTATGCAGCATATATTTAAACTGCCACTTAAAAGCCTTCACCTGCCTTATAAACTTGAAGAAGGTCGATTTGGTAACTTGCTGGTTACCAAAACACACCTGTGATTAAGGCTTTGTCAGTCAGCTGCAATATTCCCACATTTCTCCTTCAGCTGGAAACGCTGAGAAAACTGAGAAGTGTTTGCATCCAATTGCTCATGTAATTTGCTTAACTCTGATATCATATTTAGAGTACATAATTGACTAAAATAAGACTAAGGTATTACCAGCAATACTTAATTTTTTAACCTAATCTCAACCCCTTCAAGCTTGACTTTTTGCAGTTTTACAGTGTAATTTTAAAAAAGTAATTTGAAGCAGATTGAACAATTATTTGATGTGTTCCTATAATTTAATAACATTTTTTTACTTGGATATCAGTGTTTTCCACTTTTTCATAGGCACAAGATATGTAAATGGAAAAGAAAGTGTAGAATAAATTCATATGAGGAAATGTTTATGAAGATTAACACACATCCTTTCTGTAGGAACATGACAGTTATGACTTCACATTTAAAAAATAGAAAATACATAAGTTAGAATTTTCTTTGCTGTAGAACAAATTGTGATTTGATATTTTAACTTAATTCCAGAAAGTGTATTCTCAGTGATAGATTGCTCCCATTCAGAGAGGCTGAACTCACAGCTGAGACTGAGCACATATATGGGAGAGTAGTAAACTAGAAAGACTCTTTAAAATGTTTGGACTATTAAGGATATTATGAGCAAAGAATGTTAAATGAAGGTGCATTTTCATTAGGAAGTAACAAAAGTAAACCAGTTGCTGCAAGAACACATGAGAATATTACGACTATAAAATGCAAAATGTATTGACTGCTACTTAAAAGTTATCTCCATTTACCTCCGCACTGTTGCTATTCACCAGTGGAATTCAAGCCAGGAATTCAGTAATATGGAAAAGAGGTCTCTATCTTTTGAAATTTATAAATGCAACTGTGAACCATTTAAAAGAAATTTCTAGATATTCAGCACTTTATCAGTATTTTTTTTCCTTGCTTTCTTATTGGTATTATGAAAACTAACAGTCCCAGGTGTATTGGATACCGTAGGCATAGAGAGCTGGAGGAAAAAAATGATACATGGGAATTTGAGAATGCACTATTAGGCTATTTGCAATCACAGCACAGAATGAACTTATAAGCCTTAGTTTCACAGTGGGAACTTGAAAGCCAAGATTTCTGTGCCTTCTCTACCTATGCAAGGCAGTTAACTTTTAATGGGAACTGCTCCTGCATCCGTTTCAGATTATTAAATCATCGTGAGACAAAGCTTAAAAATAATCCCTGGCAAACGTATCAGGAAAGAACCCTCTCTTTCCAGCTGCATGTCCATCACAGATCTATGATCATTTTCACTGTTTGCAATGTAATTTGGTAACTTAGAGAACTGAGAATTAAAGAGCAGGGTTTCACTTTATGTTAAGAATAGATATTTCATGACAAACATCCCATGAAGGTACATTGAGACTTCCAGAGACAACAGGAATAGAGCAGTCCAGAAAGATCTTTCAGGAGCAAATGAGATAATATGGAAGTAAGTCTAACAGCACTTACGTTCCTGAAAACTGCTTTGCCTCCTGCAAAGAAATAAAAAAGTGAAATTAAAGTAGGTAGCATGGACACAGAAAGACCTTGAAAAGCACTCCAACATAGGCTGCATTTTATATAGGACCTGTCTTCCCAGTCATGGCAAACGTCGGTTTACACATGAAAATACAGTAAAAGAGTGCAAGATGATTCCCCAAGATGACAACAGGACTATTTAACCACTGACCGCTGTGGAGAGTCCCCTGTGAATAATTATTACACAGCAGCTGTTAAGGGCAAAGCTGTGCAGGCACGAATCTTGCTGCCCCAAATCACGCAGCACGCCGATGTTCCTGAGCCCGGCGCCTGCACCATTCCCTGCCTGCCATGCCCTGCCCTGCCCGGCTCGGCCAGCCCTGCCATGCCCTGCCCTTCCTGCGGGGGGACGCATTTTCCAGCGGCCTGGGCATCCCACCCTGCTCTCTCCATGGCATTTTCTCCCGGTGCTTTGGCGATGTAGCCCTGGGAGTTTGGAAGCAGAGGGAAAGCCCTCAAGTGCATCAACGCCTCGCAAAGGGAGGGAAGAAACATGTCCGGCGAAGAGCCCCGCACCGGGCAGAGCCCCCAGCGCCTCGCACTGGTCACGGGGGCGGCAATGACAGTCTCAGCAACCCCACTCCCACCCCCCGGGTTTGTCCCCACGGCCCCGTCCCGGCCCGTCCCGTCCCGTCTCTCCTCACCCTCGCCTCCTCGCTCTCCACCATTGCATCACCCCCACGCCGGCACGCCGCTTGCGGCTCCCGACTGGGAAACACATGCCCCCGGAACCATTACCTCCCAGAGCCCTCCCTTCTCCCCCAGCCAGCAGCCCAAGGACGCGCTCTCCCCACCACTCTCAGCGGTGACAAAAGGGCTCCTGCACTCTCGGCGAGCCCAGGCCTGAGTCCTGCCCTTCCCAACGCGCCGTCCCGGCGCGGGGGATACGGCAGGCGGAACTGTTTGAGTGGTACGCCTTGTTTCCACCCGGCGTGGTTTTAGATGCGGCGCAGCGGCCCGGCAGGTGAGCTGTTGGCGCGGCGGGAGCGGGGCTGGTTTGGCTCGGCCCAGTTCGGGACTTGTCCCGGCCCCACGAGTGTTCTCGGTGCCCGGGGCAGCAGGGAAAGTGCGCGTGTGTGGGGAGAGGTTACGGCTTCACGGGAGAGAGCAAGGAGGGGGCCCTGGTGCCGGGACACGCTGCCTCGAGCGGTGCTGCTTCGGGGGCACTGGGGAGGGCCGGGGGTGTTCACAGAATCACAGGGTCGTCAGGGTTAGAAGGGAGGCCTTGAGATCATTCAGTCCAGCCCGGCAATCTAATCCAAGGCAGGGTCACCTGGAACAGGTGCCGCAGGAACGTGTTCAGGTGGGTTTGGAATGTCTCCAGAGAGGGAGACTCCGTGCCTTCCCCGGGCAGCCTGTTCCAGTGCTCTGCCATCCTCAGTGTGAAGTTCTTCCTCATGTTGATGTGAAACTTCCTGTCTTTTGGTTTGGCCATTGCTCGTCCACCTGTCACTGGGGACCACCAGGAGTCTGGCACCATCCTCTTAGCACCCGCCTTAGGAGATATTTATGTGCATTAATGAGATGCCCTCTCAGTCTTCTCTTGGCTAAACAGGCCCAGCTCCCTCAGTCTCTCCTGATAAGGGAGATGCTCCAGACCCCTCATCATCTTTGTGGTCTCTGCTGTGCCCTCTCCAGGAATTCGTTCTTCCCCCCTGGGGGCTGTGGGGCATTGGGAGCGAGGAAGCGCTGCGGGGCGGGCGGGGGCGGTGCGGGAGCCTGCCGTGGTGCCGATGCTGCCGTGTCACCTCTCCTGGTGCCTATGGTCACTCAGCAGGCGTGGGGTGTTGTGCCTGTTAAACTGAACACTCCTTGGCTCAGTGTGTTTAGATAAATCGGCTGCGTGGAAGTTAAACCCCCCAAAATTCTATAAACTTCTCCTTTAGCTCAATACATTGTAAATCCTATCGTTAACAAATTCACAGTCTAGTTACAGTATGTTTTCAATCAAGTACATTGTACTTTCCCTCTCCTCCGGTTTTTCTGTAGTTAGGGCAGGATAAGAAACTTTGGGTGGTGTTTCTTTAAAAACAGTTGTTGATGGGAAGTCTTTAGATGAGAGAGATGTTTTGATTTACAAAAGTAGTAACACTTATGGGTGATGTGTGTGGTTGGATGGATTTATTCTGACTGGATGTAATGGGACAGTTTCTTTCCAGTACCTCCGAATTTTTAACCTTGTGTTGCACTTAGTTTTGAATCTCAGTTTGAGGGTTTTTTTGTGTTAAAATAAACAGAAGTAGCTTTGCAAGTTTAACTCCACCCACTTGTATATCTTAGTTTATAGCTTTTAGCCAGATACCAGCTTTGTAATGTGTTTGTTCTCTGGACAAGATGCATTTGGCTGGGACCTGCTTTTAGCAGTGCAATACAAAACATAACCACTTGATACAAGTATTGAAGCCCTTTAAAACTACTATTTATTTGATGTTTCAATTTGCTGCTACAAACTTCAATATACTGTTTTTGAATTGACCTGTTGGTTTAGTTTCCCTGAAACACTGTTTATTCTTTTACCTTGACACTATTTAAATGAAATGTTGTAATAAATTACAATGTATCACTAAAAATAGAATTTTTGCGTGCTCTTCTTCACTGTCATTTATAGCTGTCTTAAACTTCAAATAAGGACAAAATGTCCTCTAGAGGGAGATCTTGTTGCTTTTATGTGCTGAAATGTTGGTCACCTTGTCCCAGTTAAATATCTTGATCACCTGTGTTGCAAAGGATCTGTGATGATGGATGTGTATATCTTAATAAATACCTTTCTTCTGGATCTATGCTTGGATATTTCATAACAGGATATAGACTGTAGCCTGTCATGTAAGACCTCTGTAGGTTCAATGAAACATAGTTGTTTTAATTCAAATAGATCCAGTTCTGAAGTTAAATCAATAATCTTTTTAAGTTCCAGAGCACTACTGTGTGAGAATTTGTAGGATCTACATTTGTGGCATCAATTCTGCAAATGCTGACAGAGATACTGACTTTCATGCAGCACTCTCTTGTCCATCAAGGTGCTTTTGAGGGCAGTTTCTTTACTGACTTAAACCAAGAATTTCATCAGCTACTCTGAAAGTGTTGAGGGTTAAATCTCTTCACCATAGTGAGTGCCAACAGCTGGGCAAGGAAACAAAGCAGAAATAAAATGTCCCATTTGATCCATCTTAGCAGTACATTTTGCTTATAAACAGCAGAGGTTGAAATATTGCTTTGCAGACACATCAATTTTTTGAATGTAGTTAACTCTATACATTCTCAATCTAAATTAATGGAAGAATCTTGGTGGGATTATTATGAAGGTGAGTTATTCAGCATGTTACATTTGTAGTCTCAGCATCAGATTTGAAAAAACTCCACAATAAAGTCAACTGTGCTCTTATTTTTCCGTAAGTAAATACAAATAGTGAATTTGGTGTAGTTTCTGTTATGTCTGTTCTGTAAAACTAAAGGCTGTGTGGAACTTGCCCAGTGGATATGGCTGGAAAATTTCCTCATACTACAAGACTGCTGAATGGTTCAAAAGTGTGTTGACTTTCTTGGTTGCCAGTTGAAGCCTTATGTACTTCTTTCAGGTCCTCTGTACTGTTAAGAAAAAGATATTGTCAGGCTGACTCCAAAATAGTTGTAGTATTTGTGTTATAAATGTACATACCAAACCACTACACAATTAATTTCTTTTGTGTTTGTATGGGGAGAAGGAATATTGCAAGTAAGGTAAAGTGATTTGCATTATTTATATTGCAAGATTGTTTTCCTTTTCATACTCATGTTCATTGTTTTATGGTGTGCAAATACACCTCTGCAATGCATTAAAAATGTATGCAAAGGGCTTGGAGGCAAATGGTGTTGTGTATGTTATAATAGAAGAATAAATTCCATTGGTAAACAGGAATAAAAATTTTGACTGTTTTTGTTAAGAAAGGCATATTTCTTAAGTTACTCATATTGTAGACTCTTTAATTAATTGTGCTCTGAATAATCAACTCTTTATTTTAGATCATAATTTTGGAGGACTGCACCACTGAGATTTCTGGAGTTTGCTGCGTCCGTAATGAATTCATCGCTGGTTGCTTATGAAGATTCAGACTCTGAGACAGAAACTGAAAAGACTGAAGTCCCCCAAGCTTCTGGCACACAAACAGGCTCGCTGAGTTCTTCTGTGAGTTGTGTTCAGCACTTTGCACCTGGTATTTTGAGTACAAAATCTGCATACAAAGTGCACCCTATGGAGAGCACTGGCAGTTGCAGCACAAGCACTGTCTGTGAGGATCCCTCTGAGCATTATGCACAGAATAGTAACACTGACTTGACATCTCCTTATTTTAGGACAGCATACTCTGGCCGTACCGCTTTATCTACAGCTTACAAAAACTGTGAACAGTCTTCAAGCTCTTCAGCAAACTCTGGAACTGGCATTTCCCAGAAGAGAAAACATAACGACAGTGCTACTACCATAGAAGGAATTAGACCATATATCCCCAAACGGCTGCGTCAAGGAATTCCCAGTATGCCTGAAAAAAAAGAATCTGATCAGAGAGGTAGCTGGGATTGTGGTGCTAAGCTGAGCATATCAGGAGAGCAGACTTCGGGAAAGATCTCTGAATTAATTAAGCCATATTTGGGATCCAAATATAAAGTAACTGAAGTCCCCCAAAGTTTAATATTTTGCATGTCTAAACACAGTGGCCCTGTTAATGAAATCCAGTGGTGTCCTGTGCGGGAGCAGAGTCACATGCTTCTCTCAGCTTCTATGGACAAAACAGTCAAGGTAATGTAACACAGGATGCTTTGTTGCCCAATCATCAAACGTAAAAATACCGTATTAAATAATGCTCTTCTGGAAGTAACATCTTTGCTTGTGTGTGTTTAACAGTTCCACAGATAGTTCCATTAGGTTGGAATCCATTTGTTTGTTTGTTTGTTTTTAATTAGTCATGTCAGTGTTTTAGACCTTAAGAAGTTAGATTTCTAGGTCATTTCTCATCACCTGTACCAGTGTTTTGTCACAATGGCCATAAGCACTATGGTCTGCATACAGATTCCACCTGAAGTCATTAAACACTTTGACTGCCAAACTGGAATAGTTTTTAGAGAAACTTTACCTTTCTGACAGACCTATGTGACCACTGCTGGAGGAGGTAGGTCAGGTCAGATGGGTTTTCCATCAGAACTATTGTGGCAAGTCTTGCATCCCAGAAAGGTGTCCTGTAATGATCTAAGGAGACTTCCTACTTTTGTTTCAAGGGTTACTTGCTCAATACTCAAAGTGTATTTTCCTTCTAGTTTTAGTGAAATTGACTTCAGTCCTTTGTTAGTCACTTCAATGAGTCTTTTATTTTTAAAATGTGTAATAAAAATATTGTATGTGTATGCTTTCCCAGACATAAGGCTAATTGTGCCTCTGTTCAAATAATAGTCTTCCAAAGTGGGGCTTACACAGTAACAGAGTTTTGGTAGGAGGGCACAGAAAGTGTTCTTTACTGCATGTAAAATGCCTTTACCATAGCAGGCACAATTATTTTAAAACTTGCTTCTAAAATTTAGGACTTTAATAAATCCAAGTAGAAACAAGAACACCCCTTGTACCAGCATGCTTCTAAAACTAAAGGAGAGAGGAGAACTTAAAATTGAATTTGAATTCTGATTTATTGTAGGAAAAAATATTCTTCAATTGTCTTACTCAAATTGAGATTTTTTTTTTTGTAACTATTTTGCTCTTTAATTTGTTGTGGAGAATTGAGTTTAATTTAGTTTGACTTTTTAATGATTTTTCTTATCTTAGAATTTTTTCATTCCTTTGCCCTTTCCCCAGTTTTGCTATGGGGCCCTGTGAAATACATGCTGACTTTGCATCTTTGAAGCAGGAATGCTTTTGAATCTTGGACAGAGTTTTTGCTTTTGTCTCCAGATGTCTGTTAAAGCTCTTGGTGCTCACAGAAAACCCCAGATCTATAGTGTGCATAAAATTTCCTCTTCCCAATTGCTTATCTTTTATTCTCTTAAGGTATAATGACTTCTCTATTTC
Organism: Sakesphorus luctuosus; assembly: GCA_013396695.1. NCBI lineage: Eukaryota > Metazoa > Chordata > Aves > Passeriformes > Thamnophilidae > Sakesphorus > Sakesphorus luctuosus. Next base: position 963,313 of record VWZD01003541.1, on the reverse strand, counting down.
TATAGTCAGCATAATGTATCACACTATCAATGTCTGAATACTTTAAACTGTTGTGAAAGTTGGGATTTCTCCATCTTTCCCAAGCTTTTTTAACCTCTTTGACTTAAACATTAAATTGTAGGGAAAAAAGTATCTTTGTTTTTCCTTCCAAGTCTTCCTTAATACATTGAATAAGTTCAGTCTTGACTGTTACTGGATGAACTGACTTAGAAAAAAAAAGACTGAGATATGCTGGAGGTGCTGATGGGCGTTTTTGGTAAGCAAGAATATAAATTTGGGTTGTACAAAACTATGTGTACTTCTGGCTTCACTATATTTGAATTTGACTTTGTCTTAAGTTGTAACACAACATGATTAATGCTTGTTTACTATCCCAGAGCCTCATTTGGTTGATGAATAAAGTTATATATTTGTTAAATGTAAATTGATTGAAAATCAAAGTTGTTATTGCAATGTAAAATTATTAAAAAAATGAAAGTAATCTCAAGTCTGTTTTGTCTTCAAAGCAGAAAGAAAGGTTGCTTTTTGTAAAGTAGTGGTACCACCCCTGCTTGGAAGTAGTCATTAACAGTAAAGCTGTTTTTTGAAGAAATCTAACTGCTTTATGTTCTCCCAAACCTTGAAAATTCAGTATAAACAGAGTATATTAACATTGTCAATGCTTCAGAGCATGTGAGTGTATAAAATTTAATAAATTGATAATGTAACTGTTGCAAATTATATGAAAACACACTTCTATATTTTGAAAGGTGTCACCTATGGGTACTTACTGTTCTTTCCTAGGGAACATTTTAATTATTGCGCCGTCACACATGGACTGTCTTGGCCAGCAGAGGGCGCGGTGACATCGAGGATTGACGGGATGTTGGGAGCCCAGTTTCTCTCTGGGATCACGAGCCCGTAAATCTCTGGTGACTGTGACAGCAGCGCTTTGTATTCTGGGGATTTATTGGCTGTCTGCCGTTGCCTGAAGTTGTCCATCTTCTGCTATAAGCATAAAGCAACTGATTGAAAATGAAGATGTACTATTTTTTCCCCTTCATCCTTTGACTTCCCACAGCTTACCTTTTTTGTTGTTTTCTTCCCCAAACACCTGCTAGCTTAAATCCAGGCAGTGGATGCACGTCCCCTCTACCTCTGTTAGGGATATGAAGACACTCAGGATGTTTGCAGTATTTGCTTTCAACATTTGATTTGAGTAAAACTGGAAGCACAGTTAGAAACCTAAAATCCCTATATGACCAGAGGCAGTAGGCAATTCAGAGCCTCAAACTCTGTTAGTCACACCAATAACTGTGGCTGAATATTTTTATGTGTAAATGTCTTTGATTCAGTCCTTACATTCAGTCTATGCATTAAGTCATTTGTCCTTTGAAAAGTATGATATTAGTGAAGATTTTGCAGAACTGAAAGTTCTATCTGAATTGATATGACTGTGATAGTTTAAGTTGTGCTCAAACCAGGGATCTATAGCTTTGTGCAATTTGGGTAGTATTTAGCCATTTTTGTGTATTTTATCTGTTCTTATGTGCTTAAATTTTTTCCTAAATCTTAAGTTTTTATTTTTTTCCCCCTTGGCATGGAGAAGGAGGAAACACTTGGTTTAGTTACCTTACTTTAGTGATTTTAATTTTTTTGTTCCCATCTAACTTACTATGACTAAATCATTCATATCATGCAGATAGGTATCTAAAGTGTATATATGAAACTGATTATATGGTTTCTTGTTTTTTAAGTGTGTGGTTTTATCCTGTTTAAATACAGAGAAAACAGTCTTCCATTTATGTTCTCTCAGGCTAACCAATGTGCACTTTACCATCATCTTTATGAATCAGTATAAGTCATACTAAAATATTTACAATAAATGAGTTGATGTCTTCAATTTCTGTTGAGTGAAGCATAGCCTAGAGTCAGGAAAGATCATCCGAAGCATTTTGAATAAATATCTTGCATATTTAGGAACGAATGGACTGTTTTAGAGGACTTTATAGTTTTCCTTAAAAGTGTTTGAGCTGAATTTTTCATGTATCACTGCATTTTAAAAACCTCAAACAGTGGTTGAATTGAAAAAAAATCAGTTATCAGCTCAGGGGTGTGATTCTCTAGAGTAGCATTTCCACCAGCAGATGGGGTGGCTAAGCATATCAGAAAGGGATGGAAACTACACTCTAAAGACTGGAAGACTTTAATATTTACCTCTGTGTTGTGTGTTGATACACCAAAGTTACAAGTTTATGCTTGTGTTGCTAAACATATAAGAAAACTCCTGAGTTTTCTTAGAGACCTGAAAATAAGATAGAACTTCATGTGGGAAGTGATACGTATTGCAGATTAATTACCCACAGTTCTTAAAATCTGGAGCATTAAAAGAATATTTCATGCTAAATTTTAAATTTGTAAGGAATGGGGGGAAAAAACACCACCCCAGTTTTAGGCTTTTCCAAGTTTTTTGCCCTTTATTTTCATGGAATTTTTAGCTTCCCCTTTGGAAGCTCCAGCCTAGGTAGCTGGAGAAAGGGACAGGAATCCTCATTCATGGTAGGAAAAGGTACTGCTTGGAGGTCTTACTATGACAATGTTATTCCTCACTGTTACATTGTAAGTGTATTATGAGTGGCTTATGCTTTTAGCTTAGGTATGTGTTTTAAGGATTGTGGAACATTATTGTCTGAATGGATTAAATTTCTTTTCTTTGAATAACACTTCTCTACCTTATGTTTGAATGGCAGCTGTAAATGACATTAGGCCACTACTGCCATTTTTGGGGTTTTCCTACTTAAACACCAAAGTAGTGTTTATGATTTTAATATCTCATCTAGTGTTTTTTGCGTAAATGTTGAGACTCAACACCATTATTAAAGGTGCCTGGTTCCCATGGTGTACATATACAATGCTTTCTGAACATCAGTCTTTGTTTAGGTGTTTCTGGTTTAGAACCCCGAATACAGAATCCCAAATCACACATTACCATTGAATACAGCTGTTTGTCTTCGTAAAAAGTTGTGTCTTATTTTCACCTTCTCATTGCATAGAGCCACTCAGACGTCACCATTTTCAGTAGTTACTGATACTGGATTTAGCTTTTTAACAATTGCTCATAATTTCAAGCCTCCTATGCCTTTTTTCTCTATTTCCTATTTTGTCTTAAAATTAACTCCAGGTAACATCTTTATATAATCATCTGTTAGCTTCTAATTTTGTGTTCCTGATTTTTTATTTAGAGCATCACAGCAGGGATTATGTTTGTTGCGAAGTATTTTTTAATTTGCAGCACTTTCACTCTGTTGTTGAACAGGATCAAGAAAAGAAAGTGCTGAGATTCTTGAGCATGCAAAATCCCACTTTGACGGGATGTCTTGTGTTGTAATACATTGTTGGAAGTTTTTCTTATTTCTCTACTTGCCTTATTGAACGTTATCTCCATTTAGTCACAGCAGAATCTGTACAAGCAAAGTAAAAGTTCTTAAAATGAGTGTGGTGAGTTGACCTTGCCTGGATGCCACCTGCCCACCAAGCTGCTCTATTACTCCCCTTCCCAGCTGGACAGGGGAGAGAGTAAGATGGAAAATTACTTGTAGGTTGAGATAAGACAGTTTACTAAAGCAGACAATAACAAGGTTTATTCTCAACTTCTCATCAGTAAGTGATGTCCGGCTACTTCCCTGGAAGCAGTGCTTTTAGCACACCTAATGTTTTCTCAGCAGGCAGCCACTGGACACAATGAATGCCCCCCATTCCTTATCCTTTCCTTAGCTTTTATATCTGAGCTGATGTCTTACGGTACAGAATATTCCTTTGGTTAGTTTGGGTCAGCTGCCCTACTTGTGTCCCCTCCTGGGATCTTGTCCTCGATATGGTGTGGGAAAAAGGAATGTTGAGAGACCATGCTGATGCTGTGCCAGCTCTGCTCAGCAGCAACCAAAACACTGGTGTGTTGCCAACACCTTTCTGGTTAACAATGCAAAGCATGGCACCACGAGGGGTGCTATGGGGAAATGAACTCCATCTCAGCTCGACTCAATACAATCAGTTTGTTAATGTGAGCCTGTTGAACAAAGGCATTGCTGGCTTCCCATGATTAAGAACACAAGAACTATACTGGTTCAGACCAAGGCTCTGCAGAGCCCAGGGTTCAGTCTCTAGTAAGAGTCCATAAGTAGGTGTGGAGAGAAGACAAAATTTCAAATGTTTGTGGTGCCTTTTAGTCCTCTTCTGATTTCTGCTTGTTTTCAAGTCAGGGATTTCTGAACACAAAATTAGTTACCTCTGTAACATGCTGTGATGGTTTTGAGCCATGGCTTCCTCAGTATCTAAGTGTAACTAAGGAAGTGGACATTACAAAGTGTTCCACGCGTGTTTTGCACATAGCAGAGGAGGAGGGCAGATAGGAGGGAGTTTTATCTTCCAGGTTCCGGCAAGGCTGGGGGAAGCTGGAGGAGCCTGGATGGTCGAGTCTGTTTCTGTTGGTTTTCTAGCCCAGGACTGGTGAGATTGTTTCATGCCTGTTCTCCTTTCCTGAAGTCTTTAATTGTATTTGTCTGTTCCATTTGTGTTGGTTTGGGTTCATCTCCCCTTAGTTCTTGTTAACCATTCTCCCCTACCTTCTCCCTTTGTCCCCCTGGGGTGGGGCCCCACACAGAGTGTATAAATTGCATACATAGTTGTAAATATTAGAAAATATAATTTCTTTTTGTTAATTCAGTTCAGTTTCTTTTGAGTTCTTTTCAGGTTTTTTCCCTTTGCCAGGAAGACTCTGGGGGGGAGGGAGGAGGCAGTCCAAGGTTGGTAAAAAACTAAGCCGACCTCAAGAGTTTTCTTCTAGATACTTCTCCAATCTTCTGGTACTCTTGTGATCATTGGACCTAGAGTGGTATGTTACTGATACTCATCAAATTTAATGTACAGATTTTGCTTCCTGGTGAGTGTCAAATGCTACAAGAAATAACATTTTTAATCATATTTTCAAAATATTTTATTATTTTGCGGTTGTGTGTCTCTTAGGAGAAAGATAGCACAGTAGTATATCCCAGGAATTTTGTTATTCTTGATCCAGTTGCCTTGTACTGAATGACAGAGGATGATGGCCTCCATCCATCCATGAACTGTGTGCAGCACAGATGGTAGCAATACACATTTCCTGGGTAGTGCTGCTACCTTGCCCCAGAATAATAAAATCTAATATTTCTGTTTTCAGCCATTGTGCACACAATTCACTTAAAATAGACAATGTTTCTTGTTGTTCTGTCACATGAGTGTCTATTTATGAAGGAATGAATTTAAACTGCCAGCATATTTTCTATACTCTCAGGCGTAGCTGTCAGGTGGCTGTAGCCCTGTCACTGCTAGGCTGCATTCAAACTGTTCAGTAAGCAGCGTTTTACCTGTTGTGCTACTGGTGCCTCAAGTATTGCAATTCTTAGATTAATTTTTAAAATCTAATTGTGGCAGTGTCCCTTTAACTAGGTGATGATGAGAATTTGGGAAGTCGTCCTATTTAATACATATATTCTTCATTTGAAATGTTTTAAAGAAGATCTCTCTGCTGTTGGTATGTTTTAAATACTGTAGCTTAAAAATAATAGGAAGTACTCCCCATTATCTTGGAAGTGGCAAGGAAATGCTCATACTCTGGAGATTGTGTGCTGCTTACTTAGATGTGTGAAAATAAGAGTAGTTTTTTTGCTTGAAGAGGCTACTAAAGAGGCTGTTCTGAAATACTGAAGCTGACTTGTCTTTATGAATTTTCTGACCTTCTGTTGTTTATTTAGAGCTGTGTGTAGTTTTTCCCATGACTTTAAGCTTGCTGATTAAGAGGGAAGTACACTTATGTGATCAATACCTGCATAGTAATACCAGTTTCCTGAGCACTGAAAGGGCTTTTTTTGTATACATCAATCTTTTTTTCTAACAAAATTATTTCATACATTTCAATGAGAAGTATTCTCCTTTATGCTTATTTTGTAAGAAAAGGAGTATCATGCAGGAAGGAATGTACTTGACCATCAGTGAAAACTTTTGACTGTGCTTATGACTAAACGATACTACAGGTCAGGATGCAAAAGATAACTCGCCATTGTTCTGCAAAAGCTGGTGACGTATGCCAGCAAAGAGCAGTTCGTGGAAGTCGTGGATTTTGGTCTCGTCATCCCAAAGGTTTGTGTGGATAAGAGTTTTTTCATATTTGTTATGGTAATACCTCGGTAATGTTTAGAGATTGCTGTTAGAGAGATATATTTTTTTAATTATTTTCTTGTTCCAGCGATGCTGTTGTCAAGGAAACAGAAATCCTTGTAATGCTTTTGTTCACTTTTTTAGAGTCCGCAGCTGGAGATGACTTGTATAGTTTTTATTATATTCTTAGTGGTTGACACACACTTAGGCATCAAAGGATTTTTTCAAAGGAGTATGTTTCTTTGAGTATAAATAGTACCATCCTGATCTCTGTAGGGTTTGATAGGCCATTGTTTCTTTCTTTCTGCACTAACAAGAACTAAATTCAGTGCTGCTTTGGATTAGAATTTATCTAAACACTTGTATGAAACTTAAAAAAAACAGGTGTCAAAAATGCAGTGAACCTCAGCTTTTGGGTGAGATTTTCAGCTCTTTAATGGCATTAGTTTTTTTCTATTGGGAAATGTCTCCCAGCTTAGGATCTCCTTAAAGAATGGAAAAGTGATACACCAAGTGGTCTTGCAAAGCATTTTCAACTGGTTTATGGCCATGTTAGTGGATTGACTGTGGATATTTCATAATGTAGCTAATACACCCACATACAGCAATATCAAGACTTTAAAGTGTTTATCTGACATTTTTCCTGGAAATCCATCTGTCCTGAATGGCTGAACTCTGCATCTCCTTTCTACTGTTAACTTTACCAGCTGTTTACTAAGTGTCTCTGAAGTAGCCTGTAGAAGAGAAATAGGCAACCTTGTCCTCTTCCCAGCATAGCCAGCCTACTAGGCTAGAGGTGTCAATGAAGTCATGTTTCTAATGAAGCTTAACCCATAATGTTATAAATTAGACTCTCCAAATATACAGAGGATGTTTGTGGTCTGCTGTGCAGTCTAATGTCAGAATGTTAGTGAGATGGGAGCAATGTATGGTGGTGTTATCCTCATTCTGGGTGCATCAGTAAGACTGCTGGTGAAAAATCAAGATTTTGAAGCTTGGAAAAAATGAGCTAGAGTAGTTTTAAGTTCTTAAGTGACTGTAATACATTATGGGAGTATCCAATTTTTTTTTTAGCAGTTAAGAAATTCTGAATATTTTTGCTGTTTAAAAATGTAAATAACCCTGGACTAACTTTGCTGATTTTCTAGAAGTCTGGCTTTATAACTGCGTCTGCATACTGCTATATATTAAAAAAATAAGTCTGCTAACAAAGCTACAAGCATCTTATGACTTTGATTCCTTACCCCTCTTGGTCTGTCAATGTTGTCAAGGAAACAACTTTTGAGAAATTTTGTTCTACTTTTTCAGATTCTGTAGAGAGATTATTTGTGTAGGATTTGTCTGGCATCAGGAATAGAAAAAGTTTTTCTGAAGTTTCTATTCTTTTCAGTATGTTCATGTCCTTGCTTTTTTAAAGCAGATTTTATTTTTAGCGTGTGTCATATAGCTGCATCTCTAAGGTCATAATGTCAGTCAATGTACTAAGAATTGTTGACTTTGATCTTTAGGTGAAGCCTCATAGAAGGAACCTAAATGACATTTTGCTATATATTTATTCTATAAAGACAAGTGTTAGTTGTAAATTCCTTTTAATTTAAAGGAGAAAGATACATTAAAAAAATGTTGCTCTTTAGAGAAGTTGCTTCATTTCTATGGAATTAATGACTTACTGTCCTTTATCATACTTATCACGTTTCCTTGCAATAATCATCCCACTTCTAAGAAGAAGTATTTTGTGGCTGGTGTGGAATTGCATTTGGTTTGTCTTCCAGTCTGTATGTGCTGACTGATGAGCTGGTTAGGATATTGTGACTAAGCTTTACCTTCAATGTACTTGTTTTTGGTTTTTGTTTTTGTTTTGTTTTTTTTTTTTTTGAGTAAAAATGCTTGTTTTCTTCTTGGACACATCTGATAGTGTAGCTATAGAAAAGTCTGCCTTTCTCAGGTGTTTTGGTTGGTTGATGGATAAATAATACTGGGCATGGCAGTGAAGACTGCATGTCCTTGTGTGTTGTGCATGTGCCAGCTGTGTAACACCCTGCTTTCTGATGTCAGATTTTGGGGTCTGCCCTTTTCTCTAGTCTCCTTGTCTCTGCCCATATTATAATTTTTTCATTAAAAGATTTTATTATTATTCTGAACACTAACCCTACTGGCTGGAACATTGTAGTTTTGTCTGTTAGGGAAGGGACATGGCTGGTTTTCTATGGAAAGGATGGCAGTTAGGGGTGCAGGTGTTAAACATGTTAACATGTTAAAGTTAGAACTATGTTAACAATACAAAAGAAATTAAAATTAATTAGATAGTTCAATCTTATTCTGCTTGCTAGTACTGAGATAGTGCTAGTTAAAATGTCTTCATTGCTAGCAAAACACATAGCTGCTTGACATAATTAATAGTTTATTTCCATAATTAAATGACTAGTTCTGCTCATGTTTAATACTGGGTTATGCCACTGACATCAGTGGGTTTAGGATCGCATCTATATTTTTCATAGAAGAGGAGCTTTAATATTTTGCTTTGATTTGTTGTTTTTTTCTCTTTGTTTTTTTTTTCCTCCCAGCTATTAACATTCTCAATAGCCTTGGGGATAATAAATTATTTATTTTTTAGTTGAAAGAATGAAATTGTAAAGAAAATGTAACTTGCTCAGGCTGACTGATAAATGCAAAATGGATTGAAGCTCAGGTTTTCATATAGCTATTCTAAATCACTAGCTGTGTACTGCCTCTCATAATTAGATATTACTTCAAATCAGTGTGGGCAATAAGGCTGTAATAATTACTTCTTAAAATAAGAAAACCACCTGGTTAACATTGGGGATATGCAGAATTTGCCTGTAAATTTACATTGGGTAATTTCTTACACATAGCAATTTGTCCCTATGTACAGCTCCCCACCACTATTTTTGGAACTGTTGTAGTAACGTGTTACTTTGTGCTGTTGCACAAATACCTGTCAGCAGGTGCAGGATTGGCAGCATCCAGCTGTGTTGTGCTGCCCAACAGCCACCACACATCCGATGGCTGGGTCGGCAGAGCTTGTCCACGGCTGCTATCCCTGCTGTGTCAGATTCTCCCAGTGGATCATGTGCAAGAACGAGACAGGTTAAATTGCTCCTTTTTGTTTGTTTTGTTTGTACTTATTTGTTTTTTTTTTACTGTATGAACAGGTTTTATCTGATTTTATATATGTACATATATCTATGCAAAGCTGTAAAGCTCACAGGTGGCCTTTGCTGATCCACAATTTTATATGAAAATAGTGTGATAATATTGAAGTACAGTACATCTAGATATGGTTTTGAATTTTGGTAGCTACTGTTTAACTGAAGCTTGAAGGGAAAAAACCAAACAAACAACTTAGGAGAGTTATTTAATGGAGTTTTCTCTGTCCTATTTCCAGAAGCAAGTAATAGATCAGCAGACACAATGTTTCAGAAGCTTGGAAGTACAGTTACTAAGACTGTACTTATGTTCTGAATAGAACAGTATTTCCTGCTCTAGTATGGAATATTCAAAATCTGGGGCATGCAAGTGTCTGTGTTTGTGAGTGTATCCAGTCCTTCCTTACCTGTAGGAATTGAGGAATCTTAAGACAATTTGCCTGCAAAGTGCCGTAAGTCTGAAATTGAGGTGTCTAACTTATGAGGAATCCCTACTTTTAATAGAGCATGAATATATGTGACTTGAGGAGTGATTGATGCTAATGAATATGATTCATAGAGATGAAGGGAAAACCAGATTATTTAATAAATGGCTGTAGTAATTTATCTAATTATATCCTAGAGACTTGCAATATATTTGAAGTTCTTTCTTTGCCTTCTGGTAAGATCTTTATTACTGAATCATTTTCTGGGCAGGAATACAGACTGACGGTAACCACAACTGTGGTTGTGCTTTTAGGTGTTCTGAACACATTTATATCATTCTTAACACACTACTACACACAGTACACCACATTCTGAAGTTGATGAGAAGCTGCCAAATTTATGCCGTGTTCTTTTCCCACATAGGGTTGGCAGTAGAAAATTTAGTGGTTTTAAAGTAATTCTTAATAGCTACGTGTCATTAAATGTTGTTTTCTCTTGAATTACTTGAATATGTGCATCAAACTGCTTTGCTTGAATCATGTCATCCCAAAATATATATATGTAATACTGTGTGTGAAGCAGATAATTTATCTGAAGTAAATGTTTGTGGCTATGTAGTATATGGTAGGGGTGGGGATTTAAATATATTTGCCATACTTGACTTTGCCTTATGCAAAAATAATTCCAATTTTTCATATTCTTCAATAAACTACAGCTTGAATCACGAGCTGACTTATAAGCTATGCATTATAAATCTTATAATTTATGCACTTATGCATTTTCCAGGAACTTACCATCTGAGTAACATCCACAAGGTTAACCATCTTACAGTGATTAGTCACAAAACACTTGAAGGTTAACTGCAAAATAGGTGTGAATTCTTTCCTTTATTTTGGTGTGTGTAGGAAGTTACTCTCCTGCACTGTCTGCCCAGCATGAATGTACAACTGCTATTTGGCAGCTCCAAAAACCCTAGTCTTGCTCATAACTTTTATCTGGCTGAGAATGTGATCTGTATGAGCATATTCCTTGGACCAATGGTTTATGGAGAATTTGTGTTTAGCTTCAGGTGCAATTATCCCAGAATCTTTCCACACAATAAAAAACACACTGTGTTAAAAGATGACGATCAATGGCATGGCAGAAACATTTTGCTGTTGAAAAGGGTGGAGTTGCTGATAACTGATGATTGTAAATATCCTTTACTAGATATGTTACTTATTTACAAATTGCTTTTTCGTGACCTTTGCTTGCAGTGTAAAGATTGCCTCTCTTCTGTGTAAAAAATACTCTTTTTTATAGGTTCTTTTTTTTTCTTATTTTCTCTCTTTTCTTCCTTTGTCAACTTGCCGTATTATTCAGGATTTGGTAAGCATATCTCTCTTGTAAATACTGGGATTTGGCTAAAAAAGATTGATTCGTACAGATGACTAAAATATCAAATGAAGTCTCTAATGGTACCAATCTTGCTGTTTGGTCTGATTTGCCCAACAGTTTTTGAGACTCTTGATGTTTTGGCTTAGAATTTCTATTATTTCATTTGGACTGCCTAGTACATAAGGTATTAATTTCTAGGCTCCTGTAGTACAGATCTCTGCAATAATTCAGAGGATGCTTAATTTGGATTTTAAAATGCTTTGAGAAAACAGCATGCATAAATATATGGTCTAATAAGTATACGGTCAGTACCATCATACTGTCTCTGTAGGGCCAATGAATTCAGTTGAAAAACATGTTTTCAAATGTTGCTTTCCTCTTAATTTTCTGTAAATTCAGTGATGAGCTTCAGAAACATACACATTTATTCCCCTGAAGTGTCAAAAGACAGTATGTTGTCATGCTTCCACAGAAATAACGTAGGAGAAAATACTAATGACATAGCTTTGATTCTTATTAATTCCTTCTATTCCCTGGTTGTAGTGTCCTAAAAAGCAGTAACTCACTGCTCTGGGCGATTTAAAATGTGCAGTATGTTTGAAGTCACATACCATAGCAGTTGGCCTTCAATTAATGCCTGTTTAGCAACCTGGCTTTCTTTAGGATTAACCTACTATTATTGTAGTAGTAAGTGTAATGACCTATTTTATTCTGCTGACCACTTTATATGAGAGTGAAAAAATTTATTATGAAATTTGCCAAAAGTGCCTTCAAGAAAGTGTTTCAACAGTATTTTTGGTGTTCTTACACAGAATAAAGAGAGGGACAAGAAAGGTCCGTAGTAAGTTTTACTCCTCCCCTGTATTTCTTCTTTTGGCTAAGCCTGAATGGTTTTCTTTGATTGATGCTTTCTTTGAAAGATGCTTTGAGTGCTTTTTGAAAGGTGCTTTGAGCGCTTTTTGGAGAACTAGAGTTGTGATTTTATTGACTAGTTTGGTTGAAGGTTGCTTTTATTTGAATTAGTGTCTTTAGTAGTAGTGCAGCAACATGGTCTTAATTCTCACTGTTTTTCATCTCCAGAGACTTAAGAACATGTTTTTACTTCTTGCTTTCTCAGTCCATTTACAGCTTAAGAAAACAAATACTGGAGGAAGGAGGGAAACGTAGATCTCTTGAGGAAGTTCTTCCAAATCTGGAATTGGTAGTATGAGATGTATACCCTGTTTGGGGTCAGGAATTCTTTCACTGATGAGAAATGGACCAACACTTTGTTGGAGGGTGACACCCTCCTGAGAGAAGTGCAGCTCACTGCTGGTGTGAGCAGGGTACTGACTCGGGGTTTAATGACCCACAGCACAGAGTGTCTCTTCCCTGGGCGGTCACCACTGCCAGTGCTTGCGATGAACCTTTGAAGCAGAACACTAAATGTGCACTTAACGAAGCTACGCAGCAGCAGGAACCGGATTTTAGACACGGTCATGAGTTTCTTGGCACTATGCCCTTTAAGAACATTTAATTTTTCTTTTTCTTTAGAAAGATTTGGCTTTATTTTTCTCTCCAAACAGAATCCTTCACAAAACATTGATCTGGACAGAGGTTTTGGGTATAGAATAAAATTGTTATTCAAATTAGGTGGAGAGATACAGACCAGTAGGACAGCCTTATAGCATATAATGATTCACACTGTCATTTTGACTGATTAAAAATTCTCTATGTCAAATAATTGAAGAGCAATAGAGTAAACTTAACCTTTTGTACTTTGGAACTCTGTCTAAATGTTTCTTCTCCATCTTGGAGCCCATTATTCATTTATCTCTTTTCTAGGGGAAAGAAGCCGTCTTTATTCTAAAAAGAATAAAGGACAAAATATCAAGGCATGACTTTTTTGACATGCTGTTCTTGGTGTAATTTTTTTCCTATTTTCAGGATTTATTTCTCCAAGAAGGTCTTGATCAAGACCAATATCAGAGTTGATAATCAAAGACTGCTTCTGTCTCTGAAAATAGTAATGGTTATTATGTTTTTACCAGCAGAATCAGGCCAACACATTTTCTGATTTTCATGGTTTTACATTATACATTGTAGTTCATCCCTGAATTTAGTTGAATTTTTCTTTTTTTTTTGTAATGAATTGAACTTAGCTGTAAACAAGATGGAAGAAAGTATACAACCTAATCCTTAGTATGCACAGTCATGGTACCTCTGGCTTGATGATGAATATTTTCAGTCAAGTATTACTCAGGTCAATCTTGTGGTCTTGAATTCAGTTAAAAAAGAGGAGTAATTTTTGATTTTTTTTCCATCTGATGGTGTGAAGATTTTATTTTTAACTGTCTTTTCTGAGAAAACAATCAAAATTAGTGCCTTTTTTTTTCCTCAGCTTTTGCCTAAAGCAGAGTTTCTTAACAAAAGCCTTGTACTTGCATTTGAACACATACGCCAATATTAGCAGGTAAGCAAAGGTATGCAATTTTCCTGAGCAACAAAATACTTGATTACAGGTCTAATGATAGTTTAAGAGGTGTTTTCAGATGTGCTGAAATCAAGGACTTGAAGCAGATGAACTTAATTATCTTTGTGAATATTCACAATCACATTATGTGCTTTAAATGTCACATTTGGAAATAGTGCCTCATTGCTAGTTAATTAACAATAATTACTCAAGGTAGTACTTATGTTTCTGGAATCTCTTACCTACTGTGAAAAATGTACTTTGCTTCTAAAGGTGTCTCGGTTAAAATCCAGATTTTACTTAACTCATTCTTTAAGTGTTGCTGTTGCTTAGGCCCTTTGTGTGCTTTGCCTCTACCACTGCAGCATGGAGTTATTTCATTCCCTTTGCTCTGCTATAGCTGAGTAGTGTTTTAACACCTGAACCATGTGCGTATCATATTTTTTTTTTATAAAAAGCAAGCAGTTGATCTTTTTTTCCTTGGCAGAATAAGAAAAGAGAAGTAGTAGCAAATTAGACTGGCAGTCTAGATCCATCATGAGGTGTTACAAAGGTATGTTGACATCTTCAGCTAAAGAAATATGGCTTATGATAAGACCAGAAGGGTTTTTTTCAGTCATAGCACTTATGCTCAATATGTTTTTCTCTCTGTAAGGATGTTTTATTCTTGGCAGAGAGCATTATACAACCACAGATAGCTTAGAGTGCAACCAAAAAAACCCCTCATAGATCCTAGAAAGTCCTGCCTATGTTCTAGTTTCCAGGTTCCCTCCTCCATCTTTCTTCTCTGCCTTTCATGTAGAAAGTAAGTGAAGTGTTCAAGGATTCTCTTCAAGTTTTTTCCCTTAAAATAAATATTTTTTAAACATTTTCATACAACTTGTTATCAGCAATACACTTTACATGTGTGTATGTGCGTATGTGCATTAAAATATGTATTTAAACATATAAAAAGAGCCTTAAATTAACAGAAAACCTCTATGGTCAACTTCTTATCCTTACAAACTGCAGATTCTCTTTGCTTGCACATTTTATTCACCTGTGTGAATGGGGTGTCTATTGAAATCCTGGTAAAAATGTGTAACTTATATTTCAGAATAATATTTTTCTATATAGTACATTGAATACTTTAAAGTTTTTAATGCATGACGGTACTTACAGCATGCTAAACAGATGTTTGAATTCACAGACATCAATCTAAAGCTAATTCAGAGAACAGCAAGAAAAGCTACTACATTTTAGAAACAGTCATGAAGATTAATTAAACTAATTATCTGTGCTTTCTGCAGTGGGAGTGGAGATAACTGCAGGTACATGAAGACATAACCAAGGGAGTGATGAATATTATTTTGAGTGGTAAAAATATTTTAGTAGTGGCAACACAGATAGCTGCGTAATAATAATAATAAATATTAATGGCCAACCTTCACGAACGAAGATTTGGGAAGGGCTCTCCCCACGTGGGTGTGCCCTTTGAGCCTGTGCAGTGGATTTTTTAGGTGAGGCACAGCGTGCGCAGAACTGGCCCCACCATTTAAGTCCTAAGGTTCATTTGCCACGGCCGAGCAAGCTTGGACAGTGACAGTGAAGTCTTTGGGACTGTCAAAGCACCTGGTACTACCCGGGGCTGACCCTGCTGAGCATCCGAGATCTGACGGGATGGGATGGCAGGGAGGCTTTGAACTGCCAGGGGACGGTCCCTGCTGAGTCTCGAACTCATGACCTTGGGATTCAGAGACTGGAGTGCTCTCCATTACACCATGGGACCGCCCCAGCTGAGTAATAGGAAGCTGAAATAATAACATCAATCTTCTTGTGGAAGGGTCTTCAACATGTTATGTGAAAATAATGTTGGAATTGGTGAGCACTTCACTGGGGAAATTTCCCAATAATTTTTCAATTGTAGAATGACTTGGAGAAAACAAGCTTTTCACAACCACCATGTGTTGATTTTAAGTATTCAGAGAACATCATAGGCCCATTCTAATTGAATGGTAATGGTTTGGTAATGATTTCAGAAAGCTTTCTACCCATGTTTCTGCTATGTCAAATGGGCTGAAACAAAATAACACTTTTTGCGTAATTTTTTCTCCCACTGTTACATATGAATGACTTTTCTTTGTAAAGACTCATGAGAAATCTGCTTTTGGGTATCTCAGTACACAGTTTGGATTATAAAAAAACTTGATATGCAGCTGCTGATATTATAATTGTTTAGTTTAGAAATTGTTCACATTTATGTCCTTAAATAGGAATTAAATGCTCCTGAGAAATATCATGAAAACTGGTCACTAATCTCTTTAAATTTGTGCTCATACGCAGAAGCCTGCAATGCTACTGGAATTTTCAAGTAACCTCAACCCCAAATATTTGCATTAACTTCTGATTTTGAAATTCTTCATTCTGTAGGTCTGCAGTGGAAGTGAAGTAAATGCAATTAGATACTTCAATTGTGCAGTAACACTTTCTGTAGGTGTGTCATATTGCTGCTGCAGTGAGAAATGCTGAACCAAGTTTGTCTGAGGTGAGGCTGGATCGTTTCAAAGTTTAGGTTGCAGCAGTGTCAGTGAGCTGAGACTCTGGGACCTATTGTGGTACTTGGGGTTTATGTGCATGTTTCAGGGCTGTGCTGCCCAGAGCAATTGGGCCAGCTTGGGTGCTAGAAGCTGCTGGTGTGATGCTCTCTGGAGCTATGGAGTAATTTCTTTGGGATAAATTTAACCATGGGACATCTCGTGATAGCACTGCACTGATGTGATGATCGAGTAGGTTTGCACTATGTGAATGTAATCAGAGGCAGCCCCTACTGACAGAGTACCATAATTATGCATCACTGCTTGCTAAAATGAAGTGTGTTCATCAGGCTTTAGAAAGAAGGGGAGGGCAGTGGTGTGGTTTTTTACAAGAGTATAAATATTACATTTACTTCTGTGGTTAAAAATAACTGAATTAGAACCTATATAAATGCCAGACAATGTTTGCAAGTGTCAGGTTGTTCATATCTGCTCCTTGATAACTCTGTCATTAATTCTTAGTTTCATGACAGCTTCCAAATAGGAGAAACTAAGCTTTTAAACTGGTTCCAGGTTTTTAGCAGGGACTATTATTTTCATGTCCAGCTTCAAAGCTATGCTCTTATACCAGCTGCAAAATAAAAGTTAGTCATTCCATCTCCTTAATATGACAAAACTGCAACAATTATGCAAACTTGTTACTTAATTTCTAAGCTATTACTGTAGAGTACATACTTTTTTATGTTGTAAAATTTTGAGTATTTATAGATATTTCCACCCACAGTTTTGTAGCAGAACTTCTCACTTGAACTGTACTCCTACTTTTAAAAAGTCAGTTACATCTGGAAAATAGCTATGAAACATTTGGACTACGGTGACAAACCCTCTTTAGGGTGTAGCTTCCTCTATCTTAATTTGCAGTAGTGTTTCTCCCTGTATGATATTCAGGTAAACCAAAAATTTTTAGATGCTTACCCGCTTTAAGAAAAAAAAATCATGTATTTTTAAAATGAATATTGTCGCTGTGTTTAATGTTCTTGAATCTACTATTGAAGTAAACAGCCCCCTGATGTATTAATAAAGAAAAAGCTGTTTGCCAAAAGTCTTGTGGAGAATGTGAAAGAAATAATTAGTCATTCTTTTAAGGTTATTTTTTTGAATCTTAAAATTTGATGCATACTATTGTACTTTGTAGTGATGAAAAATATAATCAAAGATCTGTTTTACAACTTCAGGTTGACTGTATCACTGTACTACATTGTAGGAACATAAGTGAACATCCAAAACGCTCTGCTGAATAGATGTACATTAGAGATGCGAATTACCTACCAGTGCCCTTTGGGATAAAGCCCTTCATGAAATCATTGTCAATAAGTTTCTGTTGGGTTGACTTACGTAATAAGTTGTTCTTCAAGATTTCACAGGAGAGATATTAACTGTTATAAAGTACAAAGTACAGAAGCTCCGTAGGGCAATCTAAATGATGTTATAGGAATTGAACTATATTACAAAGAATATTAAACATATTTGCAATCTTCTGTTATTTGTCATATGAATGCCAGGCCCCTTTCTATCTAGTGGCTTGCATAGATATGCAAAGGAGAAATAACAAAAGCTAATCAGTTTTGTTTTATGTAAAGCTGTTAATATGTAGATACTTGAGTTCCCTAAAAATAAATAAATAAATAACTCTGAGTATTCTAATGATGCATGTTTACGTTGTGTAAATTGCTTTGAGAAGAGGAGCTGCTGTAATCACTTCACTTGAGAAAGAAATATACATAAAAAGAAAATAGGATGATATAGCCAGTGTTGTGCATCTGTGCTAAAACTACTGTGAATTTGTCAAGTTTCTGTTAACCTGAGACAGTTGAGTAATGCTGGTGGGAGCTTTACATCCTTGGGGAAACAAACTCCTCTCATGAGTGTAGAGACCCATGGATATGAAGGGTAGGAATCAGTGCAATGGCCCCAGCATGCTGGAGATAAATGTGAAAGTGAAATATTTTTGTTCTGTACAGCGTCACATGGTGGGGAGATGGAAGGGAAGGTGAAGCCTCTGTCAGTCACAGTAAAGCTCATGGTGTGGTTACCAGCCCTGCAGCTTTGCAGGGCCCCAGCGATGGGCCGAAGCATAGGGATGGTGATGGCTGCACTGAGTGAAGAACACTGAGTTGTGGTGTGTGCTTGGAGGGAAGCTGCAAAAAAGAACTTTAAAATGGACAAGTTGTTTTACAGCTGCCTGGTTTCCTGGATAGCTACTGCAGAGCGGGATTTCTCTGCTACAGTTAAATGTCAGGAAAATGCTGAGGGTTAATGTGTGTGCAGACAAGACAGCTGTCCCCATCTGCGAAGCAGACTGCTTTGAGTCAGCAGATCTTACAGGAGTCACTGAATATCCTGGGAGTCACATGTGAACCTTTGAGAAATCCTGATATCTTTGAAGCATCTGCCTCCTACATTTCCAAATACTAGAGGCAGTCCTTATGAGTGGCCAGAAAATGCAAACATCCTTTATGTAATGATCATTTCTTTCTCACCGTGCTACTCGTTCTATGATACTCCTCAGTTTCTAGGACTTAACAGTACTTTTTGCAGACTTCAATCTGGGTAAAATCTGCCTTCACTCATCCAGTAGACACCCACTTGAGCAGGAACTGCTGCTGCAGAGAGATTTGAACCTTATTCTGTTCTCTCTAAGAGGAATTGTCAGTAAGGATAATGGAAGGCATCTTTGTGCTCAGAGCTGTTGTCTGGAGACTCTGTAATTTACATAGGAAGCACATACAACCAATTCACGTGCAACAATTTAGTGGGTGTGTTAGAAGGCAGAACATACACAACACACATAGCAGCTTATTCCAGAAGAAGCAGGAGACCAAACCTTGTACTGAGAGGCCTTTTCATTTGGACCATAAACTTCTTGTATGTTTTTCCCATTACTTTCCCTAGTGCTTAGAGATACATAAACATCAAAATAGCTCAGTGATGGTATAAACAAGTGTAATAGAATGGGATGTTTTCCTCAAGAAAAATAAGAAAAATTCTCAGTCTGGGTGACCCTAGTATAACTTGAATAAGTGGAAGTTCCTATATTGTACATCCATCTTGCTAAATAACATCCTATGCAGAAAAATCTTGAAAATAGCTCAACCACAGTCTATCCCCATGACATTAAGGTTAGGTGTTTTCTTCATAGCAATTAAAAAATATCCAGAATAATTTTAAATAAGCTATCCAAATAAATTACCTGTTTTGGTGCTGTCTTGTTTTCCTGGCTAACCTGATTTCAGTACAAAGCCATCTCTGTTACAGCTAAGTTTAGTTGTATCTTCAGTGTCACTTAAATAATCAAACTGCTTCTTGTATTTATCAAATTTATTCAGCTCTGGGAAATTAAAAAAGTCTGCTCTTACTTCAAGACCTTATTTCAAGAACTTAATGAAACACTAGTCTTGCAATCATCTTTTCTCGTCACCCCTGTTTCTGAACTGCAGGATAAGGCTATTTCTGTGGAAACAAATCAAGCTGTTAAAGTTGCAGAGCTGCCAGAGGTGGCTCTGCTGTTTCTTCCTCTGAAAGTAAAGATGACTCCAGCTTGTTTCTGATTGTTTGATGCTGCTGCAGTAAAATGGTGCCATAAGCTGTTTTGGGCAGTCCTGCATTATTGATTCATCTGGTTATTAAATTATGTAGCCGAAATCAAATATATGATAACATAGGTCCCACACCTTAATATATATTCAACTTTTTGCAGTTCTCAGTGTCTAGATTAGTACAGGTTTCAGAGGTTGCAGCTTCCCTGCCTTCTAGAGAGATGATCAAGTGTTGTGTGTAATGTGACCAATCTGCTTGTCTTCACTTGAGGTCTTGGTGCTGCAGAGTTTATGGTGCGACCATCAGTGAAGGGCGGTACCCAGGACAGCGGGCACTGAACTGGCCTGCCGACCTGGCATCCCTGTCCAGGGGCGTTTGCTGCCAGCCACACTGCTGTCCTAGAAGTGTCTTGCTGCCATTTAAAGGGCTCTTAGGCAACAGAGCTCTACTTAGAGTTGTGTGATATCAGTGAAAAGCTTTTTCCCAAATCTTGGAATAGGGGAAAGGGGAAAAAATGCTGCCTTTACCTCTATTGCATCTCTATTCTTTTAGAATCTCTCCTAAGAACAAAGAATTGGGGAAATCAGCTGTGTGTCAGAATAAAAGTCGAACTAAGGATCAGTGTATTTAGAGATCTTGATCTCATTAAATGAAGAATTTATTCTGCAAGTGCATCTGCAATTTTTAGTGTCTGTTGACACATGTGGTATGAAACATTCTAGCAAACAAATCTGTACTTTTGTGGAAGGAATCAATGTGTTTTGAAAGTCTATCAGTGTAATTTATTTCCCTGAAGTTTTTAAAGGAAAATAAAATGGTTTCAGGAGAATTTTGTTACTAATGATATTTTTGTTTCCAGGAAGGAGGCTAGAACTGTGAAGATTTCATTTGGCAATTTAGAAAAAAGCCCCATAAAAGTTATGAAAATAAACATGTCAGTTTACTCTCAACTTTGATACTGTCAAGAAATGCACCTAATGAAGAATGCTAGCAACTGCATGATGACTGTTTTGAACAGTTTTGAACAGACCCTAATTAACACTTTAATTAAACTCTAGTACATGTTACTAGGAGCTAAGCTGTTTTTTCACACTACTCCATGTCTCTGCCAATCTTGATTATAGTTTAAATGGTTGATAAAATTTTATAGTTCTCTGTTCAGTGTTTGGTTTATGTTCACCCTGGGATGGCAGTTGTTCCTGCCATCATTCAGATGATGTCTGAGGAACTCTGAATTGTGTTACTACTTCACTTAAGGTACCCCCTTTTCTGGAAGTATTTTTAATGGCAAGGTTGCCTTACTGAGCTTGTTTTAATACTTATTTATGTTAGTGGGGGTGCAGCCTGTGCTGCTAATACTGTTCATTAAACACGTGGGATATATAGCTCCAGCTGAATTTAAT
This sequence comes from Sakesphorus luctuosus, assembly GCA_013396695.1. NCBI lineage: Eukaryota > Metazoa > Chordata > Aves > Passeriformes > Thamnophilidae > Sakesphorus > Sakesphorus luctuosus. The sequence goes on along the minus strand of VWZD01003541.1, from coordinate 942,207 downwards.
TTGTTGAAACTGATTTTTTTGCTTTGTAATGCACTTTTGTTGCATTGAAATACAAATGTGCCTTGTATTGCATTGTGATGCTAAAAATAAATGGACATTTGCAAACTTGTAGCCCTCTTCTGGGTTTAAAAAACAAACTTCTTTGCCACATGCACTGTACTTGAGTCTACCTTGTGCCTCTAAAACTCAAAGCTTGGTGCCATATCTGAACTAGATGTTCACTGGAATTGCTATTTAACATCAGCAGATTATGGGATATTCTTTTGTTTGCAGAATCTCAATCTGTCTATGCTGTTTTATAATACTGCTGTCACTATTCAAAATCCTAATTGACTTTAAGTGCATAAGTGGTTCTAATTGTTCCAGGTATTTAAATTTAGTGCATAGGTGTTTAGAACTTTGACTCTGAAACATGTATTTGATGTTGGCTAGGGAAAATTTTTTCTGCTTCTCAATGGTGTGGAATAATTTATTTCTCAAGGAACATGCATTGGTTCCATGTCTTGTCCCTCTCCTGCCTTCAGCCTGTAATTATGAGTTGAAAAATCAACTAACTGTTGAAGTTAATCAATTTTCATTTATTTTGGGCGAAAGGTTCAAAGCTGGAGTACCTTCATAACAAATGATAGGCCAGAGCTTGCACAGTAGCAATCAACTTCAACAATGCAATGGTACTCTAAAAATGTAATTTAATAGGTAGCAGTAATGTCTTAAGTCTGTGATTCCTGTTTATTTGGGAACACAGGTTTATTTTAAGAGATCCATAAAAAGTGATTAAAAAGAGTGCATTACTTGACAGTCCTTTTAAGGTACTGTGTAGTTTGTGTCCTTAGTGCCTGTTTCTTTCAGTTCTGTAAACTTGAAACAGATTGAAGTACACTTTAGTATTGCTTTTCTTTGAGATACTGTGGATTCTAGCCACTAATAGCACATTCTCTAACATACATTTTAAAATATGTATTTGAAAACAGAATGTCTGGTTGTTGTCCCTCTGAACCCCTCTCTCAGGTGGTGCCTGTGTCAGATTCTGCCCTACTCACCCATAGGAAGGTGTGTCTGGTCTGCAATCAGCAGCAAGTGCCCCGTGTTGTGATGTGGCTGTGCTGGTGCGTGGAGAGAGGATGCTCCCCATGAACATCACGTGTGCTGAGGTGTCACAACACGCGGAGGCCCAGACAGAGCTTCCTGATGCACCTCCTGTCTTTCAAACTATTACTCAGTCACTTTGCTGTGGCAGAGCCATGTCAGGATAACTGCTAGATTAGCCTTTCAGTGCATCTGAAATAACCCAGACTTCCTGCTGGCATGACTGATTTTGAGGGAAATGGTCGTTCTGGTGGAAAGTGATGCAAAAGTTAGAGAATCTCCAGACTGAAAAGAGAAGCTGTCTCCGGTGTCCAAAGATGGCGCATTGCTATGTATTTAATGAACGTAAAAGTAACTTTGCAATGTTTTTCCAGACCCAGATGCTTATGAGGTGGGTGTAAATATATTGTCTAACTGTTCTTAACTGCATACTTAGTCTGTATATGTATGAAATTGGTAATTGCTTAATCGTAAAATACTAGTGGTGTTTATAGTCCCTCAGGTAGGAGGGTAAGTTATAGTAGATACTCAAACACTGAGAGATTAAAATCCAAATATTCAAACTCTGTCAAAAGCTTAAAGCTTATTAATCCACATCTAGATTAATGACTCTTGCAAATGACAATGCATTTGGAATTGTACCACTTGGATCTTAATTCCTACATAAGCAAGCATAGGGTTAACAAACTTTAAAGTTGCAAATAAAAGAGCCAAAATGAGGGTGATGTGGTTATTTTGAGTTAGAATACCTCTTTTTGGTGAAATTGCATTCCTCTCTTAAAAGTGATGGTAAGACTTGTTATAAAGTAGCTTTCCTGTTGAAGTTAAATATTATAATGGTCTTTTAATAGCATCTTAATGATCTCTCTGAGGACTTGCACTGAAATATTTTTACCTTCTCATAATTGCACTTCATAGTGGACTGTAGCAGCACAATTTAAGATCTCCTTAATTTTTTCATTTGTTTGTTCAGTATAACAAACCTCTTAAGTTACCATTCTGTCAAGTAAAGGAAGTAATAGATTTATTTTTGATTGTTTTATTGGGTGTATCTTCTACACCCCTGTCTGTCTTAGCAATAATGTGGTAGTAACTGACTCTTGCAAAATGTTTCTGCATTGTGTAGTAACAGTGATGTGTATACTGAATTGATATGCTATCCAAGAGGAGACTTGTTCATGAGCCCCTCTGTATTTCATGTGTGTGTGTGACTCAGAAGCTTGGTGTCATGAAGAAGTAGATTGTTACTTATCCACTGCTTATGTTGCTCTGTGCAAATAGGCTGAAAGAAACTGCTGCTTTGTTATTTTTGTGAAGCTGGGTGTTGAATGGAAATAGTCTATAAACCTGGCACAACTTCAGCTCAACAGGGTCAGGTACAAATATGCCATAATTAAAAGAAAATTTCGCAATGAGTTGCTGTGTCATGATAGTACTCTGAACTGTTACTGAGTAATTTGAAACTTTTAACTATGTTTTCATGTAAATGACATGGCAGGCCAAGATTTCACCCTAAACTTGTTCATACTTTGACAGTATTCCAGTTTTTATCACAGAGATGTTAATTTTAGGTAAACATCCTTTATAAACAAACTAATTCTAATCTTTACCTTGAGTTTATAAGAGCGTCAGGGCTTATTTCAGAATAATTAAGTAATACTCTAGGATTTATTTACATTAATCAAGTGTTTGAATATGTTATTCTGTTAGTTTATGTTGCAGCATCTATGCGTGTGTTACTTGTCAGTGTTTGCCATCATTTCATCTGGACACCAACTGTGTGTGTATGTGCTGTCCAACACCTGAACGGGAAGGCCTCACTCTGAGAGGGTTGTGAAGTGGTGGAGGATTGAGCTTGTTTGTCCAGAAACTGCATATAATTAACAGGAAAATATTGAAAGCACCAAATAGAAATAAGGTCTTGTCCCAGCTATCCATCTTGTCTGTGACATCCAAGAAATCTGAATTTATTAGTGTCCATGTTTACTTTGTTTTTTCCATTTCTGAATCAAGTAGAGGGAAAAAAAGTTTTAGTAGATGAGATTAGTATGTCCTGAGGACACTTTTGATACAATGGGAATATATAATTTTCAAATTCTCTAATAGAAATGTCTGTAATATTTATATCCATCTTGTTCATTCTCTTACTGTACCCTTTTAAAAATATAATTTCCTTCTTTCTTAGGAGTTCTGTTTGCCAGTTTTGACTTGGAAGGCTCCCATGGAGGCAATGTTAATTATTTACATTAGCAAAACCCCAGCCAGTTTGTATGCTCTAAAATTATTTATGTTTGCATTCGTTGATTGGACTTTCCTTGTGCTACAAGTTAACTTCTGAAGTAAGGAACTATTTTAGGTCTATTTGCCAACAAACATGCTTAGGTGAAGTGTCGTAGCTCTTGTTGTTAAAGCTTTACCAATAAAATTCCTTTCTTGTGTTTAGTCAGATGAACAGTTTTTGACACATTGGTGTGATGTTTTTGTTTTCACAGAATTCTGTTCTACATCTCTTGTCTCTACCTTTGTCAGCTGAAAATGTTAGTTTTATCTTGGTCTATTAATGTTTTCTTAAAATCATTTTATAGGATGCTGGCAGCTCAAAGTACACTTTGATTAGATTTTTGTTTTCCTGTTGATAGCAAAACCACCAAAATGAAGCTTCGCAATTAACAATTATGGAGCCTCCCTTGTGGGAAGTGTTGCTGGGTTTCTCTGGGAAGGAAGATTAAAATAAAACATGCCAAATAATTGGAAATGTATTTCTTAGGCATGGTTGGCATGAAGCAAATGTAGTGCTTGTACTTATCTCAACCTTTGCTGGCTTCACCAGTATTAAAGCTTGTTAACATGTTTGCAAGTCAGTTTTTGTACCACTGAGTAGTTTCTAGTAGTGCTGACTTGGTTAGTAGTGTGCTGCTAGTATTACAACTTAAAATGCTTCTGCCTGGATAAAGCCCCCTACAAAATAAGGGCTACCTTATATCGAACGTACTCGTTGGTTTTCTTGTTTTGTGTTTGTTTGTTTGTGTTTTTAGGTTTTGTTTGCTTGTTTTAAAGAGAAGATTTTCCACTTCATTGATTTGATAATTATGCTTGAAACACTTCAACATTAAAAATTTTGGTTAAAAAAAATAATGAATTTATACCTAATGCTGACTGTCTCAGCTCATGAAATTATTACTTTTCACTACTTTCCATTCTCCTTGTTCCTGCAGTAGTAAGGGTAGTCTTGTAATAAGCTGTCCAAATGCAAACTCTTATACAGATACTAAAGCAATAATAAAGTTGGTTCCTTGCTTTGGATTAGTAAGATAATTGTGTTTTGAGTTACTGCTGCAAGAAGAAAGCTAGTGGAAATCTGTAAGTGCTTGTTCAAATGACAGCATTGATATATACTTCTTACAGTGTGTCTAGGATAGGAAGATGGATGTCATTTAAAATATGTTCCCTAAAACACTTTAAACATTCCTGCAGCAAGTGTTCAACACATCTGAAAATGTGTTAGCTTTATCCAGCTATACAAAATCCTGCAGAAAAACTCTTTTTTGGGACACTTGGTTTAAAAATTAGGTAGGTATGTCCAAAATTACATCAATCATAATCTATATAACACACTGAACATTCATTAACATCCTTCATAATTGTGTGAAAATAAGTTTATTAACACTTGCAGGTTATACACAAATCTAGACCTCAGCTCATAGTTTTTCCTGGAGCTTAGCTCTTAGTTTTTACACAGTTTGACTGCATGTTTAGGCAAAAGAGTGCAAGTTACCTCTTTTGCAATTTGTCCAACAAATTTTACTTTGTACTACAACTATAATCTTTGGCTCAATATTTTAAGAAGACATGAATTGAAACAAGAATGAAATATTCAATATTCCTGTAGTTACTTTAAGGATTTATATATATTACGTTCAAGATCAGATTTTTTGTTCAGTGATGTAGTGGCTTGAGAGACTTAGGCACACCCACATATTCCAGTGCTTGGGTATTGCTTTTCTTCCTGGCATTATCTTGCCTGGTTTTATGACCAAAAGAATGTACCTGTTTATGTGACTGACTCCTTATCCTTATTTATTGCTGTTGGTTAGAGATACCCAGTGGGCACTTTCAGCTTTTGCAATCCTGCCCAAAGCTGCACCTCATCCAAGTGGGGAATCTGAAGAAGCAGTAGCAGCAGGAGATAACTTTTTATAGTTTTTCCATGAAACTGTTTCTGCTCTCTGGCCCATTGATTTTCAAAGAACCTTTTGAAGTACAGTTCTGAGCCTGCTTTGAAAACTAGGAAAGACATGATGTTGTGTAGGTGTTGTCGGCCTTCCTTCTCTACTGTATGTGTTAGAAATCACAGTATTTAGATATTGATGAGATCAGAAAAGGGATATGGTTCAAGGTGCGTCCATTCAGATGTGCTCCGTTGTCTTAGATCTGTGCATATTAGCAGATATGAGATGTTCAACTTTTGGACATAAATTCAGTTCTACAGTTAAAAAACAAAGTAGAAAAACAAAATCAATTTTGTCTCCTTGAGACTCATCAGGGAGCCATGTTTTAAAAAGAGGGAGAAGCTCATGTCTCTTCAGAAGTTTGTGGAGCAACCTGAGTGTGCTTTGGAAGGGAACAGAATCTGTTCCAGTCAAAGCGTAGTAATTCTTTATACTTTCTGTAACTCAGTCCTATCCACATCATCCTTGAACAGGGCTGTTTCTTAAATGGCATCTTTGTATTTATAGTAATTGAGAAATTTGAAATGATTTCTTGCTGTTGTCTGTTAGGAGCCATTGACAGAGGAATTTGGTAACTACTGAAGAATGGCGCAACTTGGCTAAATTAAGGGGGAAGAATTCTTCTAGTATGGATGTTACGATGAAATGAACTTGAATCCATCCACTAAAAAGTTTTAAATTCATTACACATGCTCCAGATATTAATTTCTTGTTTAGTATTCTTGACTGACTCTGCTGTAGCTCCTTTTTTGCATGCAAATTCAAAATGCATACAGCTTAATTCCTCATAGTTGCTTCCAACCTCTAATTTATCACAATTGAATCATTGTTCTTGGGTTCACTGTGCAATTAGTGACTGCCTCTTTGAATAGATGCACCTTTCTTTTTCTGAAAGTCAGGCTGCTAGATTTTCTTTTCTGCAATCTAATTTGCTTGAAGGCAAGAACATTATAGATAATCACAGAATGGCAATGAAAGAGATGTGCTCCATTCCTTTATCAGTCTTTGCATGCTTGATGAGTTCTCCTGTTACTTTGGTTACTCTGCTTATGTTGCTGTGACTTTTTTTCGAGGAAGGAATTCTTACTTTGGATGGTCAGTAAGATAACAGCCTTTCTTTTGTGTCTTATGAGCTGGTTGATAGTGTAGCAGACCCAGAACTTTCTTTTGTGACTGCTGTTTATATGAGTATCAAGTGCTTATCCTGCTGCCTTCTGTGACTTACCAAGAGAGTTTTTATTATCTTCAACCCAAACCACTTTATTTTCAAAGGCTGTCTTCCTGAAAGCTTTCAGTCAGAAAGTAGGAACTAAAAACATATAATCTCTAATAAATCTCATCTCTTATATTGTGTAGTTGCTTATGTGATTTGTGAACTTTGGATCCAAGGGTGAGGAGGTCTGGTTATGTTACCTAAAATAGAGGTTGCAGTATTTTCACTACATTTCTAAGCTATACAGGAAAGCAAGCAACTTCTAAAGCCTTTATTTCCAAATATTATGGAGAATGTGAAAGAGCAATTGAATTACAATGTGCCTCAGAGAAAGTAAAAATAAAATTGCTTTTGTAAAGAAATCTCTAATATAATTTTGTCACTTGACTGTTTGTACCTACCATTTTGGCCCCATATATTAATCCTAGCGGAAAACTTTGTAGTCACCATACTTTCTATAATAGGAGAAGAAATTAAATGAAAGCAGTTGATGGGAAAAAATGGAAATGCAATGTTNAATTTAAGTTTTCATGATACTTTAATGCAAGAAAGACATTGAAGGAAACCTTTGAAAATAGGTAGCTTATTTCAAAGCTTGGATTCTTGGCTATTTATTTCTTTCAAATATTGGATAATTAATCAGTTAATAGTTGTAGATTTAGGGGTGGTAATACGGTAATGTATAACATTTTCCTATAACAGTTGCATATCATTGTTTTAGGGATTCTTACAAGGGGAAAGGTTGGACTGATTACTGTTTGTAATGTGTAACATTGCTTCACTGTGTGGCAATATGCAGGATTTTCAGAGTAGCAGGATGAAATGTGTGCTTTTAACTTTTTAGCTCAGCAATGAATATCACAAAGGTCATCACCAGATGCAACCTCAGGTTTAGTGAGAATTGAGTATTTCACCTAGAAAGAATACTGAGTTTCTGTAACAGCCGAGTTTTCAAGTCAAGCAACAACACTAAAAGCAGTTGATTTCTTGGTAAAAAATTTAATATAAATCTGTCTTCCTTTGGCATATGCATGATAACATCTAGTCCTGTAATAGTTGATACACATGTTTGAGTGCCTATGAAGGAAGATTTATGTCTCAGCCTCTGTATGTTTTTCAAGAACTGTTCCCTCTGCCCGAGTAATTTATTTTGTACTAAATATGTAAACCTTTATTCTGTAAATCTAGGAGTTTATTCTATAAATGTTTATTTTAAAGCTATTTGTTACCAGGTATCTTTAAAGTTCAGCAGTCTTTGGTATTTAAAATATAACTTTCTAAACAGTTCTAAGACACTTCATTTATTAAAAAAAAAAACTTACTTTGAAATTCTTACAACTGTTAGTTCTTAAATTATAGTGTTGTGGCCTTTATGTTCAGCTTTACACTGGTTTTGGATACAAATCCTTTTTCTGAGTTCATATGCAGAGGCCAGTCAGAAGAATATGTTTGAGATCCTCTGCTGGTGAAGAGGCTGTAACCCATGTTCCTTTTTGACAAAACAGGCATAATCCACAATGTCCCTCACTTGAAACAGGAAGTTTTTAATGACACTAGTTCCTAGAGGACTCTGTCCCTCTTTCATTTCCAGCATATGGAAAAGGCAAAGAAAATAAAGCCTAGAAAGACCATTATTTCCATACTGGTTATTCTTGACACACTTGACTCTCTCAGTTGAAATTAAACCCCTGAAATGCCTGTCATGCTGGAGAATCTGTTAACCTGACATCTGAGTGTTTGGCAGAGAGAGGAAACTCAAGTGCAAAGGACACATCCCTTTGCAACATCTGGGTTTTTTAATTAGTGGCTGCTTGTTTGGAGCAAGCACCTGCTGCTGAGTAGAGATTCCTCTCAAGCTTTGGATAGAGCATGGTGGAACTTTCCCACTAGTCACGTTTTTCACTTACGATGATTAAGCAGTGGAAATACATAGGAATGGGGAACTACTTAAGAGATTCCCTGAGGGAATGCAGACATCTTGGTGGTTTTGTAGTGATCCTCTGATGAAATTGGGACCATTTTTCTCTTGTAATGAAATATAGTAGGCTCTCCATTTTTGCATATAATACTATATACATTTCTGTCACTTCTAGACACAGAATGGTGCCTGTAACTTGGGGCAGACACCTTCTGTGGCAGCAGAGCATTCACTGCTCCCCTTTTATTTGTACGGAACATGCGTAGTTTGTCCTTTAATTCCTTAGTTTTAAGTTCTGCACACCCATTTTTTGGTTCTTGCTATGTAATGGCTCATCCTTTATATGACTTTGTGTAGCCATGACTCCATCCCTTAAGTGACTGCTGTTGAACTAACAGTAAGTGTAAAATGCCACTTCCTGCAAATAGCAATTGCAGTAGCTTCTCTTTTCTTCTGGAAGATTATTATTGTGACTAGAATCTCTGAAAGTGTTCTTCTGGGTATGCCCTGCACTGTGTCCTCATTGCAGCAGGGCACATGCTAATGTATCAAGGTTACATTGAGCTTAATTCACCAGATGTGGGACTAGAAGGAAAATCCTAGGTAGGTCATGTGGAACTTCACTAAGATTGAAAGCACGCAGATGAACCTTGCGGAGCATTGCCACTGCATGGCAGCACAGGGTCTGCCATCCCTTTCTGCTGCCTTATCTGACTCCTCTTTCCACTAGGCTGTGAAACTACTGCAGAAGTGGTACCTCCGCATTATTTAAAAGCACATTTGTGGGCTGCAGTGAATTTGCATTGGGCTGTATGTTGATGGAGTCCTGTCCTAATTCTTCTGTTTGAACTGATGGCTTACACTGGACATCTCTTGTGGAGTTGGGTAGCAGGGACTACAGGGATGGCCTTTGTGGGAGGAGGTCCTGAGCAGCCCTGTGATGCTGTAGCTGGTGCTGGGTCACTCTGAAAGAGATGAAAACTGCTCACTATGGGCCACAGCTTTGGAGGATCACGTGATGATTCTGGTCATGCATACTGGAGAAAGGGGGCAGCCACAGGGCCGCAGGAGAGGTAACGTGAGGTTGCATGTGAGAACATAGAGAAGGCATTGGGAGAAGGTAAGGGAAGAGGTAATGCCTTTGGAGGGGGAGATCAGACATGCAGCAAGAAGTGAAGATAAGGGGATGAAAAGAGTAAGAAGAGGCAAAAAGAAACCTCTAGACTCTGATTCCAGGCTCTTGCAATGGCTGTTCTCTCTGTGAAATGACCAAGCATAATGTGTAGTGGGAACTGGTGGAGCTGGGGTAGGAGCAAGAGAGGAGGAGCTCTGGACTGAAGTGGGGCCTTAGTGGGGGAGTTGCTCCCCTAAGTGCTCATTTAACTCTTGGTCTTTTTTCCTCAAAACCTGAATCTGTAATTAAAAGTTTATGTTAATTGGTGGTAAACTAAGTGAATTCCCTCAGTCAAGACTGCCTTGCCCGTGTGACCCTTAATTCCAGAAAGCATTATGTCAGCAAAAAGGCTTATGGAAAACAAAATAGTGGAGAGAAATGTATTTCCTAAGTTGTCCTATGTGAGTGGTCAGTGGTCTCCTCCACAGGAGTGGATCATTTGATTTGTGTCACATAATAGAGGGAAATGTGCGGCTTCAGAGGTGTGCTTTTTCCATTTATATAGCTTTTTTTTTTACGAAAGTAGGAGCTCAGAAGTGTTACTGAACTTGCTTTACTTTACTCTTCTTATGAAAATTGAGTTTGCATACTTAATCACTAAAACATGACAGAAAATATCTGAAGTATGTGCCACCTGTTTTTCCTTTCATCTTGATTCATTCATTAGCTTCCTCATATTAAAAGCCCTCCAAGACACAATTAACCCTTTTTTGATACTGTGAAACTTGAAACAATCATTAAAACTCATTAAAGAAGAGAAACTTACTTTCCAAAGCAGTTTAATATTAAATTTTTCCTGATTACTTTTCGTGTGGATGGCGTAGAATTCTAAGGGTATGACCATCACAGTTCCAGTCTTAACTGGCTATTCAAGTAATTAATGATAATTGGTTGCTTTACGTTGCAGAGCTGCGCTTCGTGATAGAAGATCTTTTGATGAAATAATTTTCTATAATGGAATGTTGTCTTCTGAGTATGCTTTACATAATAATGATACTGTCAGCAAGTCCTTTTTCTCCAGTAAGAGGAAAATATAATTGAAGATAAAAATGCATTACCCAAAGACTCACTTTTTTCTCCCTCTTTACATTCTCCTGTACTGTGAATTGTGCTGTTCCCACAAGAAAGCAAACATCACTTATGTTGCCTGATTTACCAAGTTGTTTTTGTTTCTAACATTCTTTAAAATGCACAAATGTGCAGTCAGTTTTATTTTCAGTACTAGCTTCATTGTTCTTGTGTTAACATATATGAAGGTTGAATTTTATCTCACGTAACAAAATACCAACAAATTACTTTTTTCAGTTGCCTGATCTGTTCCTGGCATTATATAACCAATCTTAGAAAGGAAAAGTTGCTTAGAATTCTCAAAATTCAGAATAACCTTCTAAGCTCATAGGCCATGTTGTTTTCATTCTGCATGTTTTTGCAGGATGATGACTAATTGCAAAGAGAGCTATCATGAAGTAAAATGATGACTTTAAAGCAATAAACTGCTTCGAGTTTACTGTAACTGCATTAAAACCATTGTGAAGCACTGTCAAAGTGTTGATTTATTTGTGCTACTAGTATTAGAAGTAATGGAATTGTAGGATATGCAGGTATGGTTACAGCATTTGCTATCCATTTTATTGTTCAACTCAACACCTATTATATTGTATTTTACAATTGTAAGGTCTTTTAGAAACTAACTTTTACTGAAGAAGAATAATCATAGGAAAATAGTTTGGATATTTAGCCCTCTGTCACAGAAGTGATCATAATGGATCTTTATATGGGTCATTTGTTGCTAAATTTCTAATTTTATCCTAAAACTATGACAAAAAAAAAACAAACCAGGAAAAGGATGTGCTTTTAATTTTTGTCAGCTGTATTAGGTAACTACATTCAAAGTAGTTGTATTTTCTAAAATATATTACTTAGAAACAAGTGCCTTTTTAAAATATGAGCATCACAATTTATGTTCTGAAAATTCTATTTGTTATATAATAAAAAACATTGGATAACTAGTGGAACAGGATATTCAGAACTGCTCCACTGTTCCATCCAGAAGAAACTGAAACATGAGAAGACTTACACCAGTCCTTAAAAATCTCCATGTAGCTGTGTCATTATATTCTTACTTGCTTCCTCATTGAAGTTAAGATAAAATTTTACTTAAAATTAGAAATGGAGTGAGAAATATGATAAAAACCTACATATAGGCAGATTTGAAAGCTGTAATTTGCCAAGGATTCCTCTTACTTGATGGAAAACAAGATATGATAGAAACAAAAATTTGGAACAGAAATTATTAAAGGTAAAAATCTATTTACATACATCCCTGCTTAAAGGTAAGACAGCACTATGACTGAGAAAGTATAACATGAATTACCATTGCAAGCAATGTTGACATTTTAAAAAATAACAAAAGTAATAAAAATGTATTTGTGGATTTGTGCCTTGCTAATAAAGTACCCTAATTCTAATCAACGATGCAATTATTTCTAACAATCTTTTCAGCTTAGCTAATACGACTTCAGAATGCAAAGCTCTCTTGACCACAGTGATTTGCTGTAGCTACTTATCAGTACCTTGAAAAAATACTGTGATTCTTTATTAAGGTGACTTTATCCTTCTTTCAAAGGTATGGGATGCTGTAGATACAGGCTGCTGTTTGAAAACCTTCTCCTGCCACTCCTGTGCTGTTCGAGCTGCCCAATGGTCATCTTGTGGAAGAAGGATCCTCAGTGGGGGCTTCGATTCCACACTGCATTTAACAGATATAGAAACAGGTAAAGGTCATGAAGGGTGCATATAGCCCTTTCTTAATTGTGTACAGATAACTTGGGATCTTGTTAGCCTTACATAAAGATAAAATATAGATAAAATCTGTAGATGAAGGTTAAGGTTTCTTTGAAACGTGTCCTGACTTTAAAAAATATCTCAGCAATCAAGAGTAGTTGGAGAAATTTGAGAAAACTGGTATATCTTTAACTTCATGAACACATGTAGTTTCTGTTGTCAGATAGTGCACAGATAAATAGAATGAGATGTATATTTTGTGATGCTCTGTCATGGTCATTTATTAAAGCATTTGAAGAGCCTCTTAAGGCTAACTTTGGTAACATTTATACTTACTGATTTAAGCATAGGCTTGTATCTCATTCTGTTGGGTTGGGTTTAGGTTTGTGCTTAATTATTTTTTTTTCTGAATAGGAGTATTTTTCTTAATTAGGAGTGTAGAAACTTAAATTCTGGTATGAAACTTTTGAGACTGAACCTGGGTTGCTTTGGTGCATTAGTGAATTTGATTTGGGATTTGATTGTTGTAGCCTTAAATAACTAATTTCCTCATGTTTCTCCTTCACAAACTAAAGTGCTTCTGTCAGCTGTATTTCTTCTCTCCTTCACTGGGGCCATGCAAAGACACCTCTGTGTGTGTGTGTGTGTGTGTGTGTGTGTGTGTGTGTGTGTGTGTGTGTAAATGAATTGGGTCCAAAATAGGAAAATAGGATTTTGTCAGGGGAAGAGATGCAATTTTATGTTTTCCATTGAATTTATTTTTAAGTGTTTAACTCCTTTGCAATATTTTTTGTAAGACTACAACAGAAATCCTTACAAAAATTTCAAGGAGTTACTAAGAGGATTTTCTCTTACGTAAAAGCAAGAACTGCATTGTATGTGAGTATCTGGAGAGCAGAAGTCCTATTGAGATGAACTGGGAAAGCAGCCAAGGAAATTTGTGAATATTGTTCACATTAGACAAAGATTCTTTTCCATGCTGTAAGAATTTATTTTTCTCAACAACTGTCATATCACAAATGCTTAAATTCAATGATGGCTGGAAGGGAGCTGTTGTAGTGTAGGAATGTAAAATATGTTATGGAATGCTGACATTTTGAGAATATTTGGGTTTTTAATGGGGAAAAGAGCTTTATAGATCTGATGTAGTAGTACATGAGGTTAATATACCAAGTAATTAATTACTTAGACTTCTTGTGTTTCTTTTTTTTTTAATTTTCAGTCTTAATACAGCAACCTTTCTAGTCTCACATATAACCACATTTTACTAATCCTAGAGGAATTACAATTGTCTGTAATGCTTACAAATTCTAACCAGAATGGCTATCTTTTGAATGGGATTTATAGCAGTAGTATAGATTTTATGTGTCTGAGTCATTTGAAGGGGCTACTGTGGGAAAAATCTCATTTTATTAAAGCATAGCACAGAATCCAAAGATATGTAATTTAAATCATATACTTTAATTTTTAACATCTTTTTGATCTTTTAGTGCTTCATTTATACTGCTCTAGGAAATTACAACGGTAACAAAATACATTTACTAAGTTTCAAAGCAGATAAGTTCATAAATGGTTCTTTTCTTATTGATAGGGGAGTTACATAGTGCTTCCAGCTACTTAAATAAGCAGCATGTGTAAAATGAGTTCTTGTATCCTTGGAAATACCAGATATTCATTGTTGCCTTATTTCAAGAACGCAGGAGTTCCTCCTAGTTCCTCTGAACTGCCATTGTTGTGTTGACGTTCGGACCTCACTGTCAGTGATACACACTCCATTTGGAAAAGCGTAATATGAGTGATCAGAACTTTATTCTGACTTCTACACATGCAAGCCAATTTCTGAGTTCCTTCTCTGCTGTAAAGTTACTTTTCTTTTCATACATTTCAGTCAGTTCCTTTCAGAGAAATAGGGCGAGCAGTTTGCCTCTGGAATCCAAATCAATTTGATATAAAAAGCCTCATTTCCATTTGAAAAACACTAAGGCAGCTATAAGATTTTGATTTACGTTAGTTCACTGAATCATTCATTCCTTCTCACTCTTCATCAATGCTGAGATGATTTCTTCTTTGATTAACTTCAGATATATGTTAGAACTGCTCCTTTACAGAGGACTTTCAAATACTTTTTTGGACTTTGGTCTTAATTACTTTCCTTTGCTAGTCTGAACTAACTACCAGTGTGTTTAAATGCAGTAAATGCATGCCAGTGGGATTTCATAAATAATAATGCTCTCTTTAAGGTTCTGTCCTCTTGTCACTTTTATATTTTGTTTGTGTGTGTCATATTTCCAATCTTGTTTGCTAAAATCTAATCTTTCTTGTCTTTTTTTGGTACAGATTGTGTATGTTACAACTGTGTTATAAAAATTTTTACATGTCCTTCATTAAAAGAAACTTGATGGTCAGAAGCAAATTATTTTAAAAGCATAGTAAAGATTGAAAATACGGCTTAATACATGCACGATATTGAACTGCTCAGTTTAATATATATATATATATTTTTTTTGTAATTTTCTGCTGGTTTTCTGTTAGAAACATAGTTTTTCCCCTATTAAATCAAAATTGTGGTCTGGCTGATTTTTCTGGGTCTGGTAACAGCTAGTTATGATATTCCTCAAAGGAATGTGCCATCTTAGTTTTAACTAACAGTGCTAGAATAAATTCTCCAGGAAATTTTGTTTCTAAGATTGGACATTAATTTGGGTATCCCTTGTCCTAGTATATTGCATTTTCTGGAGTGATTTTTTTTAATCATTATGATCTGAACAACATCAGAATAGGATCAAACACTGAAATCTTATTAATCATGAAGCAGAATTTTTGTCATTGACATAGAAATCCTGATGTAAGGATAGAAGACACATCCTGAAATCTTATCCTGCAGTTTTACACCATCAGGCCTCTTGCCCTTGTCACTTGTATTTAATGAATGTTCTTATGTATAAGAAGATCTAAGATGCTGCAAGCAAACAACAGTGGGCTGATGGGAATCTCCTGAAGTTCAACAAGGACCAATACAAAGTCCTGCAGCTGGAATAGAGTAATCCTGTGCAACAGAACAGGCTGGTGTTAAACTGGCTAGAAAGCAGCTTTGCAGAAAAATACCTAGGAGTCCTGGTGCTGAATATGAATCATCAGTGTTCTCTTGCAGCAAAGAAGGTCAACTTCATTCCAGGCCAGATTAGGAAGTATTTACCTGGGATGTAGAGAAAATGATGTCAGGCTCTTCTCAGAGATGTACAGTGAAAGGGTAAGATGCAAAGGACCAATATAGGAACACAGAAACTTGTTGGCTCAACTCAGGGGTCATCAAACACTAAACCAGGCTGCTCAGGAAGCTGTGGCTTCTGTACTTGGAGATAATCCAAACTTCATGGACAGACCCATAAGTAACCTGCTGCAGCTGGACCTAATTTGAGTAGGGATTTGGACTACATCATCCCTGGAGGTCCAGCCTACCTGATACTATGTTGAAGAACAGTGAAAGAAAAGAGTTCAAGTTAATGAGGTAAAAGGAGTTCTCTTGCCCTAGTTTGGTGAAAATAAATGTTGTTGTGCAAGGCTTTTTTTAAACTCAATTTCCGTAGATCGTAATTTATTATCTTCAATGGTCATCCGCTGTCCTAACACCAGAATGTCAAGCTAAGGCTCTCCACAAATACGGTTTTCTTAATAGCTGTTGCATGCATTCACAGTATGAGTCTGATCCAAAATATGCATAAAATGTTTAAGGAACTCAAGGTTATTCATGAGTCATTCACATGAGTGGTTCTGTGGTTACGCTTTGCTTGAGGCAAGTTCAGTATTGCAATGTGGAGTTTCATAAATATTGGTAGATCCAAAACCTGCAAATGGGCTGCCTGTTACAGGTTAATATTTTTTTGTTGCTCTATTTTATATACATTCTTTCTTTATAAAAATAAATACTTTTGAATGGTTTCACAAATGTGATAATAATGCAGCAGCAGGATGAGACTCCCTGGTTTTGTTCATCTAATTACACCACACTCACAGTCATTTTGTACTACTGATAGTCCAGACACTTATTTACAGAGTAGTAAATAGTGGTATATTCAGAGAGCACTGAACAAAATTGCTTTTAAAACAATTCTAGGTCAAGTACATTTGACATTTACCTTCTGTTATGTCCAAATGTAATGGAGATGCTCTACCAACTTAAGAAGAGTAATTGTATTTTTAAAATTTATTTATAACTATTTTATTTTTGGAACATATGTTTTATTCATCAGTGGATTTTTCATTAGTCACAAATGAATTGGTATAATAGCATAGGCAGAACATTGGCTGGGTTGTTACTATTTCCATATTGTAGATACTTTTCATTTCTTTAATATTATGACAGAGGGAATGTTCCAAGAAATTTTGGCACATTTCCTACGTTACCAAATGCTGCAGTTGTATTTTAGTGCATGGACTGAGCTTGATTTCAAATATCATTTCCGCAGTTATAATGGGAGAGAGAGTTTCTTAATGGAACATTTTGTACCTCCAAGAAGATGGTTCTAATTTTCTTTTCTATATATATTTTTTCTATTCTAATTTGGTAGTCCTATAGATATAACATTATTATTGTTAATGTAATTACATTTGTTCATGTAGGAGTTTTAGTTCTCATACCTAAACATCACCTCAGGAGAGCTGTGATTTTCTTCTCTTCCTCCCTTTCTCTCCCAGTACTCTTTAGATCGTATGTTTTAAAATGCAGGAAGGTTTTATATGACACCTCACGAAAAAGCCCAATTGATTGAAATTTTTTTGTTTGCTTGTTTGTTTTTTATTTCTTTTCAGTGCATGCAGGCACCCTTGATGTGAGGTTAAAGGATTCCCCCAAGACTCAGCAGTTTTATGAAATATGTTAAATATAGTTTAGAGGTCACTCTCCACCTAGAAAGTAACAGCATTTTACTTTTTATACTCATTGAGGTGAAATCTTTGCTAAAAGAAGAAAAGTATTTATTTTGAGGATATTTTAAAGGTTAGAAGATAAAATTATTTAATATTTCAAGCATCTTTTGCATGCTTTGAACTTATGAATATGTGGGGGAAAAAAAAGGAAACACATGTACTTAAATGTAACGTTAGTTCTTGAAAAAACAATAAAGCCATTTGTAAGCACACCAAGACACTGAATGAAGATGTAACATCCAACATTGATTTGTTACAAACAAATTATGTCTGATCAATCTGATATTTTTTCTCACTATTGTGCAAGAGAGAGATTGTGACTGTAATTAAATTTTTTTATATATATTGTCTTAAGTTTTTTGTAAACACTGCAGGAAATTCCATTCTGCTTAGCAAGATTGCTCTCGTGTCCTTGTAAGTCTCAGGCTTCACTTTTCTGCACAGATTTGAGTAAGGAAGTAAATGGTTTTGGGTTTTGCAAGTAGGTGTGTGAGCCTGAGGACCACTAAACACAGTTGAAGAAGCATCCTGTCCTTGGTAACTGTGCTGATGTTCTGTGTAAAATTCACAATGTTAAATAGCCTTTGAAACATCTGATTTCATACTTGAGCAGTTTCACAGTAGGCTGCTACATAAAGAAGAAGAAACATACATTCAATATATTTTTAATGGGTTTTTTTCCATTCTGTGTGTTAGTGGTGAGCCTTTAATGCATGAAGAATTGAATTAAAGCCTTCAAAGGACTTAAAACACACCGCAAAAAATATAGTATATATTGTTACTGAAATGGTGAAAATTAAAAGATTGAGAGAAGCATTTGCCTTCTACTTTGGAATAACAACCACTTGTACAAGAAAATGATATGTGGTATGAATTTTCCCTCAATTAGCCAAAGAGATTTTCAGAAGATGTAATTTTCTATTCTATGAGGTGGTTGAATATTTCTTATGCGGCCTTTAGGATCTAAAATGTGATAAATATATACACAATGCAGGTATATACAAGCTTACTGAATTACACCTGTTGTATTCTATTATGGATAAAGGAGTCTCCTGCAAGTCTCCTGCTCAAAGGCCATCTTTTGCAGTATATAAAATAAAGCTCTCCAAAGTTGAATATTTAATGTTAATAAATTAAGTAAATGTAAAGAAAAATGTATGTAACTGTAAGTAATGATTTTCACAAAGGTGGAGGAGGATCTCTAGCAAACAATGAAGCTGAATTTTCTAAGCTTTGGGAATAGGTTCCATCATTGCAGAGAAAGCAGCAAATTCTGCTCATTTTAGTATAACACACTAAATAAAATTTGTACAGAAAAGGGCAGAGTTGAACTAATTCTTTCAAATTACTGAATTACATGAGCTAATTTGCTCCATGTCATCTTCTTCATTGATCTGTTCTGTCTCTCAAATTGATATTTATCCTAAATTTCTGAAGTCCTGCAAGTGTATTGTGTGTAAATTTTAATTCTGCCAGTAGGAGTGTTTCCTTTCTGTAATGCTGGGATCCTCCCCTTTTGAGTATGTTTGCTGCTGCTCCAGACCTGCTTGTCTTCTGCGACGTGGCAGTAGAATGAAATTAATGTATAAGTCTAAGAATGCCATACTCTTCAGAACACTGTTTACTCAGTTTCCAAAAAGAGATGGTTGACTGACTTTCACTTTGGGGAATGAGAGAGTGAGAGTTGTATTTCAAAGTATTAAATGGTAAGGTAGCAGCTTACCATAGGAAAAAGAAGGAGGTTAAAGAATGTAAAGGTGAGTAAGATGTCAGGTTGTTTGCATTAATTTTATTTATTCTTACACTATAATTTATAATTCAGAACACTGAGATCATTATGTTTTAATTATATTAGTGACTGTCACTGAGAGCTTTGGGATAAATAACAGACTCTAGAAGACAAGAGAAGGGCAAATCCAGTGTCCATTTCTCTTTAAAACAGGAGGAAACAGAGTAGGGAATTTGAACATTTTAGTTTCTGGAGAAAATATCAGGCAAATAATTGAATTATATGGAAGCAGTTGGAGATGAGATTGAAAAATGGACAAATTAATAACAAATTATGTTAAATCAGTCTTTCTGTGTAAAAGGTAACATCTTCTAGTTAGTAGCTGAAATGCATCTTGAATTTAATGTGCATCTCTTTGGTTGTGTTTTACCTGACTTTCTTGTGTCTTGTGCTAGAGAACATGAGTACACATTATAAAAAAAGCAGTTTTCAGAAGTCTTGTGGAGGTAAAAATACAGTAAAGCCAGTGTTTGTTGAAAGCTTAGATGGAGAGTTCCAGTGGATTAGTTATGTGTATGTCTAATGCCATTTGGACAACACATTTTGTGGAGGGCCGTGATCACCTGATGTGTCCTTTATAAAGCTGTGTGCCAGGATTAGTACAGGTGGGCTGCATTTATGCTAATTTCTGGCTGCAGTTCTAGTGAATACTTGTTGATTTTATACTCGTGGAGTTTTTATTAAGCTGGTGTCTTGGTTTGAGCTGGCAAACTGCCAACCCTCCAAGTACAGGGTCAGAACCCCCCTCCCAACACTGAGGAAAGAGAGGGGAAGGAAAAAAACTTCAAGCCACGTTTATACTAAAACTACATATATTTTTACAGAAAGAGACAATTGGAAGAAAGCACAAATATACACTCACACGAGTTAGAAACAACAACAAACAATTCCCCACTTCCTAACGAACACACAAGTTCTACTATCTTAACTACACATTACTTCAAAAAACTTATTCCCCAGGGAGACAAACCCAAGCAGAAAGGAGAGAACCAGAACAACACATTTTACTTTCCTGAGATACCTGGGGAGCCAGTGGTGGGCCTGGCCCTCTCCATCCCCCCTGGGGCAGCATCATGTGTCCTCCCAAGAGGAAGGCTAAAAAGCAACTGCCTTAACCACTCCCACACTGGTTCCTACTTCCCTGAAGATGATGTCGTAATGTGGTATGGAATACAAAATTACTGGCTAGAAGAAGTCAGCTGCTAGCTGAGCCTAGCTCAAGTCAGCTGACAGCTCCAGGCCTAGTCTAAACCTAAATTTAGGCTCACCTAGGTGAACCCGTATCAGCTGGGAATCAGTAGGAACCAAATTTCTTTGGGAGCAGACTTCTATTAAACTGACTAGTGAGTCATGGGGAAATTCACTACTTTCTTGAGTGCTGTGGATTGAGAGTAGCTTTTCTAAAGCCCCTATAAATGATGCCTGGTTAGTGGTGTACATGAGACCAATATCTTGTTGTTCCTGTAACTGATGATTTTAATACTTTCTTCTTTCCCCGTGGAGTCTTTTTTTTTCCCCTGTAGCTGTTGGTGTACTAAAAACTCCCATGGCAAAAGATGGTCATTGTTAGATATGACTTGTCGGTTGTTGAGAGAACCTCTGCTGCCCTTATGACTTTTTTCTCATTTTGGGGAAGGAACTTAGGGACTAAATTAAATATTTCACTTAATAGTGACAGAGAGCCCCTTTAGATCTTGCACAGGCAATCACTGGAGAATAATTTTAAAAAGGACAAAAATCTCCTACAAATAAAATTGTTCACCTAGAACTACACTCACCCCTTCCTTACACTCCCTGCAATCTGTTTTCCGTGTCACTGCTAGCTTGATGAGCACGTGATGAAATAAAATCTTTCTCTTCTCTAAACTGAATAAATAAATAATTTGACAAGTCTTAGCTCCTTGACTGTGTAAGTTGAATTCTGCAGATGGAGAAAATGAAAATGATGATGAAATCAAATAAATTTGCCCCATACCGTGAAATAAGCATAAAAATCTATATGCATGATTTTCAGTATTGTACACCTAACACTAAGTATTTACATCCATCAGTAATGCTTTTAGCTGAAAGTATTTTCTGTTGTTTAAGAAAGCCTATTTTAAGACAACTATCACTTTTAAAAAAGTATGTTTTAAAAATGTCTGGTCATAGTATTTGAAAAGATTTTTTTTTTGATTCTGTACCTCCTGTGGCTTACAGCAGTAACTTTATTTAATGTAGATCTTTAAATGTGATATGTAGAATATAAATCACATTTGATATTGTGAAAATGAGCAGATATGTTTATCTTGGCCCATACTGCTGTTCCAAAAATTTTATTTCAGTGAGTTTACATCAATATCATGAATTTGTTAGGGTGAAAGGAAACAGCAGTCTGTGGAAAGGGTCTGTAAAATAACCCAGCTGAATTCTGCTGCCTTCAAAAGTGTTGACAATCCAATTGATACTAGCCACAGGATCCTGTGGAGATTAGTGTACACAATTAAATGTTGGGAACAGTGTATCCATGGGAACAGCTATTGCCTTCATGTGATGGTATGCAAATTATTTCCTACTTTCAAGATCAAGTTTCACTCTTACCTTCACAGAAAGATAAGTAAACAACTCAAGAGTTGTAATATCGATTGAGATGTGATATTTCTGTACAGACAATGTTTTGTTCTAGTTATTTTTGTCTCACTGAAATGAAGACTGTGGCATCTCTGTAAGAAACATTCAGCCATTAGATTTGTAGATGTATTTCCTGCATGTTGTCTGAACTGGGACCTTGTTGGAGCTCCTCTCCTTAGTGTGGGAAACCACTTGTCCTCTCCTTTCAGTAGGAAGCAGTCAGTGGTGCAGGGGCCCATAATCAGGAGCAATCTCATGAGGATAGAAATTAGTGAATTGTCTTGTATTTTCATTAAATTAGAGTAGTCCAAAATATTTGAAATGTGTTAATATAAGCATGTTCACCTTTGACAACCTTGATATTTTTCAAACTAAGTTGAAATGAATGGCATAGTTTCTTTTCTGCTCAAATTTTAATCTCCACTTCTCACTTTTTTAAGGGAAGCAGATATTTAGCAGCAAAACAGAGTATAGGATCAGTGCACTCAAGTTCCACCCTACAGAGTCAAATATTTTCCTTTGTGGAGGATTCAGCCCAGAAGTTAAAGCTTTGGATATAAGGACTTCTAAGGTAAAGGAAATATTTTTTCTTTTCTCTTTTAGAATGTTTCGTAGGCTATTTGTGCTGTGTATTTCTAAACTGCTAGATTTAGCAGTCTGTCAATGAAGTGCTAATCTGAAGTATTTTGCATTTGTCATTGTGTTCCTATTTGTTGATGTGAACCTCTGTAATGTTTTTTAGTGCCAAGAGAAACATTGTACGCAAAAATATTTTTTTTCCTTTCTGTAGATATAAGTAACATCTAGTTGAAGAAAACAAAGGCAATAGCTCACTTCAGGATTGTGGAAAGCAATTGTGTACTAGGAAACAGTAGGGATAACTTGCTCTTCAACCTGTTGTGTGTGGGTCAGGATGTGTGTGCCTGCACCTTTTGTGTAGAAGCCTGGAGTCATTTTTACATTCCTGAAGGGCCACGGAGCTGTGTATAGCCTCTGCTTTTAGTTTATCATGAACTGTGAAGAGCAATGTGCTCCCAGCTGCTGTTCAGAGCTCAGGTAAGACTAGAGCTGTACTCTGCCAGTGGAAGGGTAAGGTAAATTAACATGCTCATGCACTAAACAGCTCAAAGAGAAGCAGTGACTGTTAAATGAGTAGTCCTTTGTTTTCCTTTGAATGTCTATGTGGGTAGAACCTACTCATCGTAGTTAGCCATCTGTTTGTTCTTGAGAATGGCACAAGGGATCTAAAAAGATAAGAAAACATACCAATAGTGCTTTCCCTTGGCACCACACGAGCTATCAAACAGTATTTATTCCAAGTAATGAAGAGAATAAATGTGTTTGTCTCTTAAAGTAGCTCCTTCCTTTTAAGTTCTAAATTCTGATGGTGCCTCAGCTCAACCACAACCAAAGTGTTGATATATCTGGTAAACCTGATTGTAGTTCAGACCTGCATAAACATAGATTCAAAGAGATTTCCTTATGGACAGGAGCAGGTATGGAACAACATATGCTTCTTAACCTGGAGAGAGGCTGCAAAGGAGCACGTGCATCCTAGTCTGTGATTGCCAAATATTGCCAATGACCTTTGCCTGATGTTCTGCAGAAGGTGCCTCCTACAGAAACATGCATGTTTCTGTGTTGTAAGACTGGAGTTGGCTGGTGGCTGTTTGACAAGGGCATGTTTGACTGTCTTGGAAAATAAACAATAGAGAGGAAATGTGTCCTTCACCAATGAACAACGTAGCTGGAATAGGGAGAAAGCAAGTAGAGAGGTGTAAAACATAGTGTACATGAGGCATTATATGAGTGAGGAGCAGGCAAATCTACTAAGATGGAGGTTGCAGGAGCAGATGAATGTGCAACTGTGAGTACTGGCCTTTGTGAAAGGCATTGTACGACAGCAAAGGAGCAAGCCTGTACTAATAAACTGTAGACTTCAACAGCTCGCCCATTCGTATGTTCTGAAATTCTGACTACCAGTAGCCTGGTTTGAGATGATGTTTTGGTACACTGACTTCTTTGTGAATTCTGTATCTGTCCAAGTTGCAGAGGACAACTGCAGTTTTCAGTATGTCACCACTTCATGGGTTTAAGAAACAATAGTTATGCTTGGGGATCACCTTTGTCTCGTTTGCAGGAGGTGACAAGCTGTCTGTTTGTCTGTATGCAAAGCCAGGAGTGAATACTTTGGGTGAAAACATCAGTGATACATTTCCGGAGGACAGAAAGAGTAAAAATCATTTACATCTGTGTAGGAGAAGAACATGAATACTTAACGTTTTATTAATTGGATTATGCATTAAGTCTAAAACATCCCTCATGTTTTCTCTTAATTAGGCAGTATATTATCTGTATGTTATTCAAACAGTATTTTATTGTATCTTTATGCTTTACTGCTCCACAGTAGGTTTTTTTTAACCCCTTGCTGTGGACCTGGATATGGTGCCTTTTTCAGATGGGTACAGTGGTGTATTTGTCTTTTTGTGGGCCATTCCCTTTCCACTTTTAATACTGTTGCAAAAGTAGATGATACTTGTCACTGTTACATTATGAATTTTTTCTCTTTGAGTGAGAGTACTGCTGATATGTGCAGTATGCCACAACATGGCAAGCTGTGGCATCCTTTGATCCCATCTTACAATGTGATTTCTCAAAAGGAAGTGTGTTCTGTGGCCAGGATGGTATAGACAGCAAAAACGAGACTAGCAGAATAATGCATTTCTATCTCAATGACTGACCATATGCTCATCTTTGCAATGCTGAAACTCCAGCTCTCCTTGAAGAGCTGTTGATCCCTGGGAATTGCACACAGCGTTTTTACCTGCAGAACACTCCAGTGCTTAGAAATGTTGTGTAACTGTATTTCCATGAGCTGATGCTAATGAAAAGACAAAGGAAATATCCCACTGTTATTACAACCAAATAATTTACTATCTGAGAGAGTAAATAAGTGAATGAATGTCTAGTCTGACAGGTAAAATAGGAAAAGTTTTATACCAGGTAAAACAAAAACCCTGGCCTGTTTCTTTTGTGTAGATCCTGTACTGGGCTCTCTCTGGAAGTTTTTTAAATTGTAACCTACTTTGTTCATTAGGAAACAAGTATCTTCATGTAGAAATTCACCAGTTGGAACACTAGCCAATTAAATAGTGCATGAGGAATATTAATTTTAATAACCAGCCACGTCTAATCACCTTAGAAACTGGAAGGCCTGGTAACAGACATTGATCCTTTTTTGAGATTTTTTTATGTTTGCTCCTTTGAAAACCATAATTTTGTATGTGCTGTGATTCTCTAAAGCAGCAGTGTGGTTCACTATCTGAGTCTGAAACATTTCCAAAAGGGGGTGAGAGCTTCTGTTATCCTTTTATTATTTTTTATCCTCCCATCTAAGGTAGCTGTAGCTCAGTGAGAGGTAGAGAATACTAGACATCTACATTTGTATTGGTTTTAAAATTTGAAGAACTGTGTGTGTGTACTGAGTGGATGTGGAAGAAAGTGGAGAAAGGGATAAAATATCAAAGTCTGATCTGCTTGTTTATGGCTTCTTCTTGCACCTATGCATCACTGCAAAGTAATGTAGTTACATTTCAACTCTCAGCCATAGAATCATATGTCATCTAGGCTTGAATTATCAGCATCACCAGTATGTCATGTCTGCTTCTCCCTGATTTGGGGGATTTCAGTGGATTATTCATGTATTCCTGCTTTCAGTTTATTATCTTTATTCACATATCTTTTCCATCTTACACTGTTATAGCCATAGTTAACACTGGATAGTGTCCTGGCCAATATTATGAAATGTATCCTGTGTGAACAAGTGCCATTTGCTCTTAACTGACATAGATGTCTGAGTCCTCTTGCCACTTCGTTTCAATTTTGCTGCAAACAACCTTTATATCTTTCAAGTGCTTTCATCCTAATTCATTACAAGACTTTCCTGTTTTGCCTGTTCTTTCAAGTGTGTTAACCTGTCATTCAGCTTGGAATGATGTGTGGGCGAACTAATGATTCTTTTTGTTCCCATCATCATACTCCTGATAGCCTTTTCAGGCTTTGCAGCATATTTTGTCGATAGAGTGAGCACCCTAAATCAGGAGTCTGAATCTCGTTACTCATTGCACATTGAAAACTCAATTTCAGCTTTTGCTGGTAATTCAGTTTCAGAGGTCATTCTTTAGGATGTACTCCTGTGTTTTAACAGGCTATCTTCTTGCACATCTTAAAATTAACTGTGAGGCAAAATAATAATTGTATATGAGGAAATAAGTGGAATTTTCTTGGAAATGCAGAGTGGAACATTAAGAATGTCATAACTAGAATGAGAAATAGTGAATATATTGTCCAATTACACATACATACAGTAGTTTAAATGAGCTACTTTATGCCAGTGTGCCACATTGGTGCTTTCTGCTGATGGAAAATGACATAGAATGGCTGATAGTGGTATTTTTCAAAATTAGTACTTCTGACCAGGGCCAAATATTTATGACCATAAATTACTAATATTTACTCATGACTTGAACGTGGTACAAAAATTGGATTTATGAGTCCCAGGGAAAATGTATCAAGGGAGGTTTGAGGCAGCCTTTCAGCTACTAAAACATTGAGAAATTTTAGACCAGCTAATAGCATCCCTGCTTTACACCTTGGTGACTTGTGTAAATTACTCTTTTCAATTCAGTGTGACAGTTCCATGATACAAGGGGAGCGAGCGAGTGGCTGCGTGGTACTTAGTTGCTGGCTGGGTTTAAACCATGAGAGAAATGTACATTAGGCTATTAATCAGAGAGACAGTTATAAAAGAAAAAGGAAGAAAATTGAAAGATACTTATAGTTATCCCTGTTCTGTTGAGCAAATAGGCAAAATAGTTCCAAATGTAGCATTGGGTATTAAGGAAGACAAAGAATGAAAGAACAATAAGGGAGCTTAAATCTTTAAGATAAAGCTAAGCAATATACTTCAACAAAATAAATGGATAGAACAGCTTGTTAACTGCTCAGTGAAATGTAAAGTATGCAGGCATCTCTCAATTACAGAGGCAAGTAGTCAAAGGCTGAAAAAAAGAATAACAGAGGCAGATGAATAGCCTGTAGAGATTTATTATAGTGGTATTTCTGTTTGTGTTAAACCCAGTTTTGTCTTTGTGGTGAAGAGATTATTCTGGAGATCCTATATTGCGGTATAACAGATTGAATTTATGAAACATTTGGAGAATGTTTATAGAGACTTTATGAAAAGACCGGAACACTTGAAAGTGAGCTGCTATGTTTAAAAAAGAAAAAAAAAATCTGCAGTGTCGACCAAGGAGAGAGCATCATACTGAACAGCCCCCATGGGATCTTTGGACCTCAGAGCTAAACCAAGATAAACCCTGTAAAATGCCCTGTAAAAAGAAATGTACAATAACCCTGAGACCTTAAAGTAGTTATGTATTTTAGAAGTATTTCCTTTCTCTGAGCTGTGGAAGGATTTCTTAGGATGTTCAGCACAAGCCAGCACGGTCACCCTTCATTTTGGCTGATCTGCATTAGCTTTTCAGGCAGGATACAATATATATATTTGAACCACTTATTCCACCTGAAATTTTAATATTCCTTGAAATACTAAAGAGAATAAAGGGTTGAGACTTGTATCCTTTAACTCAGCAGTAAGGATCTTACTGTGTTCACTGAAGAAAATATGACTATAGATAATTTTTTTGCTTTTTGATTTAGGCTTTTAAGCTTACAGAGATGTACTATCAGAGCAAGACTAGAACTGTAACTGTCTTTTACTGATAATACTTTTAAGGGAGCTAAGGTTCCTTATATCATGAGTGAATTGTCAAACTGAATTGAAACAATTTATTTACATGTGTCAGCAAGGCCTGTATAGCGTAGAGCAGGGATGCTGTTAGCTCTGCTGAAAGGACATGTGGCACTCAAGGCTTGCATCTGAATGTTCTCATTTAAATTTTCTAAATGTATCCATACAATTACTTTTTGAGTTTTTCATATTTTACCTTTTGTTTACATTCTTCTTTGATGAAAGTTAACATTTTGTAAGCATTCAGGAACTGGTTTTTTATCATGTGCATACAGAAATGCAGGGGACTTTAAAAGTATGGAGATCATTAACATCATCAACATCTTTTTTGGAGTCTATTAAAAAGAGAGGAATAATTTACTCAACTGTTGAATGTACTCTGTTTTTGATCTCTTGTCTGTTGATGTTCATGTGTTCTGTGTCACAAACCACTGAGTTCTGTTGGAGTTCTGGCTAGAGCCATCTGCTGTAGCTGTCAGAACAGCAAGTCCTGGTGAAGCACCACAGGGTAATCTGGAGATGGAATAAGTGGAAGGTGACAGGACTGTGGCTCTGATCCTTAAGCTGTCTTTGAAGCTCTTAGACCTCCATAAATGCAAATCCACTGCTTATGTTAAACAAGGAAGGAAAAAGAGGAAGGGCATCAGGTAGTGGAGACCCTGTAATATGGCCTGACAGTCAGAGAAGGAAAAGACTTTGAAGGAAAGATTATTTACCGATATACAAATAAATGACATTTGAAAGAATTATAGGAGTTAAGTGAAGGTTGATTGTGTGATGCTTGCTTGATGTCACTTTATGCCGTTGGACTTAGACAGAGCAACTAGAGAAGCTGCAACTAATGTAGGCACTCTATGATGAGAAAACTGGCTAAAGGGGAGGTCTCAAGAAAAGAAATGGACTGGGAGGAATTTAATGAAGTGCTTCAGGCATGGCTCTAAATGGAGACAATAGTTATTATTTTATTTTTGGAAAATGTTTGTTACAGAAAGTTTTGTGCTAGCAAAATCAATAAAAAAAGGAATAGAGTATTATGCAGGAAAAATAGCAATGACTTATTAAAATGGGAAGAATACAAAGGAGTAGAAAGGTTCAGCCTTTTGGGATTAATAAGAAAATTTTGCCAGGAATAAGGAGAGTCTGAAAAAAGATGAATATAAAGTAAAGGTAAATGTGAGGAAAACAAAGAAGATTTACACAGAATTTCTCATTTTTGAAATTGAGGTCTTATATAGAAAAAATCAACTAGAAAAAAATGTTGGGAGCTGTTCTTTCAAGCTTTTAGAATTTCATCTTGAAATGAACTGCAGAGTTTTTATTATTAACAGAGGTCAAGGCAGAGTAACAACAGTTTCCCCCCACTCCCCCCATCTTGGTTTATTACTGTGAACATTGTTTAGCTACAAAATTGTAACTATCATCTACAGCTTTATGTATAAAAAGAAAAGAAAGGAATGAGGTGGTTTTTATGTTGTTGAACTATTTCTCCATACTTGAGTTTATAAAGAAATAAGCCTAAGCCATTAAAGCACAGTTAAAAAATTAATAGAGTGCAAGTGCATTGCATTTGTTTCCTTGGAAACATTCTATTGCAATTTCTTTCAGATTAGATGCAGTCATTTTATGTTGTATTTAGGAGACTCCAATGAATTTGTCTCTGGTTAGCATATAAATATGAAAAAAAGCTGTAGAAATTGGTGGAGCTACTTGCACTTCTGGTTTCTATAGAAACAGCCAATACCTTGCCATGTACTGGTGGTATTAGAAAGAACCAGGTAATTAAAATAAGGTGATTTATTCAGTGCTTTAGAAAACTAAAGTTGTTCTTCTCAGAGAAATCCTTTCTGAATTCATGAACGAAAAGTTCAAAGAAATGGGGTGAGGGTATATTTTTACTTGCGTAACGGCATTTCTTTTTTCATGTCAGTTGAGGGATCCTTCCTGAGTGTGAAGGCATGTAGGTGTGTCTGTAGCAGGTAGGTGAGCAATCCTGCTGTGTTTATTTGGAAGCCTCTTATGGTGGTATTGCAGGTGAGAACCATAGACCTGTCCATGTGTGCAAGTGCTCCTGGAGGAACTGCTCCTGGAGAGACTGAAATGAGCCAGGAACAAAACATTCCTCCTTTTGGAGCAGGAGTATTAAAGTGAGAAGCTGTCAGGGAATGGCCATTCTGGTTTCAGCCCATTTCTAGACACATTTTACACCCTCAGCAATGACCAATATGCTCCTGAAAAACAAGAATAGAAAAGCACAGCAAACTTCTTTATCGCAATTCCCAGCAATAGTTATCCAGGCACCTCTAACTTTCAGTCTGGGGGCTTCCTGCTGCTTTGTCTTTCATGGATCCCTATGAGTTTTCATGCTGTGGAGTTGGTTCTTCTTGATCTTTTTACATCTGCAACTTCCTGTAGCAAGTAATTTGGCTTAAATATATAGTGCTTGAAGAAGCATCTCATTCTGTGTGTTTTGAAGCTGCCTTCTGCTTTTTTTGCAGTCTGAAGTCTTACAGTGGAAGAAACCATTCACCTTCTCCATCCTGCTCAGACTTTGTTTCCAATTCTTTCAAATTCCCCTCAGTCATATAATTTCTGTTCTAAAAATTCTTGAATTTTGCAGTAAAGAGTCTGTGAGTTCCTCAGAGGAAAGCCATTCTGTATCTTTCCTATATGCAGATTTCACTTATTATCCTATTTGAGATAGGGAGATAATTTTAAATAAAAAAATTTGACAGCAAGTTAATTTTTCTCTTTTGGTTGACACTTTCTATCACAAGATTCCTGTGCCTTCTCAAGCAATCTGAAATTGACTTAAAAAAACCCAAAACAGCATTCACTGTTAATACCTAAAGTCAGAGATCAATACAAGATTAAGGTCTAACACTTCATCTTAATCAGACTCCCTTTCCTTTTAATTATTCTCAAGACCCTTTGATAATCTTGAGCTGTGTCTCTGAAAACAGAGCAGTTACAAACAGAAAAAAAGGGGTTTTTTTCAACTGCATAAAGAGAAATACAGCAGTCCTATGCTAAAAGATTTCAAGAGAGCATAAGACTGTAGTAGGCTTTATCTTATCTATGATGCTATCACGTGTTTCAGTTAAAATTGCCATTATCATTTTCAGATGAGGATCAGAGGTAGAAATTGGATTTGTCATGTGGTTGCGGTTTTGTCATGAGCACGTAGCTAAAAAGGCAAATAGTAGGCTTCTTCCTCAACACCTTGCTTTCCAAAAGATAGATTGACACAAATAACTTACGTTACAATAGGTTAAAAGGCTTCTATTTTGTGCAAAAGTAACCTTTCTTTTAAGTTAAAATGTACTTTTTATTACCAGTAAAGGAGTAGTAGTGTTTCACAGAGGAAACTTAAATTGAGTTGCCCACTGCATTAATTACCCAACGTGCCAGTAGGAAGAGGGAGTTCCAAGCCAAAATATGCAATCTAAAAAGGTAGGACAAGAAGTGGAAGAAAAAATATGCCCAGTTTACAGATTGGAGGCCATGGCACTGAATGATTAAGGATTTTTTTGATGACCAACCAAATTGCCTGTAGTCCAGTTAGATTTGTTTTGAGACCTCACCTCCTGATGCCCATGGCAATGATTATAAAAGCACATTTCTTTCTCATCACTAGTGTAAAACTTGAGGGGCTTTTTGAAAAGTGCCGTGCAGGTTATAGGTGACCAGTACAGAGCAGCTTCTGAATTGCTTGTGTGGAGACTTTGAGATTTCTTGATAAACAAAAGGTATTGCATGTGCTTTATTGCATAGAAGTATTATGGAAGACTCACCTTAAAATATATACCTTGAATTCAGCATCACAGCGTGTTCTTCAAATCACCAGAACCATAAAAATCTGTTTGAAACTGATTTAATTTGCTTAAATTACCTCTCTTATGGAATGCCTGCAGCCATGAAGTCTTGCCTTAGTGAAGAAGCTTTGTAATTATGTTGGTTTGTGTTGACACCAGAAACTATTAGGCCTTCCTTTGAAATGAATTCTTTTATGTCCAGAAGATGCTTAGATTGAAGAAGTGGACTGTGGTTTTCCAGTGCTTATGGGTGATAAATCTGCAAATAGGAAAAGAGGAGAAGCTGTTATTAACAAACTTCAGCCAGCAGGGTAGGCAGACTGGTGCTTTCCCCAAATAACTTCCTCAGCCATGTCATGAATTAATTGTCTAAGGTAGAATAAAGCAGGTATAATTATGAATACTTTTCTGAGCAGGGGTGGTGCAATTACTTATTTTTGAGAGATGTCTTTATGAGGCAATTTAAATACTATGTATATCTTATTCCCAACTGCTATTCAAAGTGTTAATTTACTGTTCTCTGAATCAGTTCTCACTGTGTGGTTTGAAGATTGAACAGCATAGTTTTTCTGAGGTATGTATCAAACATACAGAAAAAGAAGACCTTTTGTACTAATTTTTATAAAGACAGTTTCCTGTTGCAAAGCTAAGATACACAGGTAATTTGGTTAGATATCCTATTAAATAGCAGACAAACAAATGTAATTTAATGATTACTAGTGAAAATGTTTAAATTGATAGTAGCAGTTTCTGTCAGAGCCAAAGGTTTTAAGCAAAAATTAAAGGTATGAATAAGTTATCCACTTCAAAATATTTTCTTTTTCCTTACTGAGAGCTTTTTGTGGCTTCAAAAACTGTTAAAAATAAGTTTAAAAGCTAAACCCTTAACAATGCTGGACAGTGTATGTATAAATACGTACCCACATTTCACAAGTTGGGGGCTTTTTTCAGATGATGGAGACCCATACAATATGTCTGTGATTTTCTTTTTTAAAATAAGAAAATATTAAAGAATCGCTTCCATGAGTTACCATTTGGAACTTGGTTTTCATTTATTGCTCTACATTTTTGTTCTTCATTTCCCAGCACTATCTGGCCTTTGTTTCTGTTCCTGTTCCTCTGTCCCTGTTTCTACACCTTTGTGCTACTCTGCACTCTGGTCTTCCCGACACTCTGGCTGGGAATTGTCACTGTGAAGGTCTCTGCTGCTGCTCTGTAGCTGCCTCCCGAGTCTTTTAGGGTGGTAGAGCCTTTTGTGTCTACTCCTCTCAATTTAAATTTATTTATCTCCTGCAGTTCCTACAGCTGTCAGGTTTCTGTATGGCATTGTATTCCTCATCACAGGCAACTATTATATTTTGTGGGGTTTTTTTAGTCTGTTGTGGTTTTGGTTTTTTTTGGTTTGGGGTTTTTTTCATTTTTTTCTCCCACAAGATTGCTTAATTTTCTACTTTACTAATGAACTATGGACTTTCTTTTATAACTCTGTGAAGAAATGTCTATGCATGGTGATTTCTCCACAGAGAAAGTGAAGGCTATAAATATGGAAATATCCCTTTTGGCTTTACAAAGTTTGAATGCTTTGTATATTATGCAGACTCTGAGGCTGAGAAATCTGATGAGAGCAAGTAACACATTTGTATATTCCCTATGTTAAAATGCAGGCAGATTGCTGAGAAGTGTGCCAGTTTTTTGAGCTTGCAGGTTTGCATCTTCTTGCTGCTATTACGGGGTGTGTAGGGTGCTTGCAGTGGCTGAGGTTCTTCACTGAATGCAAACATCGTGTTTCTAAACTGTGCATCTCACAAAGCCCGTGCAAAGCAGTTGGTGCAGCTGCTGCTGCTGCCACCTTTCTACATGCTGAGATCACAGGAAGCAGAGCTGGAAGGGACCTCAGGAGATCAGCCAGTAAATTGCTACCCTAAAGCAGGATGAGCTAGTTCTGAACATTTCCCAACAGGCACATATTTTTGAGCTTGAGGCAAGAAATCAAGAAGTTCTCATGCTTTGTTTGATACTTGAAATGATTTTTCATTTATTGATGAAAGTATAAAACAGAGATATAATCCAGGATATTTCACTGTGACGTCTGGAAATTGTTTGTTTGGTAGGATTTTTTTTTTAAATGTATGTGCTCACAGTATCTGCTGAAGGTCTGAAGTCAGTAGTCCCTGGCTATGTTAGAGGTGTAAGGTAGGCACTAAAATGCTTCATGAAGCTGGGAGTCATTTCAGTGTAATGCTTCAAGTACTTTCTCTGCTCTTTTGGTTTTTCTAGTGACATTAGAAGAAGGATTAACCCCTGAACACCTCGTTTGAAGTGCAAGCTGCTGTGTTTTAGCTATCTTGGAGAGACAGATTTAGATATTAATAACTAGGAGTCTTCCTGTGTCCTAGTTTCTGGGATCACCATATTCAGAGAGATGGTGTGCTTTGATCTGGCCACTTGCCTTGAAGTTTCTCTTCACTGGAGGCGAATCAGTGAAAAAAAGAAAGCAAAAGTATTGATTTGCAAAATTTAAATTAGACAACATAGATACAGGATTTCATGAAGAAAGATGGAAAGAAAGGAAATTCAAATTATTCATGTATTTCATGGAATACTTCATAATACGTCTTAATTTTAAGGTCCATCTTACAGGCTGTTGAAATATTCAGAATCCAGTGGATAAGTGTCCATTTTTGCATGGATCTCACCCACTTCTCATATACACTTGAAATCACTCCAGAAGTAACATATACCTATTACCCCTCTTTTCCATCTAACTCTTTGTAAAAATAGAGTTTCCCTTATCTTTGTAACGACTCTTTAAATACTTGAATATGTTTATAAGATCTTTCCTAAGCCTTTTTTTCTCAAGGCTGAATAAGCAAGGTTCTCTCTGCCTTTCCTCATATAGCAGCATCTCAGTCCATTGATCACCCTTGTTACCCTTCTCTGGTTCCTCTCCAGCCTGTTCATGTCTTTTGTATAGCAGGGATAAAACTGAACACAGTGTTCCAGGTGTGACTTGACAAGAGCTAACTAGAGTGGGACAAAGATTCCTTCATCTCTGCTAGAGGTGCCCTTGTTGATGCTACCGAGCATCCAGTTGGCTTCCTTTGCTGCCACTGCACACTGTTCACTTATGTTGAGCTTGTTGTCCATGAGGACCCCCAGGTCCCTTTCCACAGAGCTGTTCCCCAGCCAATTAGATCACAGCCTGTATTATATTTTCCCATGTGCAAGATCTTACACGTGTCCTTGTTGCATTTCATAAGGCTCACTTTCATTAGCCCACTCTTTCAGCCTATCCAGGTCTTCCTGCAGGGTGGCTCTCCCTTCTGAAGTGTCTACTTCCCCTCTTGGTTTGGTATCACTGGCAAACTATGTTTTAATCACTTGATCCCAACTTGCAGATCACTTATGAAGATATTAAACAGCATTGAGCCCAATATCAATCTTTAGGAGACTGTGGTAGTTTTGGCCTTAGTTTAGTTAGGCCTAGATTGGGCCTTAATTTGAGTAGGCCCTAATAGTGCTATGTAAAT
Organism: Sakesphorus luctuosus; assembly: GCA_013396695.1. NCBI lineage: Eukaryota > Metazoa > Chordata > Aves > Passeriformes > Thamnophilidae > Sakesphorus > Sakesphorus luctuosus. The sequence continues at coordinate 907,324 of VWZD01003541.1, read as the reverse complement.
ATGAAGGGACAAGTTTCACCTGACTTAAGCAGCCAAAGAGATATTTCATACCAGCTGGTGTCAAATTAAGTATAAAAACACATGTAGGGAGGTGCTTAGCGCACTTCCTTCATGGCCAGTTGCGTAGGGAGGACGTGCTGTATTGTTGTAGGAAGACTGGACCCTGATGCCGCCTTGCCGCTACTTTGCATCAGTTTGATCTTAGGAAAGTAAACATTTTGTTGTTGGTTTTTCTCCTCTCTTGCTGAGTGTCTCTCAGGAGATGTCTCTTGGGAGCTCTGCGGATTCGCAGTAGTGGAATCTGCCTTATTGGGTGGCTGGCTCAAGGTAGAGGAATTGTTTGTTTTATCTCACCTTCTTGTTGATGTGTTATATTGCCTTTTACTTTTTAATTTTCTCTCCTCTGTGTAAATATACAAACCTTGCTATTTTAAGTTTCAGTTTTTCAGGTTTTTTTCCCTCCCTTTCCCTTGGGGGTGGGGGAGGTGGGGGGGTCTGTGTCCCTGTAGTGAGTACTTGCCAGTTTGCCAGGTCAACCCACTACAGGGACCCTACTTGTGCCAGGTTGCCAGTTTGAAAGGAGAAATTTAGCCCCACCTTCTGGGTTCTGCCTGTCAGTCAGGGCCTCATCCACTTGTCTACATCACAACAGATCAATTTCTCTAGGAGTGAGTGGAAAACTGTATCGAAATCCTTGGAGATATGTGGGTAGTCAATGTCCACTGCTCACCTCACATCAAGTGCACAGGTTACTTTGTTGCTGAGCGCTGTTTGCCCTTGGTAGATTCATGCTGGCTTTTCCATCACATGCTTCATTGGACTTCATCCCACCTCAGAGATGACACCTCCAATATTGGTGCAGAGGCATTCAATAGGGCTCCCACAAACACAGAGCATGACTCCTCCTTCCCTTCTTCCCTGCATCTCTTTCTCAAATAGCCTATAGCCACCCATTGTGATCCTTCAGGCACGTGTGTCACCACGTGTCAGTTATTCCTACAATACCATAACTTTCTGATTGTGCACAGAGCTCCAGTTCCTCCTGGTTGTTCCTGGGCTGTGTGCATTGGTAAACATACAGTTGAGGTGGTTGATGTAGCACTGCCGCTTTGGACCCCCCCAAATCCTGAGTCCTTCAGTTTTAAGCACAGCTCACCAAGTTGGCCAGTTTGCTGCCAAAGATTCTTTTGCCACTTCTAGGAAATCAAGAAGAGTTCATAATATAGAAGGAGCTTTTGCAGACCGAGATCCGCAATGCTGTGTTCTCTAAAGCTCCTTCTGGATCTTACTGTAGTTCCTTGGTAATTTATAACAGAATCTCATGTATATATAAGTACAATATATGAATTGTACAAACATTTTTATTTTATTATTAATTTGATGCTTTTTAAAATCTCGTTTAATCTTCCTGTATGTTGACTCTTTGGAATAATATATAATTTAATGCTGATAGTTATTAATACAAAGATGGAAAACATAGGTTATCATGATCTAATCTGTCCAAAAATAACAAACTCTCTTATCCATTAGGTATTAAGACTGTACAAAGCTGCAGTACAACAGACTTTGGATATACTCTTTCTCCCTGAAGGAAGAGAATTTCTTACAAGCACGGATGCAGTAAGCCGGGACTCAGCTGATCGTACCATCATTGCATGGGACTTCCAAAGTGCTGCAAAAATCTCCAATCAGATTTTTCATGTAAGATTAACTACTATTGCTTGGGTCGTTATTTAGTACTTCATGCTTTTCATTGTAGTAAAAACAAAGCTTTTGATTTTTGCTAAGATGATTGTATGATGTAAAAGATGCTCTTTGTGTAGGTTGATTTTCACACACAACACTTAATTGTTCTTAAAAAATGACCTTAAAGAATAGGAGGTCTCCTTGTGTTTAAAATATTTATATTTCAGTGTTAATTCACTGACATCTAAACTATATTTAGGCAGAGACTCTGCAGTGTCATTCTAGTTTACCAGTGGTGCGTGGCAGTAGTTGCTATAGTGCCACGTTTCTTTTCCCACATTTTCATACATTTTTCATCAGCTGCATTCAGAGCTATTGAGAAATTGAGTTTAATATTCACATAGTAATAGCAACCTGATACATGCATACAGATACCTAGTGCAGCATAATCACAGAGGCAAATTTGTGTTTATCAGTGCAGGTGCAGTGTTTCACTCAGTCATCTATCCAAGCAAGACATTTAATGGACTAAATTGTCTAGAAAGGCTGACAGCTTCAAAGGAGATTACCAAGGAAGTTAATAGATAATTTCAACTCCCTGGGTCTTCTTTGAAAACCCCAGTCAAATATCCTATGTAACATAATATGATTGGATTGTACATAGATGCCTTTTGGCTGAAAGGAACAGTTCTCTGCTGACAAGAACATGTAGTTGATGATTTAATGGGATTGTTTCATGTTTAATTTCCATATTTATGTCTTTGTCTTTGGACCTTACAACATCTTCAATAGACAGTAGGAAGAAAAATCCAACTGTGAATATATAAATTACAGACCAGACAGGTTCAGTATCAAGGAGCAACAAATAAACAATCCCCCCCACCCTGTCCTCTTGACTACAGCATCTCTGAAATGGACTTCTCGGCCCCCCCAGACCCCAATTTCTGTACTGTGAATAAACAAAACCCGGTGATGGTTTTGTGCATTCTGCTTCACTTTTCTGAATTTCACCTTTGAAACTTTTCAGGTGGAAGAAACCCCCTCGTCTCTCCAAACAGATTAGATACCAAGAGGACTTGTGTGCATTAACAAATGAATACTTAAGAGCTCTAAATCACTACATGCATACCCTGCATAACAGCACAGTGCTTCTGCCAATTGTGTTGTGCTTTCTGATCCCACCCTGTTAGACTCAGTTTCTCCCCAGAAACATGCACCGCATTGTGCCCAGTACCTTACAGTACCCAGAACTTTCTTCCTGGTCCTTCACTTCCAACAACAAAACCAATCCAATGTCCTTTCCACTCTACTATGTAGCCTGTGGTATTCTTCACATGCAGATGCATCCCACAGCCAAAGCTCTCTTAGTTTGTATTCCTGGCATCAAAACTCAGCACTGTGTGTTTAGGTTAGGCCAAAACTTGGAGAAGGGGATTCACTTGCACATTCAAACTTTGGTTTTCCTTGGCAGGAAGAGGATGATTGAGAACCATCTGGTTGGAGTTATTTTTCTTCAGCTGTTCTGCAGTATAATTATAGTTTAGAGAGATAGGGAATTTTGGTCAATATTTAAGAAATCAGGGTAGAGGTGTGATTTAGCGTTTGTCTTGATGGGTTTTAATGAATTAAATAACTATAACTTTACTATGGAGATTGCTTATGTATACTTTGCATTTTATGGGCTTTCATATATGTCAAAAGATAACTTGATCATTTGAACAAATCTTTTGTTTCATACAACAAAACTTTCTTTAAAAATAATTTCAGGAGCGTTACACGTGCCCACGTCTGGCTCTGCACCCAAAAGAGTCTATGTTTGTTGCTCAGACAAATGGGAACTACATGGCTTTGTTTTCTGCCCAGCGACCATACCGGATCAACAAAAAGAAAAGATATGAAGGACATAAGGTATCCTTTTTCACCAGGGACTCAGTATTCAAGTTTAAAAGGAAGATAGACAGCAAAGTACCTCTGCTTCTTAATATGTCTGCTAACAGTGTTTTATTATAAATCAGTGATAGATATTAATTGGCTTCATTTGCTTTCCCATGTGCAAGTCTATTTTGAATCATATGCACTCTGAAGAAGATAGTTGTTAGAAGACTTTATGAATGCTTAATAGCTTCATTAAATAAGTTTGTGATATATCTGTGTCTTAATAAACACCTGGAGAAGTCTTAAGTGTATATTTATTTAAAGATACTTTTTTTTGTACTATATTAATTTTCAGTATACCACAATGAACTTTTCTAATCAGCATCAAGAGTTACGCTGTTATTGATTTTCACAGGTGGAAGGATTTGCTGTGGGCTGTGAATTTTCTCCAGATGGAACACTTTTGGCGACAGGAAGTTCAGATGGCAAAGTGTTTTTCTACAGCTATCATACTTCTAGGATTATTCGCACTTTGTCTGCACATAAAGAAGCTTGTGTGAGTGCAATATTTCACCCAGTCTTGCCATCACTCCTTGCAACGTGTGATTGGGCTGGAGAAATCAAGATCTGGCAATAACAAGCAAGGTTAATTTTCAGGATGTCTCTTGTTAGTCTGTCAAAGGCTCATGAAATAAACCAGGATATGCAATGTGAAATTTGTTGTGATGTGTTGTAAGCAGGAGAGAGACTGTTCTCTTTTCTTCTATGACCTTTAAGTGTATGCTTTCATAATGCAGTGAAAGTGGCCTTGTGGTTAGCTGCTGAACAAAGAAGTGGTCCTGATCTCTCCCTTGGCCCTGGTGACAAATTTCTGATCCTTTTGTGTCAATTTTCTGATGCTTATCTGATCCCAACCTGGTTTGAGTACCCAAACTTAAGGAAATTGTTGCTCTGATTATGTATCTTTTCAATGCAGCTTTCCCAAGCCAGGTTTTATCAACAGAGTCATTGATGCATTTAGATTGGAAAAGACCTTTAAGGTCATCAAGTCCAAAACTTAACCCAGCACTACCAAGTCCACCACTAAACCATGTTTCAAAGTGCTACATCTACAAGTTTTTAAATACCTGCAGAGATGATGACTCAACCAGTTTCCTGGGCAGCCTGTTCAACCTAACAACTCTTCTACTTAAGAATTTTTTTCTATTATCCAATCTAAACCTCCCTTGTTGCAACTTGAGACAAGATAACTCTTGTTCTCATCAAGAGTTGAAGGCATGCTATTTAACAGAGGATGATGTTCAGATCAGTTAATGCCTATTTTATCTGTCTGGGATTTTTTACCCCCACTAGTTTAAACTTGTTTAACTCCCGAACCTGATCACTGAAGGGTTAGAATAGCTGTAGTTCAAGGCAAAACAGCTTCTATGCACAAGAAGGGGGAAGATCACAGGGCAAATGGGACTGCTACATCTGTATATAGGTAATCTCTTATGAGCTCAACTTACTGTAAAATGCCTTCTGAGAGTTCCAGGAAAAGGTGTGACAGATTACTTGAACCAAATATTGAAGTCAATACATTTGTATTTTTGAAATTCTGTTGTTTAAACTTAAATTTACGACTGTGTATAAACCAAATTAACCTATGTCTAAATATTTTTAAGGAACAATAAAAATGTTTTTAATACATTGTGTCTCTATTCACTAGTTTATTATTTTTGACAAGTTAATACACAAGACTAGTGGAATTGATGCTTAGGGTGGAAAACAGTTAACATTATACTTATTTACTGCAAAAATATATCCATTTCTCCATACCACTTGATGTCACAGACACAGAAAATTGTCATCATGCTATTCAGTGCAGGGGATGTTTTTTAGACTTTCTGGAGCTGGGCTATTCTGCTACAAATAGAAAGTTTGTTATGTCATAATTGATAATTAACATATATATATATATAGTGAGTGTAAATTTGCATTCCCTGCACTTGTATTTCTTGATTCTAGAAAATATTTTACTTGCATGTGTGTGTGTATAAAAAAAAGTCTGCTCATCACATAAAGCATACATATTCCTAAGCTTGAATCCCAGTAAAGATGTGCTACCTTATAGTGAGTGCTGTAAGTGTGGCTTGTGTTTGGTCTGGTTAGTCTATAAAGGTATTTTAACATAAAAAGGATAATTGTGTTGGGTAAATTGTCTCTGTCATGGAACCCAGAAGCCATGCATAGTAGCAACTTTTCCATCCTCTTATTCTGATTTTTTCTCAGTGCCACAAATGCCATGGGTTTCTATGAATTTTTCACATGCTAGGTTAAAAAAGCTTTTTCAGAGAAACGTTTTCAGAACACTCTTGTAAATGACAGATTTTGATTAATTAATGGGGAAAATGTAATCCACTGATTTGTAGTTTATGTTTCTTGTTGCTTGTATTAAGAAATCAGCCTATACCAGGACTGTGAATCCAATTATATTCTTTGAAGTCTGGGCCAAGATATTATGGCTGCATGATAATCATCAATGGTTGTGACAGGTCTTAACACAGGGCATTAAATTTAAGTAAACCATGCAGTGTAGCAAAAACAATTTTTTCCCCCCCAACTGTCCTTAATTTCTTGCTTCCTTATTCAGCAAGGAGGTGTTTAACAGGAACCTGAATTTTGTACATCTCTTGACTGTGCCTCTGGTATGCAAAGCCAACTGTACCTTTAAATGAAAACTGGCTCAGTGATTTTGAGTTACTCCTAATTCAAGTTGTGGGATCTTCATAAGTGTCAGTAGGAGATGAGGTTGAAGTGAAGTAGTTCTGGCTATCACTGGGCAGGCTGAATCCCAACTGCACAACGTTGTCCAGGGGGGTGGCTGTGTGTTCCTTTCTGGTGTTTTAGTTGAAAATGTGCTATTGCCACTTTAAAGGTTCTAGCAGCCAGCTCTGTCTATATGAAGCATGGGCAGCACTGAAATTGTTCCTGTAATGGTGTCTCCATAAGAGATGATCTGTCTGTTTGTTTTATTAAATACAATGTTGAGAAAGGCCTCTCAAATAAATGTGAATTCATGGTAGAAATGTCTTATTGGATGAGGTCCAAGATTATGCGAATGCTGCTCTAAATCTGAATGGGCTCTTAGCACATTTAGCCTCAGCTGAGAGCACCTCTGGATAAAGTCCTGAAAGAGCAGTCCTTGGGAATCATTGCACATATTGCTTAGAAAAATAAACTGCATTTTGTAAGATTACCCTTGTTTTTGCTTCCGTTCAGCTTGTGTAGTGAGTCATGATTCTGGTGTCTAGCATTTATGCCTCCTGGAATCTTCTTTCAAGTATAAATTTTAGACTGTTTGGGGGATGGAGAGGAAGGGAAAAGATTAAATGTGGTTAAAGGCAGTGGAGAAAAAGAAAAGTATTTTGAAACTTTATAATCTTAAAGAATATTAAAATTAGAACTGCATTTTTGTCAAATTTCCAAGATGGCTGGAGTTTAATTACTTATGAGACCCAGCCAAAGGTTTTATAATGCAATGAAATTATTTTCACAGCACTATCTTGTTAAAATCTCCTTCTAATATAAAACTGATTAAGATACAGACTGAAACTTCACAATTGGAAATATTTTAGAATAGTGGTATCAATAGTGGTGTCAATTAAGTTTTAGTTATGATTCAAAGAAAAATTCTTCCTTGTTATGTAATAAACTGTAATCAAAAAATATCCACATTACTTCATCATTCTGCAATTACTGAATACTGTTTGGGCTGCAAACAAGGATTATTATGGTCAGATGAAGCTTTTAGAATGTAATTAATTGTTGGTTAATTAATTTTATTCATAAAATTGTAATCTAGAAATTTTTGAATCTTGCTTTAGGAGTAGTTCTTTTAGCTTTATTTAGAGCTCTCTAGGGCATCTTCTGTTAGAGCCAAGGCAGAGATCTCCAGCATTTTGAAATAGTCTAGACTGTGTAGATAACCAAGCCAGATTAATTTTAATCTATTTTGTACTGTACCAAAATGTAATATTGCCAATCTCTATCACTTTATTATTTGCTACTGGAGCGTTATTAATTTGGGATGCCAGAGGATGCAAGCTATTCAACTGTCTTTATCTCAAAAACCTGCTAATTAGGAGACAGCTATTAGAATCGTTGTGTTCACTCAGGTGAAATACTGTTGGTGAATCACTCTATATTTCAGCTATAGCCCTCATCATGAACATAAGGTATGGCATTACAATGAGATGACTCTTTCCATAGAGGACAGGCAAATGTAAAGCTGCAAGGCTGTGGCAGAACAGAACAAAACAGGAAGATAAAAATTTGGAAACCTCAAATTTCCCATTATCCTTATATATGGTTTGGAGTGCATTCAGCTGAAAATATTTGCTCTGCTTTCTTCAGCTAACCTTGATCATGTTCTCTTAATCCCAGTTCCTCCTAGCTGCTGCTCACATCCTCACCATTTAATTTGCAGTTTTTCTGTCCTTGTTCAGCACCTTGTCTTCTACAGTTAAAGGTATCACAGTCTATATATAGTCTATAGGTTTACAGAACATTTATCTTCTCTCTTTTTTTAAACTGCTTTCAGGCTTTCATTCCAGCTGTTATTAGAAAGGTAGGCAGAAATCTCGGAGCACTTTGCACTCAATTCTTGCCTGTTTTCCAATTTTAATGAGGCTTATTACTTTTGGAGATTCTCCACTCTTTCTTAGCCTCTCTTTTGTCTGCTTCTCTTTCTGTCTTTGATTACTGCTTCACTGTCTTGCAGATTCTTTCCATTAAATCAGCTCCTACAAGGTGGACCTTGTCAGGAGTGCACTTTTAAAAAAAACAAAACCAAAACCAAACAAAAAAACCCCAAACCAAGAACCCAACCAACAACCCTTAGAATTATTGCCACTTAGAGTGCTTTGGTTCACTGAGCACTCAAACTGCATTTCCCTCAAATGAACTTAAATGAGATGTGCTCCAAGACCATATTAACATATCCCAGCTGGTGGAACTAGACTGGGAATAGTTCAGAGTATCCCTTACTCCCTCAAATTCATGTAGTTTCAAAAGTGAGACAAACTACAAATTTACTCTTGTTGGGCCTTACTACTCGCAAGGGTAAATGTAGCCTCAGGAGTTTGAAAGAGCCTTTGGCATTTTCCCCTTTCTGTGGTAATTCTCCCACCACTCTCTTCGTGACTCACCACTCTGTGCAGAGTGGTCATAGTCTGCTGTTTCTACACTTCAAAGAGTGGAAATGTGGGAAATTAATCTATGAGGGGGGAATAAAGCAATTTTAGAGTCACTTGTTCTCTAGTGGCAGTAGGATAAGTTGGCCCCTGCCCAGAGCTTCATTAATTCTGCCACATGTGAAGAATGACTCCCAGTTGGGACAGAGCAGCCTAGTCTATAATGGGAATGATGGGTCTCTACATGGGAGTACGGCTCCCTTTACTGGCGTTAGGTGGAAGTTTGATGGAACTAAGCTTACTCATTTTCCTTTCCCAGTCCCTGAATATGCTACACAAGCTTATTTAGAAGCTTACCAGAACGTACCTAGGTACTGCACAGAAATGATAAAGCTTCATCCAAATGTATTTCTTACTACATTTTCACAATTTTGCTTAAGTGCCTCTTAAAATCAATCTAAAAACTTTTGCAGGAACAGTTTGGAGAAGGTTGAAGTTTACTGAGGTTGGAAGTTTCTGAAGTTTGAAGTTATGGTCCAGACAGCTTCAGCTAGGTCCATTTGTCTCCAATTTCCATCAGCAGGTCCGCAAAGCTCAGCTATCATTCCTAGTTCTGAGGGAGATTTGTATTGAGATATTGTTTGAAGTGTGTCTTTAGAAGAGCAACTTACGTAACAGTTCAAGTGTACCTTCTCTGGTACAAACCTGGTTACGTTGAGAAATCAATTTTCTTATGTTCAGATTATTACCACTTATAAACAAGTGGCAAAGAATTGCCTCAAAATATATCTTAGATATGTCTTCACCATGAACTGTGTTATTTTTCAAGTTTTATTGCATAACCATCTCCTTTGTTGACTTCCCACTAAGTGATGTAAGTAAATTTCAGAGCTGTTGCCCCCCTCACAGTGCACAGGAAATTTTTAGAGTTGAAGACTACGTAAAGAATGGCATAACTTAAATATATGTCATAACTTTTATATATTTATTATAAAGATACATATATATATTATAAAGTAAATGAGTTATTTTGATTTGTTCTCTTCCTTGTTTTGTTTGTCCTTGATCAGGACAATTCTTGTTTTCAAAGAGAATTTCTTTTAAGTTAAGATAAAAGATCCATTAGCCCAAGCCAATCTAGATGCGAACTGTGAATATGCACCTTTGGTATTTGTTTCAGTTCATACAATCACTAGAAATGCAGAAACAATTTCAAATCATGTTTTAGTACAAAAAAGAAAATGCTTAGGCCATTCATGTGAAACATGCAATCTGTGAACTGTAGATATGTCAGGTGAAAAATGGTATAAGAGAAGATAAGCAAGGAGAGGCAAGATGAGAGCTGAGAGGAATGGTTGCAGCTAATCACAAGACATGAGAAGGAAATGTGGAGAGTTCAGCACTATTTACAGAGTTGTACACAGCTTGGCTGTGTTGGGGAAAGGAATGGGGCTGGCCCTAAAAGTGAGGGCAGACATGAGACATGAATGAAAGGAGTGGGAGGATCTAGTTCTGGGAAAACCCTTAGATTTTGTAAGCAGTGACTGGTAATGAAGGATCTGTTGTGCCCTTGGCCAGGAGTATGGCTGTTTGGGAAGCTCAAACAGGCTGGGGCTATGCAAGCTGCAGTTGGTGAAGCTGGGAAATGACTTGCCAGCTGAGCAGTCCTCTTGGCAGCAGCCTGACTGTGCTGTGGGGTGACCTGAGCAGAGCCTCCACTTGTCAAAGTCTCTTCCAGGAGTAACTTCATGGTCCTTTTCAGATGGACAAACCTTGCTGCGCTCATCCTTCCTAGAGCTGTGAAGCTTCAAGGTGAGACTGGTGACAAGCACAACCAAAACCTGCCTCTCAGCTGTGTTATTTGCATTGCCATGTTAGGCAGAGCCAAGAGCTTTTCTTTGACACCTATCCATAAAAAACAATCTAAATTTACTGTAATTTGTGGCTGTCCATGCAGGACAACCTTGCAGCACTTTAGTTTTCAGTTAGTAACTCTGGCACTGCTATAGCAGTCTGGTCACGGCTGCTTCAGTGACAAGTGAATTGCAAAATTCACCCAAGAAGCTGTGTACTTCCTTGGATAATTGGCATTTTGAGAGCTTTACAGAGAAGGCAGTGGAGACAACATGTCATTATTAAAATAAAGACAATGCTTTTGGGATTCCAGCATCTGATATAATTTACATTTGGACCTCTGGTCTCTACTTCAGAAATGCAATTTTAAATAATCTTTTTATTAATGATGTATACAATGTTTTCCTTGTTTTTCAACACAGTAGCTGAACTGCCACATTAATTATGCACCTTCAGGGATTTTTTCTATTTGGTGTATTTTGAATGCCCTTCAGAGAGCGGGAGGTTTGCAAATGTGAAGTCTGACAAGGTTTCTCTGAAGGAAATAGAAATTTCTCTTCTTACTTTTACAATTGTTTGTAATAAGCCTCTTTGGTGTAACTGAACTAAATCCACTGGAATAACAGAGAATGTATCCTTTTTTGCAAAAGAAAATTGTTATCAGGACCTGATCAAAACACAATCCTTTGCTTAAATGCTAGCATTTTGGCCAATACTTATGGATGTTTCATACAAAAATCCTGTGTTAAAATTGGGATGTGCTCATACAAATGAGTTAGGGAAGGTTTAGTTTTGATATCAGGAAAGATTTTATGCCCAAAGAGTGATTGGGCTCTGGAATAGACTCCCCAGGGAAGTGGTCACTGCACTAAGCCTGACAGAGTCCAAGAGTTGTTTGGACAACACTCAGTCACGTGGTGTGACTCCTGGAATTGTCCTGTGCAGGGCTGAGAACTGGACTCCATTATCCTGATGATCCCTTCCAACTCAGCATATTCTGTGATTCTATGAATTATTTGGCATATGAAGTGGCCCTTGAACTTGATATTCCACCGAATGAGACTTCCTACTTTCTTGTTGCAATGTCTCTTTGATGGGTCTAGGCCTTGGCACTAGGGAGAGTACTTTGCTGTTCACACTCTGTTGCTGCAGAACACCCAACAGAGAGCCCTGAGCCTCCTTTCCTCCCCTGTTTTTCTACCCTCCCATTTTCCATATATTTTAAAGCATTCCCTTGGGAATTACAGTCCTAAATATAATTTAAGGTAATGACCTTTTCATTGTGTTTTAAACTGCCTTTGACTTAGGTGTCTGTCAAGGGAGTAGTTTGAGAGAAATCGTGTCCTTCATAACTTGCACTGCGATCTGATGGTACCATTTTTATTTGATTTAGAAAGCTTAGCTGTTCTTAGCTTTCCACCAAACACCTCTAGTTTAATAAATTCCCATTAGTTTTGCATTAATTATTCCTGAACCTGAGATCATCTGGAAGGTGGCAACTATATGAGGGAATACAAAATAGTTTCATAAGAGAACTTGTCAGAGGAAAATTTTTGGCAGTAATTTTAGTATATTATGGAAAAAATATCAATGGACTCTTCAGATATTTTCTAGAGGGATGTTATTTTTCTTCATAACATAAGGGCTCATCATTTGCTCCTTAAATTAATAGCTCTGTTTTTATTTTTAGCATTCATAATTAGACATTAATTTGCTCTCTGAATGCCTACATTTCAAATGCTACAGTCATTCCCTTTTGAGCAAGTACTGCTCTAAATCTCTGTGAGAAAAATTAAGTATATTTGAAGTGTTACGACATTATCTGGCTGATTTATTTTTACGTTCACGTGGGACACAGTCCCACCCATGAAGTCACTGCCAGACTGCAGGAATTCCAGTAAAGGCTTCTACAGAACATGTGCAGGTCTAACCCTCACAACATCCTACACTAGCATCTTCCTTCTGCTTTTATGTGTAACTTTTGCAACACATCTCAAGAATTGTTATAAATTGCTTCATGTTTCCTTGTTGTTTTTCTCCTCTGCTTCTGTTTTCTCTGTTTGTCATTCCTTAATGGCTTCTCAGGACAAAGGCTTCTGCATTGTTGAATGCCTGTGATACACTTTTCTTTTAATGTGCACAACCACAAGGAAACCTTATACTGGGAGACTTCAGTCATCAGTTTCATCTGTCCTATAGAGAACATGCTGAAGTGTAGTGGCAGTAGCTGTGGCTGGAAAGTTATTAAGTACATATCAACACAACAGCAGCATCATGGATCCCTCTGGAATGCCATCTTCCATCAAACAAACAATATGATGAATTGTGAAAAAGGCATACATGAAACAAATTCTTTTATCTTCATGTACGTGTGGTGCCTAGGTTTTCAGAAACTAACCTTCAGATCAGCCTGTCATCCAGACGTGTGCAACCAATGAGATGATAAAGCTTCATTTCTCTTTAATACCTCTGTACCTATTGATACATATAGGACATAGAGGATAGGCTTGAATTTCTTCTGAATTCTCCCTAACACACTGTAAAGGTAAAAAACATATGATCTTTTTTATTGGATTGATTATAGAACAGAAGGTCCTGAAGTCGTGCCCTTAGATTACTGCTTCTCAGGAGAAGACATAAGGGTAAGAAGAACATAATGCTTTTGCCACCTATCTCTGTAACTTCCCAGCTGTGGAATTTCATTTCAGGTTCCATGTACTGTAAGTCTTTGTGCCAGAGTGGTGTCCTCTTAACAGCAGCGCTTCAGCTCTGTCTGAGCAGTGTGTTGTGTCTGGAACAAACAGCTCTCACATGGCTCCTCACCATTGTGTGGGAGGAAGGGGGAAGCAGAGGAGGCTGGAAGGTACAGGTTTGAGTGCTCAGTACTCCCCCGCATCCTCAAGCAGCTGAAATACCCTTGTGATGGTTGCGGGGGAGAATCTGCTGGGCTGGCCACAGGTTTTTGTAATTGGAAGTCTGCTGCATTTGCATGGGATTTCTCAGACTTTTTTTTGAAATTGTTCTTACAAGGTTTTGGCGAATCATAGAAAGACTTGGGTTGGAAGGGACTTTAAAGGTCATCTAGTTCCAACTCTACTGCCATGGATGGGGGTACCATGCACTAGATCAGGTTGCTCAAAGCCCTATCCAGCCTGGCCTTGAACACTTGCAGGGATGGGGCATCCACAACTTTTCTGAGCAAATTGTTCTAGTGTCTCACAACCAACACAGTAAAGAATTTCTTCCTAAAATCTAATCTAAATCTCTCCTCTTTAAGTTTAAAACCCTTTTTACCTCTTGCCCTACCACTGTCCATCCGTGTAAAAAGTTGCTCTCGCTCTTTTTTATAAGAACTCTTTAAGTACTGGAAGGCTGCTATGAGGTGTGCCTGGAACCTTCTCCAACCTGAACAACCTCCACTCTCTCAGTCTTTCCTCATGGGAAAGGTGCTCCAGCCCTTGGATAATCTTCATAGCTGTCCTCTGAATCCAGTGTAATACTTTAATGTGTCTTGTGCTGCAGACTCCAGACTGAGACATACTTACCATTAGTCATGCAATCTACAGGGTCCCAAAGCATAGGCATGCAGTGAGGTGTTTATTTACTCTTTTAACCAAGATGCATTTTTGGCCAATCTAAGCCTGTGACAAAACTGTTCCTTTGCAGAAATGCCAGGAAGCAGAAGAGCATTGTGAGAAGGAGAGCAAACTGCTATACACTTTTGTACTGTAGTACTTTTTTCAGGAAGTGTTTTGAACACTTTTTTGCCATAAATAAAAGAAATAGAGCTGATAGGTTGCCTTGTGCCTTTGTTATGAAGAGGGAAGTAATAAGCAGGTCTCATACTCCAGGAGGCTGAACACGTCAGATGTCAGCCTGACATAATGATACATCTGCTGTGGGCTGCAGGAGAACCACTTTGTAACTGGCAACCATCTGAGGCAGGAGTGTGGGCTGCAAGGAGGGCAACATTTCAGGGGAACGAGTTCCTCATCTTTCAAGGAATTATACTGCTTAACAGACACATTTGTTCCCCACTCTAATGTTGTACAGTTTTCTGAACTGATTATTTTCTGTCTTTAAATTAGGCTTTCATTTTTGTGTTAGCGGCCTGCATTTCATTAAATTAAATGTCTCTCTTCTGTGGCGGGGGTAAGAAGTGTACACCTTGCTTTTGAAATGCAGCCAACTTGCTTCTTAGGTTTCAGAACAAATATTCTTGCTATAGGGCTAAACTCACCTAAATTATTAATAAAATATTTTTAATGGAAAGTAAATTGTCCTAATATAATAATATAAGTATTGGGAATAATACACGTACATTTGCAAGCTTTCCTGCTATTAAGGATATGGGCATATACACAAAGACAAATGACTGGCTCAGCAAAAATCTCTGCTATTTTTCTAGGCAAACAATCCAACACAGCAGTCTAATGGAAAATCATTTGTTAAACAGAATTCAGCGGAGATTGCTGTAGCTGCTGGGAGGGTTATGCTGACAAGGATCAAGATCAGTAGTTTATCTACAGTTTGTATTCTAATTTGTCTAAATTCCTGAATAATTTTAATGTGATTCAGATGTGTAAGGCAATTAAATGTGACATTCCACAGCCAGAGAGCAGAGTCTGTGTATCTTCAGTAGGTTTAAAATGAGCCCTAAAGCCTTTGTAAGGCTTGGTATGTGGGAAGTCTCTAGAATGGCTGGAGGCATGAATTGAATGTACTGTAAATAAACTATGGCATGACAACTTTCACCAGTGCCCAGGGAGGGGAGAAAATGCTGATGAATGTCGAAACAATAACATTTGAATGCAGTGGATAGCTCCTGCCTGACACACATAGGGCTGGAGCAGAGGAAAATTGATTAATTCAGCCAGCACAGTGAGGGAGAAGCCTGACTGACACCACCATTAATTAGGAAAAATTTTGACAAGTAAGTCAAGTTATGCTATACGGTTTTTTTCCCCTCATTGTTCTACATTTCCAAGAAGCTGCTGCCCTGGTGCCTGCTCTGTAGAGGTGGGACTGCAACATCAGGGGACACAATGGTTTTCTCAGGTCTGCCCGGTGAGCCTGCAGGAAAACAACCAATCCTCTTCTGATTTCCAGTCTCTATTGCTTGGACAACAGGCAGCAGGCTCAGCAATAATAAGGGAAAAACTAACCATAGCCTGGATCCTGAGCGTCTGGGAGTTGCCCAGGTTTGGTTGCCATTTTCTCTCTTGTTCTCTGATGTGTCTCAATTCTGTTTTCTGTTATTTGTTGCTGTACAATCCTAGGCTAGGATTGTGTACCCCAAGACACGAAATGGAATCACCTCTCTTTCTCTCTAGTGCTCTTGCCTTATTTTTTACCTCCCCTTACCTCCTCAGTACTCACAGTTGTCCAGTCCCTTGCACTGTGCATGCCATAAGTGTCAAAACCTGCCCGGAGAGCCCATGGAATCTCCATCACTGGTGTAATGAGAAAATGTTGCTGTGTGGAGCATAACTATTACTACAGCATCTGTATAGCAACCAAGGGCCTTAAAGGCATCATCTGAGATTTGTACTGGTGTAAATGTGATCAAAATCTGACAGTCACCAGCCTCTGAAAGAGCTGCTGAAAAAGAGACTTTGCTAGTTGCCATCTGTCAGCAATGTTATAGTCATGAGGCTTCTTGCCAGTTACCCACCTGCTGCAGAGGGCAAGTGTGCTCTGCAATGATGTGGGTGCTCTGGAAAGCCTTTCTCAGATGGGAGGTACTTCCTTGTCACCTCCTTAACAGCTGCACCAGTCCAGTCTGATGGGGTTTCTGAGCAGTCCTAAATCTTTGAAGCCTTTCTTAGTTGATTTTTGTTTTGTTGTTGTTGGGGTTTGGTGGGTTTTTTTGTTTTTGTTTTTTTTTGTTTCATTTAATTTTTTCGTTTCATTTTTTTCAACAGTGGTGTGAAGCTTTATTCACTCAGCAGGAGAATGCAAAAATATCCAAAGCAATTTCTAACTATCAATGTCTAGTATGGATGGCACTAATGGAAGAAGATGCACATGTGCCAAGGTAGTTTGTGGTCAGAGTGGTGCCTTTTTTGAATAGATCTTTTTGTGTGGATTGATAAGTAGCTTTGTCTTGCAAGCAAGTATAAATACAAACTGCAGAGTATTAAGAAATGTGTTACATGCCATGTCAGTGCCTGTAGAAAAATGAGGTGGAGCTCAGCTGTTCTGTAATAATTCTGAATACTGTATGCTGAGACTTCTGCTGTTTCAGTTTAAGAAGCTGTGTAAGGGAAAAGGCCTAGCAAGGGAAAGGGAGAGGCCAGAGCAATGGCCTTTCTGCAAATACTGGTAGTTTAAATAATCCCCTTCATTTCTCTTTATCCGGAGTGTGAGTCATGAACAGATGTGTGGTGAAAACTTGTAGCCCAGGGACTGACCTGTGAATTAGAAATGTTGGATTTCACATCCAAAGGGAAAAAATGCTAGGGATTAGAAAATATGATATTTGGTAAAGGTAGGCAGGTAATGCAATATGCATGGCCTATGCAATTACAGTCAAGAGACTATTATGTCAAGCAACGTATAACAAAGTAATAAGAGACAATCCATCCTTCATAAACCTAAAGGATAAAAAGGTAGAAGAATTATCCTAACGTTTTATAAGAATAGAATAAAAATGTTGGACAAATTACCTATTTAGTAGGGCTTGTGAATTGTGTGTCTATTTTTGTGAGCTGAAAGTTAGGTAGGTTGACTGGGAGCAACACTTTCTCTCTAAGCAAAGCAGAACTTTAAAGCTCAAAACAAAGTAGTCTTAGAAGTGGAAGACAAGTGGAGTTATGAGGAGCTCAAGAAAGAAATCAAGTTTAATTGGTGTCATCTAGAGTGCCAAAAAGTGCATTTCATCTTCATCATCAATAGAAAATAAAAGAAAAGCAAATGGCAGTCCAAACTTATTTTAAATAAAATACTTGTTTGGGGTCTTTGCAAAGTGTGACTTCACTGCATTTGTTGTGTTCCCACACCTTGGCTTTCTGGGCTCTGAAATCTCACTAATGAGCTGTTTACTGGCATTTTTTTCAATTAGACCTTGACTGGCAAATGTTCTTCTGCTAAACTGATTTAGTTTCAGGATTGTTTTTCCCTACTGACACAAGTCAGGTTGTTGTAGGAAGGACTGACAGCTCGAGCACAAAAGCCCATATCACTGCAGGTTGCAAAACATGAATTTTTTTTCTCTTTAAAAAGAGGTGGGGAAAAAAGCCAAAATAAGAATAAAAGAAAACAGTGTGTGTTGCTAAAATCCTGGGACTTTTCATAATGTACCCTAAAGATCAGGGGAACACAATAAACGTTGTGACTGGAATGTTTTGCTGCATTTTGTGCTTACAGAGCCTTCAGCCTTGCTCTTCCTCCATTCCCTTATCTATCCTGCAGCTTGTCAAAACAGCATGATGCAAGTTCTCAGCTCAGTTATGTATTTTCCCTGGGCAGCTCCAGGATGTGTATTCTCTGGGAATGTGGAAAACCCCAGCTTTGTTGTACATGAACACTACTGTCTTAGAAATGATTTGGCATTTTAATAGTTTGGATATACAGATTAATTTTTGAATTTTCTTTCTTCCAGTGTCAGGCGTTGCCTTCCTCAGCCTCAGGCTATTGTGGACTCTATAAGCATGGGTAAGTGGGAATGAATCAGAAAATGGGGATTCAATTCCTGTGCTAAGACTGAGCTTGAGAACTTGCGCTTTCATTCTTTATCTGTTTCTCAAGTTATAACATAAGCTCAAGGCCAAGAGCCTTAAAATCTGAAACTAAAATAGCTAATTCCCTACTATCTCTCTAGGATTAGGCATGTCATCTTAGTGTAACTCTCAGGGATTTGGGGATAAGAGCATTTCCCTCATTTGTGGAGGATAAAGACTTTGAAGTGCCGAAGGTCCATTGAAATAAATTGTCAAATTAAAGTCAAGCGAATTATAAACCCAGATTTATCTCCCTGCCAAAAATAGTCCCACCAGAATCAACACTCATAGTTTATCATTTAGAAGTGGTGTTAATGTTGTCCCCACCTCAGGTTGGTGGCACATTATCTTTCTTGAGGTGAGAGGTTCCATGCTGCCTGGACTTGCAGTGTAGGTCTTCCTCCTCTTGCCACCCTACACAGCTAGTGTCCAGACTGAGAGGATTTCTGCCCTAACAAAAAAAGCTAAATGAGGGCTTGAATGGGAGCCCACTGAAATTAATAACCCTTATGTGCCAAGGATACCTTTTCTTCCTTGAAGTCTGTTTTACAATGTCACATGTGAAGACCTGGAATGGGAAAGCATGCTGGCTGACATTGGCATTAGATATTTAATTTATCTGTGGTTTTCTGCTGTTTCTCTTTTTCTAAATCATAGAGCTGTCATTGCTCAGCTAGGTGTAGTAAATACTGCTGTGGCTCTGAGCCTCATAGGTATGTCTGCTCTGACTCATAAATCACAAAGTGAAATCTAGATGTGTGGATAAATTTAAATACTAATTCATTAGAGCTGACTTCAGAAATTAGAATTTTTCTGAATAATCACAGAGTATTTATGTATATTTATTGGTGATAGGTATGTTGTTGAGAAGGTGTTTAACTCCCAGCGGGAATGTTTACAAATGGTTGCATGTTGTATCAGTGTATCTTGTTTTGACCCTTGCAGATGAAGATGTTCTCCCTACCCTAGATGTAGTAACAATCTGTAGGGATGTTCCTTGCCTCAGCAAGGAGGAGTGGGAGGGACTTTGCCACTTTCCACAGGAGTAGGATGTGGGGATCGCAGCATCCTTGAGGAGCTCCCATCTGGCAGAAAGCAGAGCACAGCTTCTCTGCAGCAGGGGTGCTACAGGAGCCCAGGGAAGAGAAAGCTCAAGCAGCTTGGAATAGCAGCCTTCCAAAAACTTGTGAGTAGTTTATCAGGAAGACAGAGCCAAGCTCCTCACACTGATGCCTTAGATGCCAAGCTGATGTCTAAGATGGTCTTGTGGGGTAGAAAGCTGTCTGGACACCACTGATGGATGGTCACCAACTGAGCCTTCTGCATTTCTCTTTTGCAGATGGACATGCCTAGATCTCTCTGGGACTCACCTGTACAGCCAGCTGCAATTTGACTCACACTTTTCAAGGCTTTAAGAAAATTTAACCTAGTGTTATATGTCATTAAAGATGGCTTTAGCGTCCTGTTTCCTTTGTGATTCTGAAATTCTTCTCTGCTCTGTTCTACTAACCAGAGGTTTATGGGGATTTGACTTTGTGGGTGCTAGAAGATGTTTTATAAGACAATTTACTTTTGAGAGAAAGACTGTATAAGTTAAAACTTTAAGAAATTTCTTTGCACTTTGAAACCTAAACTGAAGACGTTTGTTAAAATTACTGTAGGGAAATGTAATTTTAACTCTTTTGAGGCAATTAAGAGGTTGGGGGCTATCTTTGTTTTGTCTAGGGTAAAAGGTTTTTTTTGTTTTTGTTTTTCTTTTTTAGTAGTGGGTAAAGTGCTGTGTTTTGCATTTAGTATGAGAATGATGCTGATAGCACACTGATGTTTTGGTTGTGACTAGCTAGTTATCACTCTAAATCCAGGACTCTTCAGTTTCCCATGCTCTGTCTGTGAGGAGGTGCAAAAGAAGCATGGCCAGGACAGGTGAGCTGAACTGGCTAAGGGAATTTTCTGTACTGTAGAGGTTATCCTCAGTAGATAAACTGGGGGAGTTGTCTGAGAGGGGATTATCACTATTGTGGGATGAGATGGGCATTGGTCAGCAGGTCAAGAGCAACTATATTTTGCATCACTTGTCTTTCTTAGGTCTTATTTCTCTCATTTCACTGTCTTCCTTGTCATTACAATTTTTATTATGTTTTATTATTATTGTATTTTCTTTTATTTCAATT
This sequence comes from Sakesphorus luctuosus, assembly GCA_013396695.1. Lineage (NCBI taxonomy): Eukaryota > Metazoa > Chordata > Aves > Passeriformes > Thamnophilidae > Sakesphorus > Sakesphorus luctuosus. The sequence goes on along the minus strand of VWZD01003541.1, from coordinate 886,843 downwards.
CCTAAACCATTTTTTATCTCAACTCACAGGTTTTACCTTTTTTCCCCCTACAATTCTCCTTCCCATCCCACTGTGAGGAGGGTGAGCAAGCAGCTGCATGGTGTTTTAATTGCCAGCTCTGGTTCAACCACAACGTGGGCCTTTGTAGTTAAAACTCAGCATCAGAGTAGCTTGTCATGAAAATGGTCAGGAGCTGTTCACTAGAAACAAAATATATATACACCTAAGTAATATTGTAAAGGACTGGAGCATATTGTGCCTACTTAGGCAAATTCTCATGGCACACAGTGGATCTACAGATAATGGCACATACACTCTAGTCCCATATGATGGAAATTTGTTCATGTAGAGCACTTAAGTACATAATCCTGAGGTCAAGTTTGTCCTCAAGCACATATTAAGTAATTTAGAAAGCACATATGGAGGAATTTAGATGGACTCAGAAATAATAATTGTATCTTTACAGATACAGCCTTTGGATCCAAGTGTTATAAAAGATCCTGGATTGAAAGTGAAGAACAGCAGTTGAAGATTTTTCAAGCAAGGGGAAAGAAAAAAAAGTAGTATCTTTCTGGAGAATAGAAGTGTAAAAGCAGAGAGTGAAAAGCACAAGACTGAACATCAGGGGAAGTGCATTCACTGGACAAGCAGCAAAAACATTCATTGCATGGAAATTCAAACTATTCTTTTTAACTACAGCTAAAAAAAACCTCTCAATTACTAAAATATCTTTGCTAACACAGTAGAACAGAAAATACCAAAGAGAAAATAATGTGAGAGAAACTCGAATATAGAACTGTTACAGAATGACTGAATTGCTAAAGTTGTTTTATAACAACAAAGTTTTAAAAACAGACATGGAGGAATGATTGGAAAAACAATGAAAAACTACTGATAATGTTGATATAAGACCATGTAGACAACATGCCACGATTTAATGCATGTGGATCAAAGTGGCTGGCTGATAGTGTAAGCTGCTGCTTACACCAAGGACTGTTATTAGAGCAAAGATACTGTCAAAAGTTCTAAAAAGTGACATAGATCTCTCAGGCTGGGAATGGAACTGTACTCTTGGGGTTACAGCTTTAGAAACCTGGTATTAAGGAGCCTCAGATCTATTGATTTTGGGAGAAGCATTACAGCCTAACAACCTTGCAACAGAAACTCTGTGCAGGCTTTCATAGAAACATAGAATGGTTTGGGTTAGAAGGGACCTTAAAGATCATCTCCTTCCTACCCACCTGCTATGGACCTTCCACTAGATCAGGTTGCTCAGGGCCCCATCCAGCCTGGCCTTGAACACTTCAAGGGATGGGGCATCCACAACTTCTCTGTGCAACCTGTTCCAGTGCCTCACCACCCTGTCAGTAAACAATTTCTTCCCAATACCTAATCTGAAACAACTCGCAGTTTGAAGACATTCCCCTTTGTCCTATCACTACATGCCCTTTGAAAAGACCCTCCTTGGCTCTCTTGTATCCATCTTTAGGTACTGGAAGCTGCTATAAAATCTTGGAGCTTTCTCTTCTTTAGGGTGAACAGCCCCAACTTTCTCAGCCTGTATTCCCAGGAGAGGTGCTCCAGCCCTCTGAGCATCTTCATGGCCTCCTCTGGACTCTGTTCAACAGGCCCATATCTTTCTTCTGTTGGGGACCCCAGACCTGCATGCAACACTCCAGGTGGGATACCATGACTTTGGAATGTCAGCTGGGATCATCACACCTGTAGTTGCTCTAATCTGCATAGTCCTCTCCTTTCCTTGTACTGCATTTTCGTACAGGGGTTTTGAACAACTCTGTGTTCATATTAAAAAATATGGTGTTCAGCAGTAGAAAGGTGAGGAGGGTGTTCCTTGGAAAGAATTGAAAACAGTGTCCTGAAGAGAGTGTCTTCCAAGAACAAACTGAGAGGACTACATCTGCACAGTTTAAACAATATTTAAGAAGATATGTGATAACAGTCTGTAAGAATTACAAGGTTCTAAACATGAATGGGAGATAAAAGTTTTATATACATGTCCAAAGGTTGTCAATTAGTACTTTAAAATTAAACAAGGGGAAATTCATCTAAGTAGCTGTTTAATCATGCTCTGTGATAGATTATGGAGTGAAAATTCTTTTTAATTAAAAGTGCTGGAAGGGTAAAGGATTAATTTGATTAATCTTCTAGTTTGGCTGAAGAAGTTAAAAACTGTTGAATTGAAAATTACCTATCTTATGGCTTGGCATTATTTAAAACTAGAAGTTTTATCTATTTCTGGACCTTTAAAAAGTTTAAAAGACAGTAACATGCATTATTCATTTGAGATTTTGTGCCTTCTTTTAACCTTAATTTGGAGTGGGAAAACATCTGAAAAAATGCATTTGCTTTTCATGATTTCGTAATACTTTTCCACTGTTATTCCTAGTGAATTGTATTCCATATACCTGGTAGCATTTTTGTCTTCCTGTCTGTTTTAATTTGTGATCTGAAATGCCTCATTCTGATCTCTTTCAACCCCCTTTGTTTTCCCCCGATCAGTGTTCTGTATCATATACATTCTGCTTTTGGTTTTTATTCATTAAAAGACATTTTTCATCATCTGCTTCACTGCACTGTTGGGGCCTTGCCATTTCTTTTGCTCACCCTTTCTGTTCTTATTCTTGGCAAATGAAATAATTAATCAAAGCAAAATTCCTGCCATAGTTACCTACAAACCCTGAATATGGGATTTGACAGCACTTGGAAAAGTGAGGGTTTGTGGCAACATGGAGACACCTTGTTATTTTTTTTAATGTTTAGGAGAAAATTGGACATTTATGTCCTTGGGAAAAGGTAATTTGTGGCAAATTGTCAGCCACTGGAGTGGAGGGATCTGTGGCACCTTGGCTGAAGATCTGTTGTTTTGCATTTCTGGAGTCACTTGTCATTCAATGAAGGTAAGAGTAGAGTCAAATTTATCGAATCACATGTGCTTGAATGCAAAAGGAAAGCAAGCTCTTCTGAGGATAATGTTTTAGATGCTGCTCTCAATCAGAAATGTCCTACAGAAGGGAAGTACTGTGAGGAACACAGTGGCAGACAGATCTACCACCCCTTTCACCTGGGTCAAAGTGCATCCTTTCCTTTCTCTATTTTTAACCAGGTGTTATCTCCTAAAATCTCAGTGATTTTAATTCTGTACTTGGGTAAGACAGGTTGTCTGATGGCACAACAGAGCTCTGCTAAAGACACAGTGCACCACAGTCTGAAGAGACCAAGTGAAGAGAACTCGGTAGGGAGTTTTAAATATCCCCAGTCACATGCTCCAAAAATCTTCATGATTTTCTTGCACTGTGAAAACTGAAAGTAAGCAAAAAATTAAGACACTACCATGAAGAAAATTTAAATCTATTGTGAAAACACTTGTATCATCATTCTATCCTTATGCCTCAAGTCTCTCCCTGTGGTTGTCTCAATAAATCTGAATTGGATGTGACAAATAAACCCCAAAACCTCAGGAATAAACTCTTTATCTTTCAAAGTTATTTTTCTTTCAAAATGCTAAACCAAACCATAGTTAGTCTGTAAATCTGAGAAAATTTAGGTGAATTATTAAAACTTTTTCTCATGTTCATAGAAAATTAGCAAACTTATTGTCAGTTTTTATAATTAAGGAGAAATTGAAATCAGCACATTAAAGCTGAAGAATTTTTATAGCCATTTTGATTGACTCAGTTGCAATTAATTACAGGGTTATATATTGTTCTGTAACAGAATTCATTACAGAAAAATGTTAAAAGTTATAGCTATTTTACAAGAAAATCTCAGTATTAATTGGCCGAAAAGGCTGGTTTTAAATTACGTGTTGGTGCACATAAACTGAGAAAAAGAGTCAAGTGAAGCATAGAAGCAGACTTTGAAACTGCAGTAGTATGGAAAAAAATAATAGAACAGGATATTGAATAATCAGATATATAATATCTAGCAGAAATGTAATTTTATGTAATTACCAAAATAGCATTTTGGGTCAACTAATGAACAATATTATAAAAGGATTAGTGTGACACCGTGTTCCAGATCATGAAGGACACAATTTACTGTTCCATAGCCTACACATTTTCTTAGGTGAGATAACAGTAAATTTTCACCTCTTGCATACAAATACTTTTATTTATTGACCACAGAAATGAAAGTCTTTCCTTAGGGATTATCTGAATTTTATATACCTGAATGAGTCAACAGTGAAGCTTTTTCACATCTGTTTTCTTGGTATTTTGGAGGGGAAATAAAAGCTCTTCTGGATCTCCAAGTCTATTTACTGCAGGTCACATCCTGCCATAAGAAGCAGGTGGCCTTTAGAAACTTTATTCTATGTGTTTTTTATTGACTTCATGGAATTTGTGGCATGTCCTACCACTCACAGTCACTGTGAGCAAGTAATGGCCAATCTTCACAAACGAAGATTTGGGAAGGGCTCTCCCCACGTGGGTGTGCCCTTCCAGCCTGTGCAGTGGATTTTTTAGGTGAGGCACAGCGTGCGCAGAACTGGCCCCACCGTTTAAGTCCTGAGGTTCATTTGCCATGGCCGAGCAAGCTTGGACAGTGACAGTGAAGTCTCCTTAGGACTATGTACAGCACCTGGTACTAACCGGGGCTGACCCTGCTGAGCATCCGAGATCTGACGGGATGGGATGGCAGGGAGGCATTGAACTGCTGGGGACGGTCCCTACTGAGACTCGAACTCACGACCTTGGGATTCAGAGACCGGAGTGCTCTCCATTATGGGGCTTTAAAAACATAAGGTGTGTTACAGCTTTTGTACTGAAATGAGCATCACTTTAGAATTATGTTGTGCCTTACCTGTGGGATATTATTAGCTACCATTGTTCTCCATGGTGTTGCTACAGGTTTCGGAGGAACTGTAGAGACTCAATGCCTGATCTTCCAAACAGCACAGCAAGTACTTGCACACATCAATAATGCTGAAATTTTTGTATTATCCATGAAGGATACGGAGAGCTATGGGAGTTGTTCATGCCAAATGCATTGAATCTGTACCCCATGGCTGAAGATAATTATGTAGGAAATTAACAGTTCTGTAGTTAGTTGCCAGGTGACTGGTTTCGAGAATCAGCAGAAAATGTATATTTTCTTAATATTTATTGAACGGTAGATCATTATTTTAGATTTATAAAGAACTAGTTTAGATTTTCATAGTGATCCTACTGATTACTACCACATATTGCACTAAGCAAGCTCTTTCCTCGTACATGAGCTGTCAAGAGTCAGTATTATAAGTATAGGATATGTGTTTCATGAACATGACTTAAAAGAAGTACTAAATATTTATTGCTGTATTCTGCCTCTTAACAAACAACAACACTGAAACCATGAAGAAAATCCACAGGGTTTCTCTTTCTCTCCTTTTTGTTTTCCTCTTCTTCTCCTTTTGCTCTTTCCCTTCTCCAAGCTGTACACTCCATAATGGTGAAATGGTGAGAAACAGATGGAGGAAATGCTAAAAGTACAGGTAAAACCCCAGCTTCTTAGACTTGGGTGGAATTCCCATAGGCTGCAGAGGGTCAGACCTTCCTTAAGCTTTAGAAAAATCATTGTTAGAAACACCAAGAAGAAATACGAATAACGGGCAACTGTGGAATGTAATAGCCCCAAAGACCTAAAAGATTGTATCAAATATATGGGTAATGGAGGAGGAGCTTACATCACTGGTTTTCAAGTAGTTTTCAGTTTTCTTTCAGGGTGCAGAACCCTGCCTAGTGAATTCCAGCCTGTGGATAAACAATTTCCCCCACTTGCTTACTATCAACCGACTGATGAGAAGTCATCCTTCCACACCCAGAGGCTGTGGACTGTGAACCAGTTTTCTGGAGCTTACAGAGAAAGAGAGACTCCTTTAGAAAACGGTCTAATTCAGGAGCTTTAGTCATTAACTTCTGCTGCACTGATGCCACTCAGAGCAATTCCATGTGCCCAGGGTCTGTTTTAAGTGAAGGGAAAAAACAAATAGATCCCCAAAATAGATCCACTGGTGTCTTTTATTAAGTTATGCAAAATACAGTATTAATTATGACACTGCATGCATTTTAGACAATATAAATGCAAGCCTACAGAAAATGTGACAAAGAAACCCTCAATTACTTTTGAGGTAGTATACAAGGAAAAATAGGAAAGCAGAAACACAGTGGATTAAAAGAACAAAATATTAGTATCACTTTGTGCATACATTAGTCACTCATAAATACATTTGTATGAAATAACTTAAGATACAATTCCATTCTTGTTAAAAAATATACTTCTTCAAATTCACCATTCTTGTTTGTTTTGATTTCACGTGACATTTTATGGTATTTTATCAGGTGGATTTTCTTTTTTTACGACTGCCATCATGATTTTACCCTTTTCCTCCAAGAATTTAGGCACAGATGGCCTCATGCACAAAAATAAATAAGAAACCTGCTTGAAGGGAAAAGAATTCTGCTCAAATAGCTTAGGATAGTCTAACAAATACCATTCTGTTTATAAAAATATTTCAGGTTTATAAAAGAGGGGAGGGGACGGTCTCCCACGTGGAAAGGATGTTAAGTGAAAAGTGCTGTATAACATTTTTGAAGAGATTTTGTTTTAAACATATAGTACCATTATGAATATATATTTTATAATAATCCTTTTTCTTAGAACCTTATTTTTCACTAGAACTATCAAATGCTCTTTACTTCCTTTTGTTTGTTGTCTTATTGCCATTCTGGAAGATGCCTAGTTCAGAAGGGTTCCGTATAATTGTGCTTTTGTAAGGCTGTCTTTCCGACTCAAACCAGTGCTCCCAGTCCGTTGAAACTGCTGCTGTTTGCTGTGAATACCCAAATGGCTTCCTTGATCCATGGAAGACTGGTGGATTTCTGTAGCCTCCACTGAACTCTGATTGAGCGACTCTGCTGAGCTGTTGGGGCTCACGTCCACGTATTCTCTTTTCAATACTGGGCTGTTTTCAGTGGTTTTGCTACTGCATAACTGGACAGTGATCCTTTCATTTTTTTGGTCTCTTGATTCTTTTGTTTTGTAAGTGGGCAATTTGTCCTGTTTGCAGCTAGTGCTGATGTCGATATTCAGGCCACTGTCTGTTCTCAGGAAGCAAGAATCCACAAGTCTGCTTTGGCAGATATCGTCTCCCTCGGAGCAGCTATCTGCTTTGTAACTGGCATAGATGGGGCTTGCTCGACTGTCCCCCTTCTTAATAGGGCTGCTGTAGTACTGCTCTGAAAAACTACAGGGCGACAGCCTGTCAGTGTTCCTGTAAGAGTATGCACCAATGTCCTCCACGCTCAACTGCCTCCATCGCCCAGGCAGGTCTTCTTCTGAAAGGTGAGTGCTCCTGCACTCATTCCTCATTTTCTGGTTTGCTAATGCCTGCTGTGGTGTTATGGCTGAGAAATGAAAAGGTTCATTTGCATATGGAGGCAGAGTTCTAGTAAAAGTGGGGGAGTTCTCGTTGTCATCGGCAAGCTCCATGTGCTGTGCAGGTTTGGACTTGGCAAACCTAGGGCTTTCCTGGTGCTCGTAACCTGCAGGGGACTTTCTTTCAAATAGTTCGTCTCGGTTGCTCATGTAGATTGCTTGCTGAGAGGCTGTCAGAGTGTTGGCTTGGGCATTCTCCTTCTCCTCGGATGTGACGCTGAAGCTGGAATAAGAGCTGGAGGTCGGCAGAGAGGTAATGTACTCTGGGAAGGCTTCATGAGAGAAGCTGGAATGGAAACCGTCTTCTTCAACAGTGCTGTCCGTGGAGTTCTGGGAGCGCAGGAACCCCACGTCTTTCACTTGTGTGTCCACACTTGGCCTCCTCTCCCTCCTCCTGTCCTCGGGGCAGTAAAGGGCTGTGTCGCTGCAGTAGATATCGGACTTGTACTGGGGCCTTTGTCCGACTTTTCCAGCAGAGTCCTGAAAATTGAGATCCCTTGTAGATGGGCTTGACAAGTGTGAAGACAAGCTGTTTGGATCTGGTTTTTCCAGTACTTTGGCAATGACACAAGTGGGTATGGTATCGGCGTAAGAAGTGTGGCACAAGGGGACTGAAAGGCTGCACCCGTGTTTTTCCAGATGGATGCTGACTCTTTCCTGAAAGTCAGATGGCAACTATAACATAAAGAGATGGCAAAGGAGAAAGGAGAAAAGGGTACATGTCAACACTGGTGCTGTTCATGACATTGCATAATCAAATGACTTTCATTTATCTACTTAATGATTGAAAATCTTGATCTGCTTTCCCTCATGGACAACATTGTGAAACTGAAAAGCTTCCTTGCAAGTTAATTCACATTGGATAGGAATGATCATAGAATCATTGAATTGTTCAGGTCAGAAAAGGCCTTTGAGCTCAAGTCCAACTGTTAACCCAGCACTGCCAGGTTTACTTTACTGATCTCAAGTATGTGGTAAACAACAATCTTAAAAGGCAGGTAGGGAATTACAGACTACAGCAACATTTCCAGACTGCCTGCACGGGTAAGATTTGCTGTTGGAGTGTGGGTGTGTGGAGATCTCTTTGGGGGTGAGGAAAGAGGAGGAAGAGGTCAAATCTTTTCTGTTCTTTTGCCTTTCCTTGAACTCATCTTGCCTCCAACCTAGTCCCAAATCGGCTTCTGCTCTCCAGCTTCATGTTTGATAAACAATGCTGTTTGAAGAGGCAGAAAACCTGGCTTCACTGACACTTCAAGAAGTGGTACTGGCTGCTGTGACAGGTATGTCCATGTGTGGAAGAAGGAAATCAAACTGGCTTCCTTGCCCCATCAGGCGGACACTGCTTGTCAGATCAACCATCCACATAAGCCTCACATGTTGCTACACACTGATGGAAATAAGCACTAAGACCTGAATTTGCATTATGATTTCTGTGACAGAATTAATCAATGTCTGTTATGCATCACAAATCATATAGATTTTTTTGAGAAAGTTAGGATCAGCTCTGTGGATGATGGTTCCACCTGTCATTTTGTCATGTGGACCTGAAGAGATAGACAGACCCCATTCCTCGATGCAATCAAAAGTCTGGTAGGTGATGCATACTGAGGTATCAGTAAACATGATTTCCAGTCAAATTTTATCTGTCTTCCTTATTGTAGATCTCTATTGATCTGACAGCAATGTGAGACAGAGCTGTGTGATAGTTGTCTCAGTATTTCTTGCTAGAAATCAGAAGAACTCATGTTTGGAATAAGTTTTGAGTTTCTGATTGTAATAGCTCCTTTGATATCTGTGTTGGTTTATGCAACTTAGGAATTTATCCCTTGAATGCTTGGCTGAGCTCTGATTTACTCTGCACTTTCTTTTCATAACTAGAAATCAAGTTCGACTTTACAAATGAAACAGAGGCTAACTTTATGACCCAAGCAATCTCACTCCCTCCTTAACGTTTTTTCTCTAGAGGACAGAACCCCACAAATTACTGAAATTGCCCCCCTTCCCTTTATTTTTGGCAAGAGAAATTTGCAGTGCCTGCTCCTTGTTATGGTCTCACATTGTGTAAGATATGGAGCTCCTCTTTTAGCTTTGCTGGGAAGGTTTCAAAGCTGGTTTAATCCTCCAAACTCAGTGTGTTCAAAATAGCGTATGTAGTGAAATGGTATTCTTGTTATGTGAAGTAGGATGAGTGTTTTTCAACCAACAGACCTTCCAGGATATTTTGGATTAATCATTATGATGCTAATTAGCTGATATGTCTTCCATTGGAAATAAAGAATACGATATTGCCAGTCTGCTGGCAGACAGCAGTATTAGTCATAGCGAGTACAGATGCAACAAAGATTGAATAAACAGGTTGTAAAATAGGCCTGGTGTAAATTGTTACAGGAATGAGGAACAGAAATACAGTTAATTTAACATGAAAATGCTGTATGGGGCAGCGCTTATTTTAGTATCCTGTAGCATGATTGTTTGATCTATTTTATATACATTATTAAGGTTATGAAATGTGTTAAGAAGAAGAACATTTTTTTCTGGGTATTTTACTGGAAACTGGAATTACTAAAATGATATTGTTCTCACATTACTATATTGTACTAGAGTTTAGGTTTCTGGATAACATCCAATAGTTTGTCAGGCAATATTTGCATTTGTAAGGAATTTATTGGCTGTGACAGCACATTCACATTCACTAAATTAGTAATTACTTGGACTTATGAGTGGAGACTGTCTATTTAATTGAGTGTTTGACAGTCTGGGAAATTATGGGGAGATCCCACATTTGTGATAGCTCTCTGCAAGTGAACTACTAAGTATTTTTAAGGTCCTAATTGCTGCTAACAGGTAGGATGCTTTCAAGTGTTAATAATGTCATGACAACTCCTGCATATGATTTGCTAAGGGAAGGAAGTAGGCTATAGGAAAAAAATAACAGGACCAAGATAATGGTTAATTTGGAAGCTCTATCTCCATTCCAGAAAATTATTGCCTGTTTGACAAAGGAGTCTTGCTCTATCTTTATTTACCAGGGTTGTTTTGTGCACTGAAGCCATCTACTGACTTAGAAATGGTTTATACATTCCACATTTAATGTTGCATTATTCCATTGCAGAATTGCAAAGGAGAAGCCATTTGGGGGAATGTTGACCTGATGGGACTGATAAAGGAAAGGGTATTCTCCATGGCCTTCATTGAAGCAATATATGTGAGGAAGGTGCTGTTGCTTTGTGCAGCGCCTGCATCCCTAAAGACAGTCTTATTCACTAAGATACTATTTACCTCCCTTTTAAGAAGCCTGTTTCTCAAGCCTAGTTTCCTTGGAAGTGAGTATTATTAATTAAAGTTTACACCTTGGAAATCAATAATTTGGTGCTCTGGTTTCTTTAGAAAAAGATATTTGTTCTGTCAGTCCATTTTAAAATTCAGGTTTGGAAACTAGCTGGACTGGAAAATAGCTTCAGGAGGAAAATTGATTACATCAGAATCTCTGATGCCTGTAGCTTGTCATTTCCCTGTTCTCACTCCACTGTTCCTCCCCAGCATTTTGTATCCTAGAGTTTGCAACACTTTGGATTTGTTAAAACCTTTGTTTTTCAGGCAATCAGTGCAGGCCCATTCCACTGGATAGAAGTTTTGGGGAAGAAAGTACATTGAAGTTTCATCACTGGCTGTGATTTTGTCAGCACCTCCCTAGGCTGCACAGAACAGCAGCAGGTGCTCAAGCCCTCCTGTGGCTTGAAGGCAGGGTGTGGGGAAATAAAAACCATAAGGACAAACAAGTTCTGGAATTGATACATGTGAAATAACCTGGTTTAGATACAACATTTATTTCTTTGCATATTGAAGAAGTCCAGTAACATTACCTCTGAAAGTTTATGTGCCCTGTCGTAATTCTTGCTGCACTGGAGCAACTGAGCAGCTAAATTGCAGTCCTTCCTATAGAGCTCCTAGAAAACAAACAAACAAATAAACAAACAAACCAAAAATAGCCTCTTTTTAAAGTTTGCAAAGAGATTTTGGCTTTCAGCCTTTCACCCATGCCTGAACAATCTTTTAAAAATTGACTTTGGGCAAATTTGGAAGATAGTTTAACTTTTAAATACATTAAGATGCAGTGTTTCTTGCATGATCCAGAGATAATTGCTCCTTTGCTCTGTGAGGGCTGATAAAATTACTAAGACTAAAATTTTGAGAACTGTTAAAACAGAAAGGCAATCTGCATTTCAGAAGATGGATACTTACCATTAGGAACTGGACTTTATACTGCTAACATGCATGGTACTGTGAAGGCTAAAAGAAACATGATCTTTTAAGCAAAAAAGAAAATTTAAGAACAGTCAATTTTTGCTGAATATTATCCAGATCATCACTAAAATACTACTATAGCAAGTGATAAAATAATTGTATGAGACTGTGGGAATTCATTACAGAAATATGCATTGTGTTGTTTTTTTAAAACGGGAGCATCTCTCTCCTTATGATACTTTCTTACTGGTTCGTGGCTCCTTTAATATCTTGCAGAATGCAGCTACAGAAATATATTAAATCTCACTGCAAATATTTGATGCTGAAGAACAGAGTATTTCACTGGGCAAGAAATTACCATGAGAATTCCACAGAGGGAAGGAGAGAATTTAAGCAAGCTGCTTATACAATCTTCTTACTGAATGGCTCCCACAACCTGTTTAATGGGAAAATTCAGTACACAGATTTGCCCTTCACCTAATTCAATTTAGCATCCATGAGTGTGTAAGTGCATCCTTCAACCAGTATCCTTGGCTCCCTGAAGGTAAGAGCTGTATGATGTTTTTCCTGATATAGTTGCATTAAAAACAAAGTTGGTTTCGGAAGTTGACTTTATAGGGCAGAGATGAGATATACAAACCATAATGGTACTAGGGCACTAGGCTGTGTTAATCTGTAGAAATTAGGACATGTTTATAGACAAAAGGTGCTGAATACTTAAACGATTTGGATTTTCTCTGGTGTTAACGTTATAATTTTATTGCCTGCTGATTTTTACTGCTCCACTTATTCTTTAAAAACCCGATAAATTTGCTGTGAAAAGGAAATTCCTTCTGTTTAGAAATACCATTTTAAGGTTTTCTGTAGTAACAAATGGAACAAGATGTTCCTGTGAACCTATGAAGGATGGGAATAGTTTTCCTATGTTCATTAGTTCATTATATCTTCATATTCAAGGGCCTTTAGATGATCCTGCTTTGCGGATTTTCTCTGTGTCTGTGTGAGATTTCATGCATGCCACTCCTGCCTGAAGTGAACTGGGGAGACATATTAATTTATGTGGGTCTTAAATTTTATATTAATACACACAATTTTAATTCCTGAAACAGTAAGAACCCAATAATTCGATTTCAAAGAAAAATCTGTTGCATGTGTGTGTGATTCTGACATGTTACATGCACATGAAATCCAAAATATATTGCTGCACAACGTATAGCACAGACAGGTATCCCACGTCCCATATGGCATTACTAGGCACACAAAAATGGTATCACTCCAAAATCTAATCCCTTCTTCAAAAGCTGTGTGGCTGTTTCTGTGAAGCAGTTGTCATGGAGAGTACAAAAAGCATTTCTGACACTTTATTTTTAGCAGCTTTAAAAATTACTACAGAAAAATTACATGTGAGTTACATGTGCCACGTGTACTTTATTCTCAGCATTCTGGGCCATGCCATGTGACTGGAGTGACTTTCTCTCCTTTAATGTTTGCTTGAATGGAAACTAACCATGTCTGTGGCAACTAGAACAAGAATTGGCAATTAATACCAGAAGTGTTTCCCATAGTTTAAAACGTATTTTTGCATATAAAGGATCATTTTACATTTCTGTCAGCAGAATGAGGGAAAATATGATTGAAAGGAGAAAAATTGCCAAGACAAAAACATGTTCTCCCTATGCTGGATTCTTCTATTACTACCTCTACTTATTAGATATAATACCAGTGGTTTGTTTCATAGTTCTTTATTTTAAAATTTGGAATTTAACCTTTACTTTTATTAGTGATGTTACATAGAGTCATAGAATATCCTGAATTGGAAGGGACTTAAAAGAATCATCGAGTCCATTTCCTGACCCTGCATGGAACATCCCCAAGAGTCACCCCATGTGCCTGAGAGCATTGTCCAAACACCTCTTGAGCTCTGTCAGCCCTGGTGCTATTACCACTTCTCTGAGGAGCCTGTTCAAGTGCCCAGCCACCCTCTGGGTGAAAAACCTTTTCTGATATCTAAACTAAACCTCCCCAGACTCATATTTATGCCCTTTCATTGAGTCCTGGAAGGGCAGAATTTTGATTGTGAACCAACCTCAAGTCTGAGGAAATGGTACTGTTATTAGAGGCCTCTGGATTATACTGTAATGTTCAGAGTAAACCTGTGAATATTGAAAATACTTCAAATGTGGCTTCACACCTGACTACATGAAATAGTGTAAATGAATGCAATACTTACAGGGACAGTTTTATAATTTTTTCTACCACTATTTTAAATCTGAAATAACTCTACTGATTTCAGCTGAATTATTCTGGATGTATACCTGTGCTTCTGAAACCTGAATGCAGCCCATTCCATTTACCATGCTCCATTAGTTACAGCTGTTAGAGCTATGAAGTAACTGTTCTTTCAACTCAACTTTTATAAAACTAAGGGGTCAGATTGTGAACTCTTTGTTTCCGTTGGCAAGTTGTTAATTGCATAGACACAATTCAGATCAACAGGAATTTTAATGGGATCAAATGCTCTCAGCTGTGATTAAGAGTTCACAGGAAATATGGGAAGATTAAATGTACGATGCTGAAAAAGTAAGTGCTAAAAGAAACATGTCTTCTGTAGATGAATTTTTTATTAAGTGTTGAAGGAATGGCACAGTAATGAACTAAATGCCTGCAGTCTTCCTTTCCTTGCTGTCTTTGTAGGTTTGTTCCTGGAAGGGTTTAATGAGCTTGGTTTCCAGCTGCAGTACGCATGCCAGTTTTCAGCAGTGTTTGGTGAGATGCAGGGTGACAATGGCCAGAGTTGTTCCCTGTGTTGTTTCACACAGACATAGGCAAATTGTTCCATATTAATGGCCACTTGGGATAACCTGTCTCCTGCTCCCTGCAAAGATCTGAGTGACTGGGTTGGGTCAACACTATCTTCTGCTAATAGAGCTCAGTTGTGTTGGGCATTCCATTTCTGTGAGCAAAGACAAAGATCAGAGGAATTGCAGGAAATGTAGGGATCTGCACTTGCCTAAAACCCTTCTAATGAGTCCTCGTTCCATACATGTGTCCCCACAACAGTTCTGTGCGTGTACTTGCACCAGTTTGCTGTACTGATGGTAGAATTTTATGTGGGAATGTTGCCATTTCTTAGAATATTTTTTCATCAGTTCCAGGTTAAACATAAGGAAAAAAATACCAATGAAAAGTCTCACCACAACCTCATGGCATAATGAGAGTCGAATTGACAAAATGATGGGAACAAACATACAAACAAACAAATTTTAACTGTTGAGGTGACAAGTCACATTTTACATAAACAATAACAAATTATTCAATAATTTCATGGGAAGTGCAAGACCTAATTTATTTCTGAATATAATCTCAAAATGTATCCATAAATAATACTTACATTGTCTTCTGACAACTTATCTATTGTCACCTTGGCCTCTATTAAGTGATTATTGAGTGCAATTATTTCATGGCTCAAAGCCCGTTTTTCCTCTTCATAATGTTGACCCTGTGTAGAAAACGGAGTAGTAAGTGATTTTGATACTGTCAGAATATTTCAGATAAAGTGATATCATTCTCAAATCCAGGGAAAACCACACAGACCAATATTTATTTTTTTTCTCCTCTCCCCTCCCCCCTCTCTGTTTTTTTGCTATTTTTACTCAGCAGATGAGGTAAAGTCCTTCAAAAATACGGAGGTCAGACTGGGCTCACATTAGGAACCTTCAAGGCTCTGGTTAGCCTGTGCAAAAGCATTCAACTGAGCATCAGCTATCCATCCGTTCTTAGACACAAGACAGAGTTTCTAACCTGGAAGGGACTGGATCTGCTCTTAGTTTTTGGTACAAGAATGTTTCCCATAGGCTATTATCTCCCATTCTCATAGGAGAGGAAGAATAATATTTAAAAAGAAAAACAGTTGTGTTAGAGCTGATTTCATTTTAGCTGTTGACTGTTCTGGCTGCTTTAAAAGCCCTGATTAAGGTTGTTCATTTCTCAAGGTGAATGTTTGTCTGATTGCAGCGTTAACATTCATTAGTAGAACACAACCCGCTGTGGGATATCAGGAAAAAAGTCCAATTCAAACTTCTTTCTGCCCACTAATTTAATCTTGCTACTAGTAGGCTGTAACTCCTTATTATAAATGGAAAGAAATCAGTGGGAAAAATAAAGTGCCACTGGTTCTTATCATACTTTGCCCCATTTTCATACTGCAATCTTTATTGTATGGCCTTATATATCAAAGATTGTTGTGTAACAATCATTTATACTCCTGCCTCAGCCTTAGGTTGGTGTTAAAAAGTATCGTAGCTTCTGAATGCTCTGAGGTCAAGACATCAGAGCTGTACAAGACCATGATAACAAGAGGCTTGAAAATTATCTAGAGGATCATTTAGAAAGCTTCTTGGCCATAAAAAAAAAGAAAGTAGGGTGACTTCTAACGTATATCTCTTCTGTTTAGTGAACTCAATCCAGTGAAAAAGTCACGATCTCAGTGGTGCTGAGTAATAGGACAAGAAGCAATGGGCAGAAACTGGAACAGGTGAAGTTCAGCTGAACATGAGGAAGAAATTCTTTATTGTAAGTTCTTTACTGCAAGAAATTCTTTACTGTAAGAGTGGCCAAACTCTGGAGCAGGGCGTCCAGAGAGGCTGAGGACTGACCTTCCCTGGAGATATTAAAAATCTGTCTGCACACAATTCTGAGTAAAGAGCTCCAGGGCACCCTACTTGAGCAGGGAGATTGGACTAGATGACCTCTGGTGGTCCCTTCCAACCTCAACCATTTTGTGAATGTCATTCCGTGTTCTAAAATTGTTAGAGTTAATTGTGAAGGACCGAAATTTCCCAAATGCTGTATTGCCAGGGTCACACAAAAATCTTCTCTCAACATACACTTGACATTGTCAGCTAATTGACAGCAATGGGAATTGTGTGTTTTGAAGTCCAAATGAATATCAAGGTTAATTATCCAGCTGCAAAGCACCAGGCTGTATTAAAGAAGGGTGATTAAATTGGAAGTGGCAGCTCTCATCCTAAGTTGCTATTTAAAGAAAAACACCTTCTCAAGTCGTCTAAGCAAACCCATGGCTTTCTTTAAACAGTGCAGATATGATTGAAGTGTCTCTGTGAAAGTCTGGACTGGCCTATTTTAATCTCAGGTTTTTTATGGACTGTCTGTTCCCTGCTGTTGCCAGACCTTGGTCCTGACAGTCCAGCTGCGTCTGGAGGCTCGTTCAGGCTTGACACATCTTCCCTCCTTGTTCCCATTGATCAGCTACTCCTGCTGGCTGCCTGGGACTACCTTATGGAAAGCCAAAGAGTAGATCTGAGAGCTTCCAAGAGCTCCAACCTTACTGATTTTAACTAAACACATGATCTTGTGGGCTGGGATTTTTAGTTAGGCAGAGTGACGTGGTTTTATATGAGACCCATCTACTTTATTGTGAACTAAACAACTAGGCACTTTGGAAACCTCCTGGCCATCTGTGCACCTCTAAAAATCTGTCTCCTTTGAGACTATGACTGAAGATTAAATTTTCAAAGGTATTTAACTGTGTAATGAGGTAGACAAGTGACTACCTAAGTACCTGCAAAAACGTGCCCCCTCAATTTTCCAAGTCATTTCATGCTTTTGAAGGATCCAGTTTCACTGGGCACTGACTTAATCTTCCAAATAACCGTTTGTATTGAAGATTTTATCAGCCCTTGTATGACAGCTTGTCAGTGCTACAGCAGCTGATACGTAGAACCCTGTTGCTCCAAATCTCTCTAATTTCAGTAACTGTTGCTCTTGTTTATCTAAACTGAACTTGACTCAATCTATTTTACAGTTCAGGAAAAAACATCTGATCAGGAATTTATAGTCTTCAGCAAAGAGAAACTCATAAAATGGCAGCAGACTCAGGCTTTGGAAGCAGTACTTTCCACTGAATTGAGTAATGCTGAATTTGGCTGAATTATGCTTTTATTTTATTTCAGTTATGATAACTTTTAGACTGATGTTTCCCAGCCTTTGTATCTGGCCAAGTGTGACTTTAAAATATATTCTATATTTCTTGAACTGTAAAATTCGCCTCAGTCCAAATGTATACTATGTAGGTCAGCAGGTGGACACCAAAGTAATAAACATCTCAGCAGAGCTGTGAAGGAGGAATGAGAAAGAAAGGCCAGTCCCAGTCTTCTCCACCAGTTCACATAAAATCAGTGTTGTTTACATGACCCAAGAGTCTGTTTCACTGTGGCAAAATCAGGTAGCCTAAGGGTGGACAGGACTCCAAAAGCCTTTAGCCTATTGACCACACAGTATGTGTCTGTCTTTGAAAATTCAGGGATTCAGCCAGATGTTATTGTGGTCTCGTGGTGGCAACAAGAGGACAGAGGCTTAATCCTGACACACTGAAGGGAAAATTGTGCATCTGGAAGGGACAGTATGGCAGTGCCAGAACACTGCATTAAAAGGATTGCTGCTTACTGAGGACTGCAACTTTCAGCTCTCCAGCTGCAGTTGAACAATCACATTTTCAGCATCAGATATAGCTCTCAGAGACCTGTGAAAGGAGAATGGGAATTGTAATACCAATGCTATGATTGTGACTTACAAATATAAATGCTTATTTTACTTGTAACCACTCTTGGCAGATCCCTCTGTTTCTGAGAGCTTATAGATACTTGGTGCTCCTGTGCTTCCATAAGGCTGATGACCCCTCCTCTCTCCTTTTGGCACTGCTTTCTACTCTGCAGGTGCTGACAACCTATCTCTCAAACTCAGTAGCAAATTAAGTCGATAGTGTTATTGATATGCCAATAGCTTGCAGCTGGGCTGAAGGTTTCTGAAGTCCACTCCAAAATGCCATAGCTATAGACTGCAGTGGGCTGAGCTGCTGATGGGTCCTTGTTCAGAAATCTTTGTTGAGTCAGCTCAGTGCATCTTGCCCCTGCCTCCTCCCTTGACACAGAGCCAGCACACAAGAATACAGCTCTGTAGTGTCTGAGTAACACAAGAGAACTGCAATCATGTGCCCACGTCTGAGTCAGATCAAATTTGTACTGCTGGGTGACTCCAGCAATCACAGCACTGATACTGATGTTGAGGGGGCCAAGTGCTTGGTGCCCTTGCTCCTAGCCTGGGTTTAGCATGAGCCTCAGTGCTTCTTTTTCAGATCTGATGGAGGAATTGAATATCTGCTCTTCACAAAGGAACCAAAAGATATAGTGAAAGAAATAATATCTGTATGGAACCTGGTTTGTGGGGTTTTTAATAATTTGTATGTATCACAGTGACAATATCCCTTGTATACTAACGGATCCATAGAACATAAATTGTCACTTTCAAAAGTGTTTGGTGCTATCTAGTCCCTAATTTGTGATCTGTAATATAAGTGGGGTGAAAAAAATTTTGGTATGTTGATACAGCATAAAATAATTCATAGATAAGTGTATTTTGAATAGTAACAAAAGCTGGATGAAAAGACTTGCTTTTCTTTCAAATTAGTGGATTCATAAAGGTTCCTACTTGAGTCATTCAGCAGAAATGGAGCAGCCTAAAAGTTATCTGTCTCTCTGGTAATGTTTCAGTCTCCCTTCATTGCTTTCCAGCAGCTGGAGGGTGTCCTACCATAGAGCAGTGTCAACTGATTAGTCAAGGCTTAGCTGCTTACTGTCATCTCTGCTGTGCTGAGGGAGCTCTGAGATGTGTACAGACCTTTTGAAATCAGTCTCAGATTCACAAATGAGAAGCGCTGGTCCGTGCAAATTTCAGCCTTTTCGAACATGGCAAAGTAAATCTGTTCTTGATGTTCCTGTAAGGAACATTTCACTGGATAGAATTTCAATGCTACAGTGACAATAATGTAATGGTAAGTAGTAACCCTCAAGGCATTAGTGGCCAGCAATATTCCTTTGGAAATACCTCTTAATAATTAATGCCCAAATGACAGACAGAAAGACAGAAGGAAACTTTTTCTGTTACAAGTACCACCAAAGAGACACTGATATCTCATCCTGAATGCCTGGAGAGAAGTTTCTAGCAATGTTTTTGGATGAAGAGTGCAAGTAGAGTTTTGTTCCCTTTTTTTCTTTACTGCTGTGCTTGACCAGGAGGAACACAACACTTCCACAAGAGAAGTTCCCCACTTTTTTGGACCAGTGTAACACTTAACTCAGTACTTTTCTCACAGACATGATCTTTTCATTGCACATGCTTTAAGATACCTGCTAAGCAACTGCAGTGGATTTACTGTTGTTCTGTGGGTTATAATTGGACTTCCAAAAAAATGTTGGTGCATTTTATGGTGATATTTTGTAACCTCATGGAAATCATCTTATGAAGGACAGAACAGAGCAGTTGTGGATGATGTAAAACAGGGAGGTGTGGTTGGTGCAGCAGGGGGTTGTGCTGCACTCCACAGGGACCTTGACAGGTTGGAGAAATGGGCTGACAGGAACTTCATGAAGTTCAACAAATTGAAATGTGAAATCCTACACCACGGGAGGAACAACCCCATGTGCCCCTGTATGCCAGGGGCCACCTAGCACACATTGCAGCTTTTTGAAACAGGACTGGGAGGCCCTGGTGGAAACCAAGTTGAACATGAGCCATCAGTGTGTCTCCTCACTGCAAAGAAGGCCGAAGGTGACCCTGGGCTGCATTAGAAGTGTTGGCAGCAAGTAGAGGAAGGTGATCCTTCCTCTCTGCACTGCTATAGCCACACCCAAAGTACTGTGTCTGGTTCAAGCTCTTCAGTACAGATTAATAACATACTGGAGAGAGAGAGTCTAAGAAATTGCAAGAAGATGATTAAGGGATTGGAGCATCTCTGTTATGAGGAATGACTGAGAGAGCTGGGCATCTTTAGTCTAGCAAACACAAGGCTTGGATGGGATCTCATCAAATATCTGAAGGGAGGGTGCAAAGAGGACAGAACCAGGCTTTTTCAGTGGTTCCCAGTGACAGGAAAAGAAGCAAATGGGCACAATACAAGTGGCACCATGCATGAAACACAAGCAGAGTCATCTGAACATCAGGAAACTTTTACTTTAAGGGGGACTGAGCACTAAAAAAGGTTGCCCAAAGATGTTGTAGAGTTTCCACCCTTGGAGATACTAAAAAACTAGCTGGACACAGTTCTGGACAACCTGCTCTAGATGCTTGAACAGGGCATTTGAACCAGATAATATTCAGGTGCCCTTTCAAACCTCAACCATTCTGTCCTTCTGTGCACTCTGTAAAAATACATGGCTATATCTCACTTGATTGTTGTGATAACTGCGGTTGTTCTGATGGTAGTGGTAGTTTGTATTTCTGTTATTAGTAAATTTTGGCATTTTCCATATAAGTAAATGCTTCTACTGTTATGCCAAGATGATTTATTAGCTAATTAGTACATCTTCAGGTTATAATAAAATATGTGTTGGATATGGTATAAGTTCACTTACATTTCTCCCTGTTATTCCATCAAGACTTCAGAGAGATCTCAGATTCAACTTGGTGAATGTGAATACATGTTGTCTGGAGTCGGTGATACAACATGTAGTTATTATTGATAATTACACCACTCATGGAATGTGTTATCTATCACAAAGAAAGGGCTTCCAGATGCCGCATGCATTCTCAGAGATAGTTCAATGACAGTACTTAAATGATGAATGAGGTTGAATTTGTTTTATAGCATCTGTCAGTACATATATTCAGGTGAGAAATAAATAAAAATAGTCATCCTTTCTGGAACTGAAGGTTGAGGGAGTATGCAATGGTCTCTCTCCCCAGATTTTGAAGCTTTTCACTGTTGTGGAAGGTAATGATGTAGATTGGTTCAAGCTTATGTGCACTCTTGTTCCCATCCAGGTGTGTCATGGTCTCAGCCAAGCAAAGCACAGTGTTTGAACTCAAAGATCTCAGCTCTTCCTGAGCTTTCAGGAAGAGTCTTAAATAGAAACATATGTGGTGGTAGGCATGGCTAGGACAGGGGCATAGCCAAAAATGTAAAGAAACAAGAATAAGAAATGTTGTGGTGGAAATAAAACATTTTTTTCTAAAGTAACTCTCAAAATTAACAGCTGCCCTATCGGCAGTACTTCCCTGTAGACCATATGCAAACTTGTTTTATCAATTGGCTCATATAAAAAGCAAAATATGGTTTAGATTTGCAGGTATTACTGGGCATTCTCTGCAGTAATTCCCAATTGTAATCATTATTGCATGTTGTTTTTTGCTGTGCAGATCTTCATGTTTTTATGGCAGGAGACATGTTTGTATGTGTGCCTGTTTATGGATGCTTTGGAGCTGTGTGAGTTTATCTGCCAGTTAAGAACCGATCCCCTGCTCATGCTCACTTGCACCCATGGGCAGGAACTGTTATAAAAACAGTGAGCTGATGAGATGAGAAGAAAAACTAAGAATAATGAAAGACTTTTCAGTGAATAATAAAACTAAATCAACTGATATCAGTTCATGACATGATCCTTGGACTGCAGGATTTGCTACTGATCATTGCTTGAGAGCACCATTTAATATGTATTATATGTTTAGTTGTACTTCTTTGCATAGCTATCTTATTTTGGTCTAAGTGTAAAATGAGTATCCAAAGGAGTTTTTCACTTACAGGCTCACTGAACCCACAAGTTTATTTAAGAATGTGCATCTTTACAAGCTAATAGAAGAAAAGAGCCAAATGTTTAGCTAATTTATGAGGTAATTCTTTGTCAAGTTACAAACAAAGCTTCAGGAATCTGTAGGGGTGTATGGAGAGGCTGTGGCAGCATCCTGATTGAACTTTATAATGTACCACTGTCTCATCTTTGCTTCCCACTGCAGTAATCCCCAGGACACCCATCCTTGTCTCAATACCTCTTCAAAATGCTAATAGAGCCTGGTTTCAGAAATGCTCCTACATTATGGTAAGGAGCAATGACTAATTCATTATATTTATTCTACAGTAGATTAGATATTTATTTAAAGTGATTTTCTGTCGCTGAGCTTCCAGTGTGGCAGGCAAGGCTGCATTCTTTAGACACAAATATATGGCACTAAGGATTTGAAAATGCTCACTTTTCTGGGCAGGTCAGAGAAAATACGTTGTTCATGTGTCTTTTGCCTTAGGCTTAACCTACTGCAAAATCTATGTCATGTTGGAGTTCTTCCACATAAAGAAGAAAATGGCAAGAACATTATTCCAATGTGACAGGCCTTTCTTATGATAAACACATGGGATAAAAGGACGTGACAGATGTATGACCCTTGGATTGGCTCAGGAAGAGACTAGATTGTCTGTCCTTGCCCATAGCTTTTTTTTTTTTAATTTTGTAATTCTTCCTAGGAGCTCATCAAAATAATTTAAAAGAATCATATGGTCATAGTGAAATGGAAGGAACAGAGATTTCAGCTGGTCTACTGGTAAGGAGCAAAATGTTCTACAAAAAGAAAAAGAAGGTATGTGAATGGGTGGAAAAGCAGAAGTACCACTGCTGCAGGCCACACAAGGTAGCTCATCAGCCTTGCAGCTTGAAGCTGTTACTCTAATGACTAATGGCCTGATGCTCAGACTTTCTAGTCATGCAGGTTCATCTGTGGAAATGGAGAGACTACTGAAGACAGGATACTACTTAGGTGGACTGGGAAGAGAAAGTGACATTAATTTCTCTGAGTAAAAAAGCAAAATGATCTCGGAAGGAAAATTTGGAATTATGAACTTTAGAATACTAAATTAATTCATATTAATTGCACATTGATTTAATATGCAAGTGAATTCTAATTAAAGTTGACTACCTAAGCAAGGGCTATTTTCCAACCGAATAAAAAAAGTAAAGGCGAGATTATTTACAGTACTTTGCTCTTTAGTATTTTGTTATGCTCTAGGAATTTTGAAATTCACATTTCCTGGCACCTTTTGACATTTTATTTTAATAATTATTTGGGTAGAAGAAAACTTTAATTCCCCTCCCTTTCTCCCTGCAAGTAAAATAACTGTTCAGCTAAATGCTCTCTTGGGAAACACTTCTCTCAGAAAAGTTTTCTCTGATGTATCACACTCCTGTGGAAAAGCTGGCTTTTCCTTGCTGATTTTATCCTTGCAGATGAGAGCACAAAACCTGTTCTTGCAGTGAAGACCTGTGACAAGCCTGATTTGCATCCAAGCCCAGTGTGGTGGTGCCTGACCAGCCCAGAGCCAGTCCCAGCAGGTCTGCCATTGCCGCAGACCTTGCCATGATGGCAAACCTGCTATTAACATTATTGCTGCATTATTGTCATGCTGGGGGCTTCTGTGTCCTGACTACCCCAGGTCACATCTTGGGCTCTTCATGTTGAATTTGATCTTTCTAAACATGTCCATGTTGAATGTGCATATGTGTTTATATTCTGCTCTTCTAATCTCTTATATCTATTTAACATACATTGAAATATCAACTGGGATATTAATTGGAAATATTTGGTGAGCTCGCTGAAAAATTGTAAATGTAGTACAGGGAATAAATATAATGTACTCACATCTTTTCTTTGTGAATTAGTGTCTCCTTTTTTATTAAAATAAATCTCTGCTATTTACTTTGTCAAATCTCATGTTGGGTAAAGGTATTTGAAGTTTGGTGTTTTCCCCCACCCCAACCAACCACAGATCCTTGAGAACATTGTGAGAAAATTCCTATAATCTCTTTTCAAGGCAAAGCAGAGGAAATTCATTAAAGTAAAATGCTCTGTTGAAATATTCAGCCCCTCAGACCCTGCTTAATAGTGTCTTTTTGGCAGCATCCCAATTCAAACTGCCATAACCAAGTATAATGACTACATTAAATAACTAGTTAAAAAAACCCCAGTGTCAGAAAGGGAAGAGTCATTATGCAAATTGCTAGAACAAAGACAGGGTTTTCCTTCCAACCTTGCTAGTATGGTATTTAATTCTTCTCTGTCTCGTAATGCAGTTTGGGGGGTTATTGTTTTAGTTCTTTTTTACATGAATTTAGTTATAGCTCTTTGTAATTGCTGAGAAACCCTGGCAGGGGAGGCGGGGAGGTGGGACAGACAGGAGTGTGCTAGAGAGCTGGAGTGCCATTTGCTGCATGGTTGTGGTGACATGAAGCTTTGCTAGACAGAGCCACATTTGACCCTCCTAATAGGGCCACTGTTTCTGCTCACTAGTGTTTGAGGAGTAAACTCTCCTGATCTAAGCAAATGCTGCAGAATGAATTGCTCGATGCACTGATTAAGTTTTACTATAAGGGAAGCACAACACTTCCTCCCCATCTGACTGCTGGGATCAAATCCAAAGGAAATGAAAGAAACATATTATGAGCAAGCAGACAGGAAACTCATTGCTGTGCATTCCTTGCGCTGGTATTCAGGGTGGTCACTTTAGCTGTCGCCTCCACAGTTTGCGTAGGTGGGAGAGACTCCTGTCTTATGATGAAAAGAAATGTCACAACCTTTCTTCCATGTTGTAAGATCAACTCTGTGCCATTTCAGAGCTACGCTGGAATGTCATTTTCCTCCTTAACTATTCTTTATTATACTGTAACTGTAACTCCAAAATTCATTCCTTTCGTTTGTTTTCTTTTTCTTTTTTTTTTTTTGTAAAGTTGTGTATCTAGTTTAAAAGGCCTTTGTTGCCACACAGCAGTTCATGGCCCTGTCAGCTATGCTGGCACAACTTTATTGCCATCCTGAAAGCCATGCTGAAGAAAAATATCCCTTCAAAATGGGTTTGTTTGTTTGGGAAAGAGAATTTTTAAAGCTGCTTTCAGCATTAAAGAAAACGTACATGGATTCAATACCCTTAGTATTTCTCCATGGCATTTAGAGATCTGGCTCACAGTCTAAATATTTTCCAATGTCATCTTGATTCAGTTTCCTTTCACCCTGGAGCCTTGCAAGAATTTGAACACTGTGATTTCTTGATTCCATTTATTATATCTATTTGTTATTTCCGATAATATTAAGTCTCTAAGGTATTATTTTCACAGCAGCTTAAAAATGTTCATATCCTCCTGTGCAGAGACTAAGGCAAACCATTGTTATGCCTAGAGTGTCACTGGCCAAGTCTAAGCCTGTCACCTTCCTGCCTTCCTTCAAACAGCATAGAGCTTTCTTCAAAGCATGAAATTTCTCATTGTATGGTAATTTTTTTGAGAATCATTGGAAGAACAACTCTCCAATGGTGCCTGCTTCTTTCCACTGACTGACAGAGATGCTGAGGATAAAAATGCTTCAGACATATACATGCTAAACAGACATCTAGTCTTTAGATATGTAAAAGTTGGTAAAATGAAGCTTACGTTAAGTAACTATCTCAATGAAACACAAATCATGTTTGGCAGAGGCAAGGACTGAATCCATATCTCCCGAGACATAAATCTTGTATTTTGTGGGAAGCTCACTTTTCCGGGTTTCAAACTGTCCCCAGGGAAGAGCAGCATGAAGAGACTTTGCAACTAATGTGAATCTAGCTGAGACAGGTTTTCAGTAAGTTAATTGGAAATGACCTGTTGCCAGTTTTGATGGGAAGACCTCAAGAAATGAAGAATATGCTATTTCCCTGGATAACAGGAGCTCTAGGCTTCTGCATTTGCAAACATCTTTCCCCATTTGAACACATCTGGATCCTGAGTGTAATTCTTGTTTTGCCTAATTAAAAAGCTGTCTGATATTTAGCATTTTCTCCATGTGAAGAACATTTATATGAGTTGGTTTTCTTTGCTGCACCAAATATGTGACCTGCTTGAGGCCCTTTCTGAGGCAACTTCTTTACTTCTCAGTCTTTTCAGTTTTCAGACAGCTTGAATGATTTTCCACACCCTTTAAAAATTGTAAATATCAGAATTTGCACCATGGTCTTCAAACTGAATTTTCTCTTGTCTGAAACTCTGGCAAAATCATCATTCTACTCTATTCACTTTTTCCATGGTTATACAAAAACTACTTATACGATCTTTGTCACTGCTTGCTGCTGGGACCTCATGTGGAGTTGTTCGACCAGTCTGATTTTCAGACTTGGTGACCTTTCCTGAGTTTCTTCTTTTCAGAGCATAAACCACTCCCTCTACTTCCATTTTCCTATTTTTGCAATATGATCTCCAAAGCACCTTCACAGATTTTATGCTTTTAGATGGCTGTGGGAAAACATATTTTGACTGAATGGGAAAAGTTTATGAAAGCCAATGGTCATTCTGATTGATTTCCTTATCTACATTTCACAACTTTGTTAGTCTTTTTCTATCTCATTTTATCAGCAATGATTTTATGTTTACTTTTAGGAGACTGCTGAAAACATTGGTTAACGCTGAGACCTGTACCAATCACTGAGCTGTCGTGATTCAACCCTCTGAACACTTTTATAATGTAAATACCCCAGAGCCTGCTCCTTTTTGAGGTGAGTTTTAGTAACTTTGCAAACCACCTACTAACTACTTTTGATACTGTGTCATATTAGTTTTGTAATCACAACCCTATGAAATGGTATTTGTCAAGTCTTACTATCCAAATATATCTACTGAATTGCTTTTGCAAAAGAAATTGTGATTTATTTAAAATTTCTTCATAATAATGTGTTGACTTCCTTTATTTATACTCCTTTGATTTAATTTTCCATGAACGTAAACAATGACTTTGTGTTTTGTTCAACCTCTATTTGCCCCATTCTACACTTGACCTCTGAGATTTTGGTCCGGATGAGCATTTTTTTTCAGCCTTTCAAAATTATCCCTACATTTAGAGTCTTATTTAAATGAGCATTAGCTTAACACATTAGGATATACTTTTAATTTAGCTTGGAGTAGGATGCTGGGAATCTGTTCAGCTGGTTCTTTTAGGAATGTTAGGTGGAAATTTATGTAGGCTGCTGTTTTTTAGAAAAAGTATTCTTGTTATATCCATAAGAGATTTCACTCAACATTGTAGTTTCCATGGAATTTGGAAGTTGGACTGCATTTAGTCATAAAAGAAAATGTTCTGGCTAAAAGCAAAGTGTTGCACAAGAGCTCTGCCTCCTGCTAAGGGCAGCTGGGTGAAAAGGGAAAGACACTCATCTGTTTTCTGGCCCATGTGGCAAGACAACCAATTGAAGTGCCATGAAATGGCCCAGTTAGGTCAGAAGGAGACATTTCCCAGCACAGGCAGCCTATGGCAGTGGCTTTGCAAAGCTGGTGCAAAAAGCACGTTGCAATTATTGTGTATTCAGCAGGGAGCTGCTGCACATTTGGACAACAGAGCCATAGGACAAGATAGGGGAACTTTGTCCAACAAGATTGTCCCTGAGCTTTGAGGTAACTCAACAGCAAAAGCATTTGGTGTATCTCTGCATGCTACACAGAGTGATTTTGAAAAATTCTTCTGCAAAGCATCAGAGATGGAAACTGTTTCTAAGGAACTTTTTACTCTAACCTTAGCACCCTTGACTTCTTCAGTGTCTGTTGGGTGACATTGCTTTGAAAGTTAATTACTGCATTTATAACTAATGCATTTACTTTCAGGCAGAGCTGTCTGGGAAACAGAAAGCAAGCCCAAACAAACCTGCAAACCACACCAAAACACAAAACTTCCTGCTAAACATACAATAGTAAAATGAATTCTTTTTAATGCAGTCTTTTGGTAATTTGGGATCCTTTGTGGTACTTTAAAGGATGGTCCTTCAGTCATGGAGATTGAAATCATTTGACACCTATTTCCTTACTGCCAACAGAATAAAAAAAGCCCTGGGAGCTTCCTAGGTAAACTGCTCTCTGCCATTAAGAAAATGTGATTTAGATGCCGTGACCAAGTCATCTCTCACTGTGAAGAGTACAACTTCACTGGTTTATGGAAAACATGTATTGGGCAGTATATTACACCCCTGAACTTGACAGAAAAGGAAGGAAGAAGAAGAGACTCATGCTCAAGAACATGATGGTTAATCCTTAGGGGTTTTATCATAGGAAGGAACTTTAGGGGGACTCTTTTTAATCATAGTTTGAGATGGAATGAGAAATATTTGACAGAGAATAGACCCCACAAAATTGAAGGTTGGAGGCCAGACCCAAAGGCACCAGTCTAGAAAAGTCTGTATCCTCATGCTGTTGATTACCTTCTGATTCCTTCCATATCACTGTTGTTCAAAAGTATTTCTATGAGCACAGTATTAAATTCAGTGAAACTTTTAATCTAATTAGTCTGACTTTGTCTTCAGTGTTTGGTTTATGACTTTTGTTTATGACTTGGTTCGTTTGCTTTTGTTTTCCTTGTAGTTCCACATTGTTCTCTTTGAATTTATCCATCAAACAATGTAGTACATTGCATGTACTGGTTGTCTTTGGAATTGACATCTAATTTACTGGTCCTTTTCTAATGTTTCCTGTCATAACATCTTATGCTTGAAGAGTAGAGATATAATTTTCTTTCCAGTTATTAAGGTGTGTTTGTTGAGACAAATGTGCTGATGTGGATGGACACTGAAGAGTTGTGTTGATTCTCATTAGTGATAAGAAATTTGTGTCAACGCTTTAGACAAAATCTGTGATTATTAAAAGGCTTCTTTTATTCTAATTTTTAGCTCTAGCTTTGACTTTTAACAAACATCCTTTCTGTTCAGCCACTCCAAAATAAGAGAAGGAATATTGTCCCCATCCATGATCATATTTGAGGCCAAGTAGATGCCAACCTTCAGGCAACCTGACAGCTAGAAAGTAATATTGGATGCCTCTGCACCAGTCTCAAGTTTCATCAGAAGTGATAGGAGTTGTTTTTAGAGGTAAGGAGATCCAGTACATTCTGAATCAAAACTTTTTAAAATCCCCTTCTGTAACCTGCTGTGGTAGGGAAAAATCTTGCTGTGCTCCAGAATCTAGCTCTGGTAAATGCTTAAAGTCATCAGCAAAACTATGGTTTGGTTCTTTCTCAATTTATCTTTTACAGCTGTAGGAAAGAAAACTCAATGCAGATATTTTTAGATATGTTAAAGTATAATTTAAGACACATAGGTATTAAAAAATCCCTTTCATTGCAGGCAATGGAAGATCTATACTATTTAAACCTCATCACAGCCTCTGCTAGCTGCTTTTGGTGATAAAACTAGGCATTGTTGGAAGGTACAGAAACACTTCCTACCACTCTGGCATGATTTCAAAGCCCATGTTTTCCAGCAGATTAGGTACAGAAGGTTGACTCTAAGCAATGTCCTAATTGCTATTTGATAGCTAACAAAAATGCAACTTAAGACCTGGCATGAGGTGACATGGCAGATTTTAGGTTCTCTAGGTTTGTCTCGTGTGAAAATCCAGGCATTCATAAATAATTTAGCTAACCCAGTCAAACCAACTTGTTTTTTCAATAGGCTTTCTATGCCAGCAAAAAGACCACTGTGACCACTCATCTGATCCGTCTAGCTCATGCCATAACATTTCAGCCAGCAATTCCTGTGACTGAAGAAAACAGGTTTTTTTCTATTTGTGAGTAACTGCCTGAGGAACCTGCGGAAAGCTGACTGACGCTTCATGAGGTGATTATTACCTAGCTGGAGAAGGCTGTGTCTGTACATGTCCTCTGTGTGTCCTGGTGCAGTAAGAACCACCCTGGAGGCATCTCACTGTTCCATGGGGCTGAGAGTCATTATGAGAGCAGCTTGTCTAGCCCTTGGGTTTGGCATATTGTGAAATCTTTGGTGGACTGCTCTGGACGGCCATATGAGTCTATCCAGTCATCCCTGGGAAATTCTTGTCAGGGTTCACTCTATGTCAGCCTCAGAGAGAAGAAAGGCTGCCATTGAATGGGGCTTGGAGTCAGCTCATTGTCATGAGGGTGAATGGGAGTGTGAGAAATAGAGGAGAAATGGAAATGAAAAAGGAAAGTCAAACAGGGAGATCTTTAAATTGTACTACATGTTAATTGTCACTGTTTGTCACTGTCAAGTGACCATGGACCTGTTAGAAACTTAGAATTGAAAACCTTAATATATTCTTTATAGGAACAAAAGCTCCTGAATTACGCACAGCCTAAAATATTCCTACTACAGGTGACTCAGCTTCTATATGCATTATTTAAAGAGTCCTATGCTATCGGTCTGCTGCTGTGTGACTGCAATCTATACCACTCTTTTTCACTGGCATGTTTTTACAAATCACTAATTCTAATTGCAATCATTGGAAACAGTCCTAATAAGAGACTTCTGCAGTCTGCATTCATCTTCATCCACCTTTGCAGCTGTCTCTAGCAGTATTTTAAATATACAGTGGAACCGATACGTCAGGACAGAGTCTTATGTCTTAGATGAGTGTTTTGATGATTATGTGATGCAGCTGCAGAAGAAAAAGAGCTTAAGATAAGGCTTATCTTCAAGCTACAAGTAGCAGATTCCTGCCGGAAACTACACATCTCATACTACTTCAACAACTTCCACACCTCTAGAATATCACAGAAGTACCTGGGTTGGAAGGGACCTTAAAATCAGCTAGTATAGGTGTGTATTTCTTTTTTGTCACTGTAGTGTTGCTTAAATAAAGTGGCCTAAACATTTAAAATATTAAGAAATTATCTCTAATGTTCATTTTCCATTATTAATATATTACTGAAAGGTTTCCTTCCAGTTATCACTATAAAGACTCTCATCTGTGTTTCAAAGTGCAATGGACAAATCAGAGTTTCAAAATAGAATTTGCTTTCTGGGCTTAAAACTGAAAAGCATTACTCTGTGATCATAACATAAATGAGATGCAACACATTTCTTTCAAAAGAGGATTAAGAATCCTTAATCTCATAGGGATATATTATGGTGTCAGAACAGAGTTGATGAGAGAATCATTTTATTATCATACCTCTTGTTTTGCGGATGAATAGGAATTTCCAAATCAAAGAGTCAAGTGTGTGTGTGTGAGTAAAATCCCTCCAGCCTGAACCTTTTCATAACATTGATGTTAATAAATGTCCTATTCCAAATCCCATTTTCAAAGGCACTTTCCAATTCTCCAGAAAGTGAGCTAAAAATATGATTGGCTATTTCTCTAGTGATTGCAAGGATGCCACCTCCTGGACTACTGGAAAGAACTGCTGGATAAGAGTCAGAACTGAAACGTGAGTCAGAATAGAAAATGTGTTCATTTTTCAGCTCCCCAGCTACAAGCAACAGTACTTCTTGTTGATGTTTATTACCACACCCCATTCTTAAAGTTACTCTCAGTTACTCTGTATATTACCTCGTGGCAGGATCCTGAAAGCCATGTTGCTCTGGTGTTTCTAACTATGGAAAACCAAAGGTTGACAAGTCCTGAATATGCTCCTGTTCCCTCAGGTTGAGCAGAAAGGAACATTAGTGATTGAATTGGGCAAATGAATGTCCTGAGAGTGCAGAAGAGCTAATGACTACTCCTACCTCTAGATCAGGACAAGAAAAATGTATTTTGCCCTTTAAAAAATGTTAATAACAATGTCAACTATGACAGTAATGCTAGAAGTAAAAAAGCAGGTGCCTTATGGTGTTATGGCACATACAGGCACTGCAAGGATGATCATTCAATAAAATGAATACAAATTTACTGCTGGGATGTTATTGCATTGCCTAGCATTGCAGTAGTGCCTGGGAGATTTATTCATGGATCAGGCCCCAGTAAAGAGCCAAATGCCATGCAGAGAGGAAAAATGAAGAGGCCCCAGTGCCCATGGGGATCACCATAGGCTTCAACTGCCTAAGCATACCTGAGTCACACCCTGTGTTCTAGTAGAAAGCAGCCTGGGTTTGTTTGTTAGGAGAACAGTTTAGGATTCATGCTGCTACATCTGCATCACTCTTTTGAATTCTTCCTTAAAAGATGACTGTTGACAAAGGCAGAGAGTTCTCACACCTCTGCAGCTGCTGGAAAATCTGACAGGTTTCTAATATGTCAGCTAATGTATACACATTTTGTATGAACAATGCTCAAGAGCGATGGGTTGGGACTGCTGCCTTGCACAGGACGTGCTGTCTCAGAGATGCAAAAGCTTACCTAAAAGTGTGGTTAAATGGTGGTACTCAGAAGAAGGTAAGATACTTTTTGTGTTCTATTTCAGGCACTGTTTCTGTGTCTTTGTGTAGATATAATAATTTTAGATCAAAACTGAGTGTGTTGGTAACTTGCAGTTTCTCCTCTTAGCCTTCGTATTTGCTATGCTTTGCTTTGTCTCCCCCCCCACTACCTCCTCTTTGCAAACAACCAGCCCCTGTCACTTTTGCCTTAGCCAGACTCTGCCTGCAGCCAGCTGGCTTTCAGCCTACTCCCTGACTTCTGTGAAATATCAAGGAAAAAAGGACTTCTTTCCTCTAGCATAGATTATTTTTGTTGTAAGCCCTCAGCAGGCATTTATTTTCACTTCTGGCACAGAACACAGTCCCTGAAAGAGTATGATACAAAAGAAAAGTCATCATCTGAAGCCAAGTCAACACACTCAAGTTTGTGTATCCAAGGAGAGAAGGCCTACGTCTGCAGAACCAAAAATCTGGCCTTTGTCTCTGTGAGGCACGAAGGTCTTTGAAACTGTGGCACTACACATAGAAATGCATTGAGTACAGAACAATGCTGAGAAAACACTCAGTTCACAAAGAGATATCCTTGAGGCCAAAGGTGCATTGGACTAGAGAGGAACCTGTGAGTTAATGAGTCCCACTCCTTGCTTTGCAGGCAGCTGGGCTGTAAATCCTGGCTGTAAACTGATCACACTTCAACATCAGTGTTACTAAGCCGTGGAGCTGCCCCTGATAAAAGTTGTTCTAGTCCTCTGGGGATTTGCAACCTTTGTCTAATACTCAGGCTAAATTTATTAAAGGCTAATGCCTATCCATTTGTTATTGTAGCAGCAGTGTCTTTTAAGTTTAAATAGCTGGTAGCCTCTGCTAAGTTTATAGAAACTTAGACTGATGAGTTTATAGAAAGCAGCCAGAATCCCAACAACTTTTATTTTCTTAGGCTAAACAAACCAGCATTTTTTAATCTCATTTCAGAAGATAAATTCTTCGTTTCCTTGATTATTGTAGTTCTGTTACAGAATGAATTAATCTTCCTTGCATCTGGATGCCTGAGACTGCATATTGTATTCCAGATGGCCTCATCATGGTCTTGTTCTCTAAAAATGCCTCACAAGGGACATCTGAAACCGAATGACTTTTCCAGCTATGATTGACTAATGAAGCTGGTATTTTATTGCTTTCTGGCACCTCTGGTGGGTGATCCCCAATTTATAACATTTTTTTTTTCATTGGTTTGCAGGCATAGCTTTGCTCTGCCTATGGGTGGGCACATGTGTGAGCAAACTGAAAGCACAGTGGCTTTGCTCCACGTGTAGTCTGCAGAGTAACACAACCAGTTGTTCCAAAAGATCAATTCTTTTCTGTCTGATGCAGGAATTGCCAATTTCCTCCTGTTGACTACAGAAAGAACATAGCAATTTCATGTTCCTAACTTTGGTTACTTGGTTAGGTGGGCTGAGTGCAGCCAAAGGTGCAGTACACACCTTGTAGTGTGCACTGCAAAGAAGAAGAAGAAAAATGGACTTGCTTTCTGTTACAATTTTAGCTGTGGCTGTAACTGTTCCCATGACAATCAGTGAATTAGTTTCAACCTAATCAGTACCTCACATTTCTACTCACTGGATTTTAGATGCTTCTTTTACTTTATGGGGAGAATTGTGGAAGAAAACTCTTGTATCATGGGAACGGCTCTTCCAGGGCATTCGCATTACTGTGAGATGAACAATTTCTCAGCTCTTATTCAAAGTTTATAAATACAGTTCCAACAAAGTTATATCTCTTGGGTTTGTGGGGAGTGAATGAAGCAAAATATAGGTATTTTTTTTTTTACCCAGAACACAGTCATCTAACTGTGTGACTTTCAACTAGATTAAACTAATTGCATTGAAATTATGAGGTGTGTAACAGCAAAAGAATTTAGAAAATTTAGGGATCCAATTTTTAGGTTTACAGTGCTATCCACAGCAAGTTGACTACCCCAACTCTATTTTTTCTTACAATTTCTTACCCAATTGGACCCCTTCCTCAGGCATACATGTTGGTCCTAATACACCAGAGACTGAGCAGAGGATCTTTAAAAATTGAGACTTAAGCTGAAACTCCTCCTGTACAGGTAGGGCCTGGAGCAGACTTACATTTCCTGGTGACATACAGCAAATGCATGTGCTCATTTAAAATAAACCATGGGCTATGGACCTTGGTTGACAGCTTATTTGGTTGACAGTTTAATTGCTCTGGTGTGCTTCCTTGCATGCTCTTTCTCTCTCTCTCCTCTCTCCCTCCTCTCCTCTTCTCCCTCCCTCTCCTCCTCCTCTCTGCTGACATTAAAACTAGCACCTTGGAGATCTGTATTTGATCACCCAGTCAAAATTCAGCGAAATGTGTCTGGTTTCTTTTGCAGTTTATATCTTGGGATGTTTGGTTGAAGGTAATTTTATCTCCTTGAACCGTGTTAAAGCAGGGTTGGGATTTCAGCTGTCCTTGTAGGAACTAATTAGTAGGTCATAAACATGTCACTGGAAGCAAGTGTTTACCCTTAATTTTGAGAATAAGGTAAATTTGGAAACTTTTTTCTCCTCTGGAGGAAAAATTCTGCTGCAGCACCAGTTGTATGTACCTTTTAATTAGGTTATTTAATCAAGATGCTTTTGATCTGAGTATTATTGTTCTGCATTGGAGTCCAAAGGGACTGATCAGTCTGAGATTCAACTTCCCATGGATAACCAGGAGCAGCTCACTGCAAAGCAGGATGGTCTTGTAAACTACCTGGAAAATTCTCTCAAGAGCTGTCTGAGAACATGGGAATTAATCTTGATTGTGTATTTCAGCTAAACTTCAATTCTTTAACTGTTCGTTCACTGGACAAGAAAATAAACATCCTGAAGGGCTTTTATGCATCTGTGCATTTCAAGCCCAGAGGAACTTAGGTAGAATACAAGCTAGTGATTTAAATTGGGTTGTGGGAATAGCACTGGGAAAGGCTGAACAAATAAAATGGAACTAGTTCATTCATCATTTTAATAGCATTTAGCTTACCTCATAAAGAGAGTGGCAACTTTTATTGCTCATACAAGGACTTACACCACTATTAAAGAACGATGCTTCAGCTACTTCTGCTCTAAACTACAGAGTATGACAAACCCCAGTGGACTGAATTCCATTTGCTACTTAATACCTAGATGCTAACTAATAAAGCAAGTGGAAGAGCAGTATTTGGAAACAGCAACTGTAATGTTTAAAACCTGATGGTAGGGAGAAGAATAATATCTTAAACAAAAACTTTAAGCTCAGCATGTTAAGTTGTTAGATGTTTCCAGATTACAATCTGTTGACTTTTGGGAATTCATGTTGCATTAAAACAATAAGATGTAATAGGATTAAAGCTTCATTGAATGATGATTTCTGTTCTAAAAACTTAGGTGATATGACTCTTAGTCATCGTGGAGAAATCTTTTACTAGAGACACTCCTAACTCTTCCTAATCCTGTCACTGACTTTCACCTATTTCTGCATCCAAGATTTTAAGGAAGAGCCTGTCAGCACTGACAAATAATTTAGGTTTCTGCAGGTTCAGGGCTTCTGCTGCAAAAATGAAGGATGAGTGAGACAGGTGAACTCCCTGTTTTCATCCAAAAATGCCATTTCAGAAATGTTCCCTCCAGAGAACTGCAGTGTAGACAGCTCCTGCATGTTTCTGCTTTGTGAGATGGGATCCCAGGGCTGCTGATGTATTCTGTAGACTATTTTTGCTCTGAATCACTGCTGTACCCCAGGGGAACTGTTGTTCATTCAGGGCAGATGGTGCAGAGAAGTCAGCCAGACAAGGACCCAAATGGCAAATCCCTGAGACACTTTGGTGCCGTTTCTGACACAGAGTATTCAGTTGAGTCTGCAGTTCCAAACTGAACACCTTTTGATTATTTTCCAGATGAAAAACTGAAGTTTGCCCTTAAAAATCTGACACCACTTGAGAAAAAAATCTGACATCATCATTTTGGACATCAAGCATCAGACTGGGTAATTTTCCACTGAAAAGGAGTTTAACCAAAACTTTTCTACCAGTCTCATAAAAGGCCTTCTAGACTTCCATTCTCTGTTTCCATTAGGTTAAAGTTATCCACTTCTCTAGAGAGCAAGGTAGGTGTCTGTCTGTCTTGGATATTCCTAAATCATATCCAAACTCTGATGAATCTTTACTGAAACCTTAACTTATGTGTTTCCACCTCGTGAATAGCTGGGGATAGCTCCCCGCTGACTGCTGAGCCCCTCAGTATGAATGGAGTTGCAGTTTGGTAATGGGCTATGTAGAAAAGGGTGGGTGCAGAAAAGCTGCTGGAGATGATACAAAAATATCCTGATATGGTATCTAACCAGAACAAAATGATACAAGCTGTTTCTCTCTCAGATTTTTTATATTTCATGTTTTATCCTTCTGGTCTATAGATTGCATCAGCTTACATTTTCTAAACTATTTTACGGAAACCAGTTAAAGGTCTAAGCAACAAAAGAATTGCACTACTTAAGGCAGGGGTACATCTAGGCTACTATCTGACTGAGAGCAGAGGTACCCAGACCAGTGTACCAAAACAGATGAGGCACAGAGTCATAAATTCCCCTCAGCCTGTCAGAATTTGCAATTCAAGAGCTCCCTTACTATACATGATACTATAACAAAGTAGTATTTTCTTAATCCAGATTTGATTTTAACATCCATAATAACCTATGGCAGGAAGATCTTTAACTATGTATTATGTGGGTAGGTGCCTTCCCTGTTTTGTTTTGAATCTGTCACTTGCCTCTGCCATTTTGATGGTCTTTGGTTCTTCTATTGGTTATGATGAGAAATAATTCCTGTTTACTTGTTCCTTGCTTTTCTATAGCATCTTTCCCAAGATCCTCCTCTCTCTGTCATTTCTTCAACAATTTGAAGAGTCCTCTTTGTGTATTTGCATTTTACCTGGAATATTCTCCATAGAATTCTCATCCTGTTGCTCTTCATTGTATTTTTTCTGTTGTATATCTTTTTTAAGTTGGAGAAACCTAAGTTGCATAAAATTATGTTCTTATGGAGGCACCATCGACTTTTACTATGGTATAGTGATGTTTCTTTTCTGTTCTTCTTTAGAATACTGGTGGATGAAAAGCTGGACATGACATGGCAATGTGCACTTGCAGCCCAGAAATGCAACCACATCCTGGGCTTCATCTAAAGCAGCATGGGCAGCAGGTTGAGGAAGGTGATTCTGTCCTTCTACTTTGCACTTCATCTGGAGTGCTGCATCCAGCTCTGAGGTAATCAGGAAGGCTGGAATACCTCTCCTATGAGTAAGGGCTGAGAGTTGGTATTACTCAGCCAGGATAAGAGAATGCCCAGGGAGAACTTATTGCAGCCTTTCAGTACTTACAGGAGGCTTGATAAGAAATATGGGAGACATACATTTTAGTAGTGCCTGTTGTGATAGGACAAGGGGTAGTGGCTTTAAACTAAAAGAGAATAGATTCAGAATAGATAAAAGGAAGATTTTTTTTACTGTGAGGGTGGTCAAACACTAGCACAGGTTGCTCAGAGAGGTAATGGATGCCACATCCCAAGGTCAGGTTGAACGGGGCTCTGAGCAACCTGATCTAGCTAAAGGTGTCCCTGCTCATTGCAGGGAGGTTGGACTAGGTGACCTTTGAAAGTCCTTACCAACCAAACTATTCTGGGGTTCTATGATAATATAGAGAATAGTTTTAAGCTGGTGTTTTATGGACAGTATCTATTAAAACTCAAAACCGTGAGTGGTAATAGCTAGTTATGAATCTCTCAGGGCACGTGTGAGGTTAGTGCTGGGTTTCTGACATGGTTCCAGTCACTGTTTGGAAATCCTTCTGCAGACTGTTGCCTTCACCTTTTAGCCCCTCGGCCCTGAATATCTCACTGCTGTCAGGGAATGCTCTCATTGCAATGATCTACTAATTTTTACAGGTTAAATGCTCACAGGCCTGATATCAAATATCATTTTCCTTCACTGACAAAACGGACCAATTATATTTCATTTCCAACCTTTCAGCATCTCTCAACAAGAGAAAAATACTGATTTGCAGCAATTATATAAGCATTATCAGTTATACAATAATTTAAACTTAATAACTCATGTTTTCTGTACCTTCTCTATGCAGAGGCTTTGTTTAAGGTGCAGCAAGTTTGTAACAGTAACAACTTCAATGCCTTTTTTCTCGTTGCTGTAAGTACTTCAAGGAAAATCACACTTTTCCAGTGCAGACAACTAGAAATTATGAGTATGAAGATATGAATCTGGAGTTAGCCAGTTTGCCAAGGTTATAACTGTGTTCTGCCTGTCTGTGTGTCATGTCTGTTCTTAGTGTCTCTCTTCCCTTCTTTCGTATTTTGGAGAAGTTTAGTCTTTAGCTGTTGAAGACAACCTGGAAAGCCCAAGCCATGAAATTGCCCCTGGGTCCAGTAGTCATCTCCCTTATATCCTATTCTGGTTAAGTATATGCACTGCCAACTTGGAGGCTTTAATTTTCATGTTTTGATAGTGTTTGGTTGGAGAAGGAGTAGGAATAATTGGGTGTAATAATGGACTGTTCATGCCTGTAAAGTAAAAATAACACATTCACAGGCTCACTTCCTTCTGCTGTTGGTGCAAACTGTTTTACTCCAGCTGATTTGCCGTGGAAGCTTATCTCTAGGT
Source organism: Sakesphorus luctuosus (assembly GCA_013396695.1). Lineage (NCBI taxonomy): Eukaryota > Metazoa > Chordata > Aves > Passeriformes > Thamnophilidae > Sakesphorus > Sakesphorus luctuosus. The sequence continues at coordinate 847,522 of VWZD01003541.1, read as the reverse complement.
TCTGGCTGTGAGAGGCAAAGTAAATAAGCCTAAGCAATTCGAGTAATGTTCATGCAGGTGCAAAGAGCCTGCATAACACCCTATTTACTCTTGCCTTCAAACCCCTTTAGTCGTCATTGCAGAGCTCAAGTTGTACACAAGGCTTTTGTGTGGTGTATTTCCCACATAGAGTATTTGAATGCTTGTATTTCACTATAGAAATCCTCAGCCATAGAGACATATCTGGTACCAAAATAGCTCTGAACATCTTCTCAGTTCTTGATGGAATGAGCCACTTTACTAATGAGTGGACAAGCTGTAGAGTCTCCAAGATCATTCAAAAGTTTACAGTACTCCTTAATAGCACTGTAAAAACACTTCTGATCTGTGTAATTCTACAAACAACAGGTAAATGTGGCAAATGCAAAATGGTGGGAATCAAAGGCTTCTGAAAACCATCCACACTACCTTGGTAATTATCTGCACATCTAATGAAGTGTAACCCTCTGTGGAAATCAATATACCACTGGGATTGTCTTTTCTGTAATTTAATATTTCTTATAAAATTCTCTTTATTTCCAAGGTAATAGAATTTCCTTTTGTTTGCTTACCCTACTGGTACTTTAAATTTGAGCAGTTAAAAGGGTTTTGTAAGGATTTCCCCAAAAGCTTTATTCGCATTACTGAAATTCAGAGTAACTATTTACTTCTTTCTCATGCAGTGCATCCTAAAAGTGAGCCATTTATCTATTAGGTTTAAATCAGTGGTGGCCTGAGGGGATAATTTCAGGGAAAATTCTATAATATTTTCTGCAGCAAAGCTCTTCATATAAGGACAGAAAAATCACAAGGCTGTTTAACTGATGTTTCTATTCTCTGGTAAACTACAGGAAGAAAAAAGGCAGTTTTAGCCCATTTATTAAGAAAACCTTTAGGTTTAAGCAAATATTTGAACAATGTGAACAATGTGTACTTTATTTTTGAATGAAGGATATGTAAAATTGACTGAGTCATAGATTTTAGTGTGTAAGGATAAGGTTTAAACAGCTAATGTAATCTCATCTATAAATTATTTCATTGAATTCCAGTCTTACACTAAGACCAAAATATGTGTTGGCTGAGGAACATCTATAAAGTATGCAAGTTTATGTTCTTGTGTGTTTTTCTCTGCTCTTCCCCCTCCTCCCTTCCCCCCCTCCCCAAAAAACATATGTATCTCAAACACAGCACTTAAAGGTAGCTGAAAATTTTGGGCACTTATCATCATCCCTGGTCAATCATCTAACTTTTCCCTCATCTGCTACCACCTATCAGTTTTACTCTGTGACAGTCTCTGTATATCTGTGTATCTGTTTTTCTGTTGGTGTCTTCTTGCAGACTGATAACATATTTTTTTCTCTCAACCAGGGTATTTACAGGAAGGACAGAGAAAAATACTGTTAAAAAGGAACCTGGGGAAATAAGAGAGAAGAGCCATCATCAAGCTAGTATTTTCATTCTCCCTTTCCCTTTGGGAATTTAAGGCCAGCCTCATATCTGAGTGTCAAAAGTTGCCCAAGCAACTCACCAAGGTGGGTCATATTGGTATTTTAGAAGAATTGTACATGACATGATAGAAACAGAAAAGGAAATGTTCAGGGAGAATCTACACAAGAGTCTCAGTATTCTACTCTCTTTGTCCCATTCCTCTGGAGTATGAGACTTCATCTCTCCTCACTACTGTGCAGCTGACAATCCCTACCATTACCCACAAGAACCCCCTTGGTGTCCCTTCTGCCTTTCTAAACTCCTGGGACAGCATTAGGAAGATGGAGCAGGCAAAGCCCAGGGCCTCCTGAGAGTGAAAAGAGATGAATGGCAGCAAGGGGATGAGAAAGGACATTGATGTGTAAGGCTTTCTGATCCTTCTGCTACAAGTAGTAGTAGGGACAAATGGCTTCTTGCAAAATGTGTTGACTACTGTCCCACGTCCCGCCCAGGCCACACCATTAATGCATGCCCTCCACATCATCTCCTGCTTCCTTTGTTCCCCACTCCTGAGCCAGCAAACTTCAAATCTTTTCTAGACAGCAAGACTTCAGGTTTTGCTAATTTTGCTCTCAGTGGTACTATTTCCCAAGAATAATGACTGAACCCTATGAAAATGGTATTTTGATGATTGCAATGCAATTTTCCCCCCCCCAATTACTTTTGTATCTACCCTTCCAAAGATGGACTAATCTATAGTGTTCCAAATCTATCACCCCACTGGTCCATTTTGTCCTTTTCCAAGTGGAAATGATGCACCCTGTGTCTAAAAGCCATGTGTATCTCAGACACATTTGTGGTGTATAGCTGAATGTAGCAGGATCCAGGTACGAGGAGCATTGGTAAGAGCACCTCAGCAGTAACTGATTTTACATTCAGGCCATGACTAATATCTGAATCACTATATTCCTGCTTGAAGAGAGGCAGAAGATATCTGCTACAGGAAATGGAGGATAGAAACCACTGGCCTGAGTCACAAGCCTCAGTGGTAGCCTCTGTCGTTCTGTTCTCAATGTATTTTCCCACTTACAAGTTCATCTTGAGTTGACAAGTGAAATACAAGATTCATTTGCCATTTATTTTGGCTTTTTGTTAAAATATGTTCAAATTATCCTTTTTTTTTTGATAGTGAAAACGTAAGGTGTGTTTTCAATTATCATGACGAAATTAACCTTTTAGACACCTGATTGCTTATTTTTTCGAATTATTTGATTTCAACTCTTGTTTACTGAAATATATATATACATATATTATTTTTTTTTCAGGGAGATGCAGTTAAAAAACAAATTTAAGAGTTGGAGGGGGTTGGCAAATGAAACTGTCCTTTTCTGTCTTGGACATTTCTCATACTTCATTATGGCAAAACAGGTGTTTGAGTTTCAGCCCTAAAACTGGATGATTGGTGACAGTATACAGCCAGTCCCTCATGAGTAATCACTATTATGGTCAGTAAGAGGGTGATGGTTTTGTATGTAGCACATTTAACAGAGGCTTAAGTACAGCCCTGTCTAGTTGAAAAGTACGGAGTAAGTTGCAGGTTTTCTTTGTGAGAATACCTGGAAAGGAATTTTGAGGAACATGATGAGGAAAGGTGGAAGATGCCTGGGAGAAGTAAGTCTGGAGTCCATGGAGGCAATGGGACAACCACACATGGGAAGAGGTGAGTGAGACTGCAATTCTTCAGATCTAGTTAAGCACTCTGCCATTCAACACCCACACTTTGAAATATCAGGAAATGTTTTGATAACTAGCATCACCATAAGATAGATCCCATCCCTTCTATGGAATACATTCTTTAGCCTCTACTTATTGGAAAATTGCTAGTGAAGTCACATAGGATAGCAGAAGTCTTAGACTGGATTTAGGTGAAGTAACACTAAGACCCTGATGAAGTGCAAATTAATTGGAAGGAGTTTAATTGGGATCACTGCTTTATTGGGATATCTCCCAGGGAACTGATTTAGTCTAATGAGAATGGATGGCAGTATCTACTGATTAACTGGGGGAGAGTTAGCATACGTTGAGCTTAATGGGAAGGGCTCCCGTAAGCTTCAAAGTGTGTTCAAGGTTTTTCCTAGCTCAGAAGGGTAAGGTCTTCTTTTAGTTACTATTGTCATGAGAGATTTTATTTAGGAATGAATCCCATTCACACTGCTTTGCCTACAAATTCTTCCACTAGCAGATTCCCCAGTTGTGATATAATAGGGGAAATATATATTTTTGAAAAGTCAGACCATCTCTCTTCCTACAGTAATAGAATTAGGGATAGCTATAAGGTATCTTAGCAGGGAGGGAAAAAGCAATTCTGCTGCCAATGGACACAGCAGACAAGACAGGACTGACAGATTCTTGTGGTATCTTAACTGCCATGTTCCTAGACTTTCTACTCTGTATGCATCCATTGGGTGCTAAAAAATTATTCCTACTCTGATCACTTCAGGGAGTTATTATATACCTAGCTTTACACATTGTAAAATCCACAGCTAGATCATACATGAAGTTTTTCGTTCGAAGTTTCTGTAAGTGCCATGTCCAAGACACATCTTCCATCTGTGCTTGTACTGATTTTCATATCTTTTCCCTGAGAAACAATCCATGTTCCTTTAAAATTCTTGGCATCTCAATTTGATATAATTCAGAACTTCATATGCAGTGTATGATGTAATAAACTATACCTTAAGATTGCCCACTGGTTATCCTCAGTTGCTTGTATAAATTCACTTAGGCTAGAGATTTTACTTTGTGGTTAAAAACTCTCTCAAGCTATGACAATGTCCCGCTGAGAAGGTTTTGATTTAAGATCTCCCTCTGTTCAACTTGGCTCATGCTTAAATATTTGTACTGCTGAATTTTAATTCTTTGTACTGTACCCAGGGATTCAGGGCAGAAAACTTTGAGTGCAACAATAACATGAATGATTGATATAGCCTCTATCAAAGTTGCCAACTTGCTAATCTCTACATTTGAAATGTTAATGTTTTCTACAAAATTGTCAGTTATCTTGTCTATTATGGTATTAAAGAACCCTGGCTGCCAGAGCCAAGCTGTGCAGTAGTCAGCTACACAGTTATTAAACACATTACAGTAGAAAATATAAAGAAAGAGCCTTTTCCCTTCCTCCTGGCATCTTTCACTTGTTCCAGGAGTTCTAGCAGAAAAATCCATGAAAACAGGTTACTCTCCAAGGTCCTGTTTTACTATAAAGATAGTAGTTTATACCACCGTTCTGCTACTTCTTCATTTCTACTGTCAAGTCCTGTTACTTCTCTCCACTTCACAATCCATTGCACTCCTCCAGTGTGAGACCAGACCTCCCACTGGCAAACTGAGGTCCTGGAGAAACCATTCCATTTCTTTCTCTAGCCATCATTTTCCACCCACCAGCCTGCTTAAGGCTGTCAATCATCTGAAGACTCCTTGGATTCAACCCTTCTGTCTGGACTCAAAAGTTTTCTTCCCTGCTATTGATAATCTGCTCTTTCTTCAGCCCACTGTAAACATGATTTCTTTACGTTTTGCCCACAACATCCTCTGTAGGACAAAAACTGGTCCTGTTTGTAACTGGACACCTGCTGAGGCCATTTTCTTTGTGCACCTCATGCTCTGCTTTCAGCTTCTTCCCTCACAGGTGATTGTATGCATTATCAGGACAAATATAATTCTAATACACTTGTAATCATGGGTGAAGGTGAAAAAACAGTGTTTCCTACTCCATAAAAAGAGATATAAGTTCACAAGGATTTTCAGGCTTTTTCAGCCAATACAAATAAATTAAGTGTATGCAAAAAAAAAAAAATAAAAAGGCAACCCCCTGAGAACACTCAACATACTGTTTCCTTCATCAGCTATGTGCCAATAAAAGCATTTCATATTTCAGAAGGAGAAATGTGGAATGGAGCTTTGTGATTTGAATAGAAAGTCATGGATCTCATCAAAGGAAATATTAATCTAATTGCTGAGTAATTTTCAACATGAAAAAGTTGCATCTGAAAGCTGATTTATGTACCTATATCTGTCCCCCAGAATTTGGCTATTGAATCCTATGGGTGCAAAGTTATGTTTAAAAATAACTACTGAATTTATACTATGAAACCTACATTGACACTATTAAACCTGACTTTGTAACTCTTCTTCTTCAGGCAAATCATTGCTTGGAACTCACTTGATAGTGTAATGGTACAGTAGGAAGTCCTGCAAAGTCAATAATTTGGAAATCTGTGAAAGCAAATTTTGATATCATGAGCAGGAGCTTCCCTTTCTGCAGTACTGGAAATCTCTGCAGAATCACTTAGGGCATCTGTTGTTGATGCAGGAGAAGGGAACACAATCTGAGTAGGATTGGAAAAGATGTTTGGACACACTGCAACCTCATCACACAGCATAGGACTATGGCAACTCTCTTCAGAACCCAATATGCTGCTACACAATATGCTATACAATATGTATTTGGGAAAGATGGAGTGCAAGCCAAGAGGAGAGCAGGTGTAGAGGCTCAGAAAATTTTGAAGAGGATCTTTGTAGAAATGACCTTCCTCTGACAATTTCTCCAACAGTTGAGGAGAGGATGATCTAAGCCCTTAGAGCTCATTAGATTTTGATTTAAAACTCACAGGCTTTAAGATAAGGAGACACCCTTCAGTTTGTTCAAAGTCTTTGTTCTCTTCAGGTTAAATCTGACCTTCACTTCATAATGAATCAAAGCTTTTATAACCATCAGGTCTTGGTAAAGGAAATGTTTTGCTTTAAAGAGTGCTGTTGGAACAACAGGAACAGCTAAGCCAGGAAAGAGCAAAATATGAGACTTTGTACCCTGCTAAACAGAGTATGTTTTGGCATGATACTTGTACTGCCATCTACATAAGACAATATCCTCTCACCTCAGCATGTTACCAAGCATTTATTGACATTAAACTTAGAGAATCATGTCTGGAACATGACTACAGTGTTTAGATACTATATGTAAAAAGAAAACACTGAAACAATCATCATAAGTGCCCTAGCACTGTGTTGCTATCTGTTAATTCTTCACGGAAAATAGAACACAGTAAATAAGAAAGCCTTATTTAGAATAGCAGATATCTTCACATTTTTGAGAAAAGCTCTGCATACTTAAATAATAACTTGGGTTTTAGTAATTGTGTTGCTATTCTTCTCAGTTTGATACATGGTTTTCAAGAAAATAAAGTTTCATGGCACAGCTTTTCAATGGATTGCATTATCTGCTCTACTTAAATTTTTCAAGTCTTCAGGTCTCCCCTCTCACCTCCCCCCCTCCATTTTTTTGTTATTTCTGTTTCCTGTCATATTCAGTTGCTGTCGAAATACAAAATATTTTATCTCATGATATAGAATTATTTTCCTGAACCCCAAAAGCTCATTGATTCACTTCCATTACAGTATTAAAACCAATGCGCACTCCACTATGCCTAGTAGGTAAAATATCAAAGTCATTGTTTAAATTTCTTCTAGTTATATGAACTTTAGCAGCATTATTATACTCAATATCTCACAAATTATTTTCCTGTATCTTTTTCCTTTCTTTACCTCTTGTCTATATTTCAGACCTTATAACTGGTATTGGCCGCTATCTGTTCTTTCCACTTGCTACTTGTACAGCTTCCATTTTGTGGAGCAATCTTTGCTTCTTCTCCTAAAGTTTTTTAATAATAGGTTTCTAGTCTTTTATTCCTAAAAGTGAGATCTTTTTTTTTTGCAAAACAATGTGAGCTGTGATTGATAAGTGTTTAAAATCTTTATTCCCAGATGGTTTGGCTCAAAATAATTATCGATTTTGCAAGATTCACTATTACATTGAAAACATATATCATTGGTTTGGACTTTATTCTGTGTAACAATGTAAAATGTTATAAATTCACTATCCTTTAAACTACAACTCAGTTTAAAGATGAGTCCCTGCATTTATCATAATGAAGGCAAGGAGAGAATTCCTTCATGTTTAATGTAGCATATTCATAATCAGGATATCGTTAATAATTTGTTAACCTCTTCTAAAGAGCTCTGTACTGGCTGTAGGTCACCATCAGCATAGGTTGCTAGTGCCAAATATGATAGAATTTTTCCTCCTGTGTGCTACAAAAGGCTGTTTATAGAGATACTGCACAACTCAATGCAGTGTTATGTGGCCTGTAGCAGGCACAGATGAGCATGTGATCTGCCTCTGCTGTCTATTAATAATTGAGAAATATTCAACACTACTATTTTAGAGTACAATACAGTGCTGTTCCCAAGCTCTGCAATCCGATCGATCTATCCCAAACAAGCTTAGTTAACCATCCTACTTGCACATGTCTTTTCCGTGAGGTGAAGTAATTATCCGGTACCAGTGCATACATATCACTTCCAAGTCTTCTAGATTATTACTAGATTGTTAGTGCACCATGAGGTATTGGCATATAGTCAGCTAGAGAGTCTCTTTCATACATCTTGGTGGCTGGATTGGTTTTATCCTCCATACTTTGATTGTATGGCAAATGAGAATACTTTATTTTTGCCTTTCAATGCCCTTTTTGTTATCTAGGTTGATGCCTGGCCGGTATAGCTCACCAGTCCCAAAGACAGGACTTTCCTATTTGCTTTAGATGAGTACAGCTAAACCAAGCAGCTTCTCTTCCTTCCAGCAAGTGGATGAGGATTCCACAGAGCCCAAATACTCCACCTAAAGCCACACGCCAAGTTATCAGCATTCTTCTGGCTTTCTATTTTGTTTTCTTGTAGTACTGGAAGGGTCTCTGACCAAGAATTTTATAAATGGCTCTTGTCTTTCAGTAGTCTACTGGGAAGTCTTTTAGAGACAATAAAGCCAGCCGGCATTAGCACCTGTGGGGGAATTAACATTCAAATTCCTCATTCTAATCTCCGAGCCTTTAGAATTGTGTTAAATCAGCTTAAGGAAGGGTTATATGTAGTTAAAATATTGGAATAAGCAGGCAGATTCATGCTTCTTAAGAACTATCTTCCAAAGAGCTTCTGACTTGTATTTCTTCTTCCTCATGGAATATATTCTCAATCTTTATTCTTCATTTCTGGCTATTTAGCCCAAAGAAAAATTCCTGGAAGCTGAGTAGTGGAAAGCTGAGAAAGACTTTGTAGTGAGGGTTTATGAGAAATCTCATTACAGCAGATAATGTCAATTACATGTGTCACTGAGGAGTAAAATAAGCCTTGCTCAAATGAAATTTCTTCCCTTGATGTTATATTTACTGAACTCCTGTGTCACTGTAACTGCGAACACTGAGATGAAGATACATTAATATAACAGTATGAAAATTCACAGAGGAGCAGAGCAGGTACTGGGGGACCATCTAATGGGGAGATAATTCTCCAGTCACACTGGGAAGAGAAGAGGAGACAGCTGCTTTTTCTGGCACAGAGTGTCCCATGGGACTGTCAGCATCTCTTCTGCCTACAGTCCACTTCCCTCCCCAGGGCACTCTAGGAAGAACTATGTAACTGGGAAAAAAAAAAGAATTAAAAAAAAAGGGAAAAGAAGTGAGTAAGCAGAGACATTCAGCCTGAGGAGCAAAAGTTCTGCTTTTTCCAGTGTGCTGTCACATGTCTCTCCTGCTTGCAGGGTGGGCTTGCCCCCCAGACTCCAGCCAAGACAAGGGAAATTGCCATCCCTGGGGTTTTGCTTGCTCAGCTTTGTCCTCATGTCAACCCCCCGAAGTCTGATGGCTTGAGCTTTACGTGTGGGAAATCTTAGTGCAGGAGGTTGACATGGTCATATTTTGAATTCTTTACATTTTCTTACTAGGCACTTTTTGGAGATCTAACAAAACTAAATTTCTCATGGAGGCACTTCTTGTTAGCATCTTGAGTTGGATATTGAATGGTTGCACCCCATGAGAAGAAATTAAGTCTATCTTAATAAGATAGATTTAATAATGGATAATTTAAACATTTCTGATATCCTTTAATCTGATTTCCTGGCATCTCATATAGAAATTAAAGGTTTACTTTATTAGGCATCCTTTGTCTATGAATTCATGGAGTTTTTATACATCTTTCTGTATCCACACTAAAAATTTGATGGAAAATAGCTAAAATATTTAAACAGGAACATACTAGAAGTTTTGATAGAAACCATAAAGTATCAGGTAATTTGAGACAAAAACATGCCAGTGCTGTAGTGTTTTCTCTTCAATTAATCCCAAAGCACAGAAAACTAGATTTTGGGGCAAAATCTACCACTTTACCATCACACAATATTGGAACAAACTTCATAGAAATTGCTGCAGTTATTGCATAAAGAGTCATTCAGTAAATTATGTTTTAAAAATGCATTACAAGACTTGGGCTAATTTTATTAAAGGTTTTAATTCTGATTCTCTGTCTAGTAGTTGGGTAACTGTGAAAGAACTATTTATTAATTTAAAGCTCATATAGCTGATAGATGCATGCTAATGCATTTTAAATTTAATAATCACATCTTCCTTAATTGAATTGTATTTGCTCAGACAGATCATATAATTAAATCAAGTCTTTTTTAATCCTTCTCATGCCAGATTATTGTATAGTACATTGAGGAAGAATAGTCAAAAGTCTGAATTTAGTTAATTTAAGACCACTGAAAAAATCTGTAGTCATGTGAAAGTTTAGGATATTAATAATTTTACAAAATAAAGAGATGTATTTTTCCATACATTTGTTCTGCAATAATTAAGAAGTGTATAGAGGCAGCAAGATTTAAAATACAGCTAGAAAGGAAGGAGTTTTTAGAAAATCCAGCAAATTTATACAGCAGAGAGTGAAATCCTCATACCACATGACCAGCAAGTCACTTCAGACAATTGCACTCAAGTGCCTTTATGGAGAATGCAGATATCAGAGGAAAAAACAGAAAACAAAGAGAGGAATGAAAAAAATACTTTACTGGACAATTTAATGTGCTTGTGTATGCTTTGTCAACTGTTTCCAAGATGAAAGTCCAGAACTGATGAAGTGTATTCCAAAATATAAAAGATAAAAAACCTAGCTTGAATGAGGGGTTAAAAATCAGTTAGATTTGGGGACAGATTTCAAGAAGATATACCAATGGAAAGAAGGTATATTTCAGGGAAGAGATTTATCTGTCAGCTGGAATTTTTATAATCCACTTTGCCCCTTTACTAAAAGAGTTGTAAGAGGAGGAGAATAGAGTTTAGGCATACAGAGGTTTACTTATTGAACACATTTTTCTGATCGCTGTGGACCTTTTGTTAGAATAAAACTACAGGAATGTAATTCGGTGTGATGTTCAAGTCTGGCATTTTCTTCTTTTTTGATAGTTCAGAGGAATTGGATAAACGGATATGCTATGAATGCATCTTCTGTGCCCATAATACTTTAAAAGGTCTATTCTGCAAAGCAGAGATATGGAAATAAGCACCATCTTTTTCTCTGATAAATGATGTATTGCCTCAAGTCAGAATTACTGACCTGATCTAATTTGTCCATCACTGTTAAATGATAGGATTTATCCTTTTTAGTAAACAACATTTGTTTCTGATTAAAAGATGACCTGCAGCAGAATCTAACTTCTCTTCTGATTTCCAAACTGTATAACTTTATTAAAGATAACATTGTGGAGCTATAGTGTTTTGTCTGAGAATTTTGATATTATGCTCTATGGCATTTCACTTGAAGAATGATTTACTCTTAATATCATTCTCAACCTTGTACTAGCAAAGGTCTTATAAAGATTTGTTTCCTTGACTACCCCATGTCACAGGCTTGAAATACAATTCCATAGCAGTAAAAGGAAAAAAAACTTTGACACTGGTGTATAATTAATAACATATTACAGAAAGAAATCGGTTTAGCAAAGTGCTGTCAAGGTGCTCCTTGGGAAGTAAATGCATGCTTTTCTTTGCAAGTGATTTGTAAAAGATATGCAGGATGATTACTCTTCTTCCTGGTACAAAAGAGTACCAGTGCCTGTCTATGTTTCTTCATTGGGACAAGCATGCACTGACTGAGCACGGTGTGTCCCTTCATACATCTTAGCACTGACAACTGCAGGGGTTTGCTTCTAATTTGAAATAATGCCAACCCACATGACATGCACTGTGTAAAAGGACATTAAAATAAAAACTCCTTACACTTGCATCCCCTGCTAAAGATCTTCTTGTCACAGTGTCATCTGGAAATATTCCTGAGGTTTCCAGTTCAATGCATACCTTGTCTCTAACATGAGCTCAGAGTAAAGGTACCTGTCACCTCTTATCCAGTTTTTTGAAATGGAAATCTAAGCAGCCAATTTAAGCTATAAACAGGGATACTTTACCTAAATTCAGTGAATGCAAAGAAAACCAGCCCTAGGCTGGGGAAGGGTCCTGCCATTCATGTCCTAGGTTCTGCTTAGATGTACTCTTCGACATAAAATATGGATGAAGAGAGTATCAGTGCACAGGACGATTGCTCCTCTAAGCAGGAATTAACTGGCTGCTCTTTTTCAAGTGCTCAGGACTTTGCTCCAGGCACGAGATAACTTCTGTGGCAAAAAGTTTTTTCCTGGTTCACAACTGTTTTATTTTGCTGACTTAGGACCACTTCTTTAGGAAACCAGCAGCACTGAGGATCTGTTGTTTTAAAATGAAGACAATCAGTTCATTACCTAACCCCACTGACAGCAGAACCAACATGTTGGAAGAAGGTAGTTTTATTTGCCATCAACTTCCTTGTCTCCTATAGCATTTCAATTACAACTGAAAAAGGTATCTTCCCTATCAGCTTATTCAAAGTCTCTTTAAGCTGGCTAGTCAGCTTCATGGCCTGTGCTCTTTCTACTGGCAATATAGATGAAGTTGACAAAATGTACTTACAGCCTTTCCATGTACCTATCATTTCCCACATTTCACATCAGTGGCAAGCCTTGCCAGGGTAGAGTCCTGCCTGATAATAAAATGCTGAATAAATTATAGCTGCAGAGAACAGAGACTGTGTTGACTGATGCTAATTCCCTGAAGTCAATGTAATAGTATCTTCTGAGGCTGTGTTAGTGACAGTAGGTTGAAAGAAGAAATGTTTGTTTCTGGAGGAAAGAAGAAAAATGTCCTTGATTACATATTATATCTCTAGTGAGCAAAGAAGATTCTGCTGGAGGTACATGCCACTTGTGATAACAAAAAAAAGATCTGATGGTGTTGAAGATCCTTCACAACTTTAGTGCTGTTCTGTGAGCATAAGTTATGCAATTAGAACATGACAATATACTAATTCATCTTTTTCCAGCCTTCTCTGGATTTTCACTTCACAATTCTCCATTCCCTCCTGTACAGACAAAATGTCAATGTTTTGAGTGTTGTATATGCAATACTATTTCCAAAAGGTACTTTTCTTTATTTAGAAAAAAAAATTGGTTATGAAACAGAAGATAGAAACTCCCTATAATGACTAGGACTGAATACCCTAAATAGCATCTCTGTACTGAGTACCAGTACTCTGCTTGTATATGTCTTTTCTTTGCTTGTTTCTTTCTTTTCTTATTTTCTTTTTTACTTTTTTAACTATGATAAACCCTGTCTTTGTCATTTTCTATCTATTTTGAAATGGGAAATGAGCAACTGGCCTTGTAAATTGGATCTAATAGGAAGTCCTTTGATATTTTTGTAGACAGGGGATTTGGATAGAAAAGACCCAGAAGTTACAGAGATTTGCTCCTTGGCCAAGGTATGTCTTGTTTTCCACATTCAGAGACAACACCAGCTTTTGTGAGGGAGTTTGAGATGTGAAATACCTGCTACAGAAAATCTTTTCAGGTTTATTCTTGCTTTTGCTTTCCCTTTCACTATAGTGAATCAGCAAATAATCACAAAAGATCAAGGCCTTTACAAGGAAGGCACAGGTCAAAGATACCCACATCCCATATATGTTTCTGGGGTTTTTTAAGCTGGTTTGAAAACAACAGCTTTTTCTATTCCCAGCTAGTCAAGATGGTCTATCCAGGGGTTTTCCTGAGAGACAGAGACCAAACCATGGAGACCAGGATGAAGGAAATGATTGAAAATGTCAAATATCACAAATCAGTGGCCAAGCGGTAAGACACGCTAAGAAAGAAAGAGTTCTGTCATCATGCAAGAGGGACAATGTTGGGTGTGAGGTGTCCATTGTCACTTCACAGCTTCCTCAGGTTGCTCATACTCGTGGAAGATGTCCTACTGAGAGGAAGAGATAGAGCAGAAAAACTGCCCCATGCCTTTGGAAAAAAATGGAAAAGAGTTTCCAGAAGAGTCTCTCATGATGTCATATGCATGTAGAGCAATTAGGAAGTGGCCGGTCTGCCTTACACGTCTCTTGGAAAGACAATTGGCCCACCAACCATATAAAGACAGGGTAACAATGGGAAATGAAACTGTTCAGAGAGAGTGAAAAGACTGAGGATGTCTGAAAGCCTGTGTGCTCATGCTCATGTTCCCAAATTGTCCAGGAAATTTCATTTATTTGACTGCAAAACTAATGAACCTACTCCATCTGAGCCTGTGCAGTTACTACAGGTGTTACTGTGTGTAGGTCCTATCCCCTACTAGGTAGTATTTTTTAATCTAGAAAATGAGTGTGAAGAGAGTTAGTGAGAGACGGAGATCTTTAGCACAAAATGCGTGTAAGTATAAAAACATGTAACCTGAAGTCTTCCTAGAAATGCATTTTTTCAACTGCTATTTTTATAAATCACTTGTTTCTGTGGCTTTTATGGTCATTTCCTTCCTTAGAAATGTTGTTTCACAGTTGTTTGGGCCACAAAATACAGACCTTCTTTGGCTTCTGCCTTAACTAACCAACCAATATAAATTTCTCTTGAAATTCACAGCTGTCTTCACTGAATGTGAGTAAATGAGCCTGTCAGGTTGAGCTGACTCTAAAATTTCTTGTCTTTGGGATGCAAATCCTTTTAAGTATATTTAGGTCATCTCTATTTGATTTTCATGGGACATGGGGGAGGGGGAGAAACTTCATCATAAAGGAAAGAAAATGAAAAAGATGTGCTTTAAATCACTGTTCAAAGTCACCATCAAAGTTATCATGCAAGAACGTAAAGATGCTGGACTTCTGTTTTCCTTATGTTTGTGTGAGAAACAGGATTTCTCTACATTGTTTTCATCTTTAACTTTCTATTTAAACCATATTGGGGATGTGACTGGTAGTTGTCACAGAAGGCTCAGGTGCAATTTAGTAAGTGGTTTAAATTCCAAAGTCATGCTGCTGGTAGTTGGATGTTTTTAGTGCCTGACTGAAATTGTTCATCAAATTCCTCACCACTTTCTGTATTCTTTACCTCCTTAGCCTGGATACTCAGGAATCTGCTTCTTTTGAAATAACATTCCCCTAATACAAAGTCTCAGAGCACCACTTAAAATTGGCCAGCTCATACTTAATTCATGTTTGGATTTCCCCAGCTGGAGATGCTTAAGTATATATATTATGGCCAGCAGACTGGAAACCCCCAGATATTCAAGAGCTGGATAAAAAACTCTTAATAACATGGAGCATAAAATATTTGCTGTACCTCAGTCCTCCTCCAGCTCATAGGCAGAGGCAGGAAGAGGATAAAAAACAGTGCAGTGCTCAGATAGTGCAACATTTCAGGCATGATCATGCTTAACACAAATCCCTTTTTACTGCTAGTATATATAATATTTTTGTCCAACTTTATGGTAGAGTCACACATCCAGTCTGCCTTAAAGTATACGAAAAATAAGACATTAATATGTAATATTCTAAAAGTTCTATATGGTAAAATTTTTTTTGTAAATTTTATACATGTTTATTTTAAAATGGAAGAGTTTTCATCTTGACAGATGATAAAATTTATAATTCACAGTGTTCAGAGGGCTGGTACTGGCTTTGCAGAGGTGGGAAACAAAGCTTAATACCATCCAGCAGTCTGTCTGTCAAACTTTCCAGGTACAAAAGACATATTTTAAGATGTTTCTAGACAACAAGGTCTTCAGAGTTCTTTGCAGCTGGATTTCTGAGATCATGTTTTCAAGAACATGGGGGATGAGACATGGGTGCAATTTTCATTAGCATTTGGGCTTATTAAGCAGCTATTATTAGGTACCAGTTTTTCCCAAATGTAGATACCATTAAAAATCTGGCTTATGGCATTGAAGGTAAAATTACAGAACTAACTGCAACCAAAGCCTTAAAACTTAAGAAGCTTTTTAAAAGACATTGCTTAATTCCAGTGAGGAACATATTGAGGATACAGCTGGATTGAGATCATATAAAAGATTTCTTAACAAGTGGTTGGGATGACTTGCATAATCTGCTTGTAACTGCTGTTTGTGAGCAGCAAGACCATGTCAGAGCATGCCCTGAAAACTTAAGCAAGTGCAAGGGAAAGTGAGGATTGCTGATGACAACTGGAAATAAATATTATAAAAAAATTCTCTAATTGAACAGTCCTGTGATGGAATTGCAGTGAGAGCACTCTGCTTAGTCTTTTCCCGCATCTTAATGGAGAAAAGAGATATAAAGATTAATTATTTAAGAAGACAGCCTGTATATTCCACTGCTTAATCGGTGCTTACAAGACTAAAGAAATCTTCTCCAGCTGAAGACTCTGACTGTGGTAAGAACAGGAGTTTTATGAGGAGTGGCAGAAGAATTTTAGTCCTGTGCCACATTTGCCTCTACTGTTCCATGTGTTTAGTCTTGCCCAGTTGAATTTAGCAGACCCTTTCCTGATTTTAGGAATGCATTTTTTTTTAGCTCTTAATCCAATTAGATACTGTGGTTTATATTTTATATTTATACTTCAAATTCTGGTGTGACAAAAGTTTTAGTTGGATACCATTTGCTGTGATCAGAAGTGTGCTTTCAAATATTTTAAAATGTTTTATAGATTAGCATCCAAAAGGAAGTAGAGAAAAATAACTGCTACATCAGCTTCTTTTCTGTGACGCTGATGAATTAATGATTATTCTTTTACATCCCTTATCACAATAGCAGGCATGAATGGCTTTAACCTTCAGGATAACCAAAAATATTAGAAGAGGAAGGCCAAGGTGGAGTCCTAGGTAAGTTGTGATGAGCTGGGGTCAGTCACTGGGAGAGGGGGAGTTGTGAGTCGCCTGTTAAGGCAGGAAGTAACTGGTCTCCTGGGAGCATCCCAGGTTATCTGCAGGCAGGAGGAGCAAGAGGACCACTGCCCGAGGGTCTTCTTTTTGCTACTTGTTGCATTTGAACACATTAAATAGTCAAAGCTTGTGTAACAGTGTGTTGTGTGTGTGCACATACACATATGTGTATACATAAGGATTGGGAGAGGCAAGAGAGGGAGGAATTAAACACATGATTTATATATTTGGATTTTTGTAAAAGTAGACAAAAAAAAAGGTGTTTGATTTTAGATTGGAAAACTAGATTAAAAAAAAATAAAAAATACACACAGCTGGTCCTACTAGTCAAGAAAGGGAGAGAAATACTTCCAAGAGCCCAGTTCACCATAAGCTATTGATTAACCAGACTAGCTATTATTTAATTCAACTTTCTCTGAAGTATTGAGGGTTTTTGGAGTGCCCTGAAAATCAAAATATTTGACTTATCTAAATCAGATATAGTACTTTTTTCTCATCTCTTTCCTTTAGATAGAGTTTCCATTTGACATTTGTTTGGTTTTGTTTTGTGTTTCTTCAGTTTCAATGTTTCAGAAAGCAAAGCAGTCTGGAGTTAAGTGGTGTACAGAGCCTCATTGATCTTCTTCAAGCCTCTAAAGCTATCTCCAATGACTGTCATATTAGTGGGATAAAGAAAGGTACAGTGCTCCATGGGACCAGTTTTCATTCTTTCTGTGTTGTGCTCTGAAATAATTTCTCAAGGATTTAAGTGGATGCTGAAACAGGAGTTTAAAAATTCTTTGCTTTGATCTAAAATACCTGATAAAACCACATGGATATTTTGGAGTCCTTCTTTCTGTGTTTCTAAAATTTTTATTTCTTTTACAAGCCTGAATGACTCTATTAATTTTGTTGCACATAAGTAATAAATGTTAGGCTGTAGATGAAGACAAATTCCTGGAGTGACTTGGGTAAAAGGAAAAAGAAACAAGAGTGGAGAAAAAAAAGCAATAACCCCAAATCCAATGTTATTTTTGCTTTTATGGTGCTTATGCATGTACTTATGATCCAATGTCAGCTACAACCCCTCTATAACTTTGCCCTGTTGTTACCCAGCAAAAGCATCAGTCCCCTATTCATTGTTAGCTATTGAAATGGGCTTCTGAGATAAGAACAAAGACATTTTCAAACACTTTCCCCCCTTTCTCATTAAAGGCTGGTGTGTGTCCTGTATGTTGCTATAGTCCCTATTTACTCAAACCCCACAATAATCTGTTCCCCCCCATTCCAAGCTGGCCATCCATGCAAACACTACATGAGACTTGTCCAAAAGGTGGGCTTATCCTCACATCCTTATCTCTGCACATAGGTCTATGAACTGATTATAAACCATGTGTTGTGTGTTCTGTGCTTGCCTGGGCCATGTCAGGTCTGGGGCTGCATGGAAAGGGAGCTGGGAAGTGACTGATCGTTCTGAGCCGGGAGAGGAGGCAGCAGGTCAGGCTGTGCTCAAGGCCCGAGAAACTGTGAGAGTTCAAAATTGTTATTCTTTCTTCTTCAAACATTATCCTCACATTTCTCTGTAATTTTACTCCTAACAGTGACTACGATGTCCCAGCAGCATTAGCAATGAGCCAGGGCACCAAAGGCATTGCCATTTCTCTTTAACATCAAGCTATTTTGAATTAGTGGTGCTGTGTCTTGCAAAGTGGAGCCCCAGAGTGGTGCAGTGTTTTCCTCTCTTGGTTTTAATTGGCCTGTGACAGTGACATTGACATTGCTGTTGCAGACACATACAGATTGGAAATTAATACACTGAGATTGATAGTTATGAAAGCATTTAAAAGTTAGACCATCCAAGCTCTATTAAATCACTTAATAAAGGCTGAGTGAAAGTATCTAAGAAGCATGAGAAAGCCTTGGATTACCTTATTTAAATCTGATACTTAATGAAAACATACATATTTAAAACCCATAAAGTTATTAGCTAAATTAACCAGAATGATTTTAAAGGTACAATTTACTCAGCCAGATCATCTGTCACGGCAATCTCCATTTAAAATGATAGAGCTATGTCATCATACACAGATTGAGCTCTACATCATCATACTGATAAAGTCATACATCTTTTTAAGCAGGACTGCACTTAGAGCATAAGGGTTTTTTTGGTGACAGCTACATACATGCTTTTCCTGTGATTTAAGAATCATAAACCCACATTAAATATATTAAAAAAAGTTATGATAACTTACCATTCTGTAAAGTTTATCCTCCAGATCCTGATTAATTCTTTGTAAGGCTAGGTAATTGTTTTGTATCCTAAAACAAAGATGGTATCATGTAATTGAGCGCATTCTTTTTCATGTTGCTTTTACCCGCATTTTCACACAGTACAAAACCTTGGCTTGCACTATTTGAAATCTATTTATTTAGCACTCCTGTTGCAAGTCAGTGGTTGCCTTTGAAATGCAATTACCACCTGTTTCCTAAGCAAACTTCTCTCTCATGTTTGCTGACTATATTTAGCAGCAAATTCCATCAGGAAGTGAAAAATTGTTGGCTATTCTATACTTGTGTGCAGATATATTTTAAAATCTAGGAACTTACACAGGGAAATTTTAGCTTTACATCAGGCTTAGGAGTAATGTCTTAGAGAGGAAGCTTGAGCTCTAGGCTTAGGCAGCAGAAAAAAGATGTGGAGTTCTCCTAATTAATACAATTGCAGCAGATTCCTAATGACTGTAGCAACACATGGGCATCAACATGTGACTTAGAAGAGAGTGCTCCTACTTTCAACAAAAGTTCAAGGAATTGACTGTTCTCAAGACATGAACACATTTTCTTTCTCCAGGAAATATATTTAGAGATCTTAGCTGGCAAAAGATTGTTATTTATTTTTATCAGCACTTAGGGAATGAATGGACTCACAAAATGAGGCTTCCCTACTTGTTCCAGAGCAATACACCGAAGAAAAGTTCCAGCCTGTGCATCTTGAGGCTTAGATGGTAACCTTGGTATCATAATGAATAAGCTGCACAGCCTGTGGGAAAAACATTGCTATTTTGGTAGTAGCTGTGCCTGTCTCTTCAGAAAAGGTAAGGAGGGTAGCTCCTTGTTAGTATCCATCACATCAGCAGTATGTATTACAAATGTAAAGCAAATGTTAGAAGCTCAGCTGTGAAAAGTTTGTCTGAATAAATCTTTATGTTTGTACTGATCAATAGGTCAAAGTATTTTCAGCAGTGAGGTGATTTTTGGTAACGTGCAAGTGTGTTCACTGTAAGAGAAAACTCAGATGTAATACATATATATACAGCAGAAAGGCTCTTCCTCTGAGAAACCTGGATCTGAGTGTAGTTTCCGTGGTGATGAGGAAGGGACTGGGACTGAAGAAATCTCTTTGATTTATCATTTGGTTAGGAGTGGCTGTTGAAACTGGACTGAAGATCTGTATTTGAACTTTGCCATGGCTGTGAGTCAAAAGGTCCAGCCCAGTCATTACTTGTACGTGATGCCTCAGGTTTCCCCCAGCTTCTGTTGCCATGGAGATTTTCTTTCCATTTAAATGATCAGAATTCACCATTCAGGGCATGCCAGAGGCTTGCAGTGCCCCGCTTGTGGCATGCAGAGCTCTGGCTGGAGCTCCCAGCAATTGAATAACATCTGCTGCATGGACCTGAGAGGGGATGTCTGTGCCAAGGACATCTGCTCTGTGGATATAAATAATGACATCCCCATGGGTGACAATCCTTGGGGTATTGAGGGTCAAAACAGACTCAGGGCAGCCATTTCCAACATGCACTGTAAGCCTCAGGGAAGTTTCAATGTTGCCTGTATTTTACAAAGCTGCTGAGCAGAGTCCTCCTCCCTGGGAGGAGGATCTGTGGTAAAGAGTTTTGCTAAGGTCATGACCCAAATAGGCTGAAAAATCAGTGAGAGCCTGTACTGTGTGACTTGGCCATTTCTCACCAGTTCTCATAGTGCCACTGTATTCATGTCCAGGTGACTTAAAGGCTTGGCTGAAGTTTACAATTCTCCGTGTTGTACATGCTCCTCACAACGTTTACCACTAAACATCTCTATAAACATTTATTTGTGCAGCTCTAGGTGTACTTGGGATTTTCACAGCTATTTAGCTGTGAACACAAGAGGAACAAATCTTGGGATACTCTGTACCCAGGTTTTCGTGGTACAGGAGAAGGCAGAGATGATCTTGATAAAAGAGTGGAAACAAGGAGGGTTACAATGGCCTTACCTGCAGCTACTCAGCACAAACATTTTGTTTTGCTGGTAAGGCTGCATGCCCTGGTGCAGCAAGAAAGAATTTAGAAAAATAAAATAGTGCCTACTGGCTTAGACCAGAGGTGTCCCAGTATCTTCTCTGTCATGGTCTACATTTTTTATCTAGTAAAGCAAAATAGAACAGGTTAAACTTGCTTTGCACCCAGACATCTCGTGGGTCTTGTAGAGGTGGCATAAAAACTGATTTAAACTGTTAACAACTGCAACTTCCTAAAAGTTGGAATGGGTTCAAAGCATGTGCATAAATTCATGGTGGGAAAAATTGGTTCATGGTTTTTCTAGCTAAGGCATCTCTCCAACCCAGTCTGTTCTGCAGTGGTGACCTATGTGGACAGCTCAAGAGAGACCCTGAAGGTTCCCTTTGCATAACTTTGGGGCCATGAATAAAACCAGCAGTAATTGCTACTTGAATATCAGACTTATAATGGTCATGATGCATCAGTGGTTTTACTCAGCTTCTGTTTTCACTTTTTCTCTTGATATGGATGACTGAAAGGTTGATTACTATTAATATAATTATTTTTCAATGACAACACTTCCATGCCATGGATGGTGGGAGAGAGTTCTTGCAGGAGATTATCACAATCTGTTTGTAACTTCTTTTGCCTTTGCCCATCAAATCTGTTGAGTGTTTAGGAGAAAGTAGCCCACAAACATTATTTCTCTAACACATTCATTTTGCACTTAAAAAATTGACTGCCTCCCAGTAAAGTCAAATCCAATCTAAAAAAATCCACAGTAAGTAGGAAGCTAAGCCTCAAAAAGTGTTTCTATTGAGAACAGTATGCAAAGGTAGTCAAAATAAGCACAAACACGTACACACAAACATGAGCAGATACACATGCACATATATGCATAAAACCCAAATTGGAAATTCATTGTGCCAAAAGAAGTGTCAGCAAATGTAGGTGGCAAGGAGAGAAATGGACCCAGAAATAAAATGGAAGAAAGTGTTAAAAGAAGAACAGAGGCAGATAAATCTTTGGGCAAAACTCTGAATAAAGGCAAGGAGAAATGGAGAGCAGGGAAAATTATTAAAATTTGAAGATGATCAGATGAGCTAATGGTAACTTAACCCTGTTTCCAGAGAGGACACCCAGATAGCCTGAACATTGTGAGGTATGAAATGTTTTAATATTGTAAATCTAGCTTTACAATATTAAAACAAAGCAAAAAGTAGGTCAGCTTCACTATCCTGTGAAACTGCTATAAGGATGATCATGTGAATCAATAACCTATTATCATTTATTGATGGATTTTTGTGTTGTTCATATTATTAGGGGATACCCATGTGACTCCAGGTGAATGTATATACATCCATTAAATGCGTGTTTAGATTCTTGACCAAATTAGGGCCTAATGAAAAATATTCTGACCATGTTGAACCTTAAGTGTGTATGCTTTAAGCAAGAAGACAACACACTCCTCCCTAAGACTACAGATCACCACTGAAGAGGAAGTTGGCAAAAACCTCTCTTTCTCTGCTTCCACTCATGGCCCTCTTAAGACCATGAAATACATCTAAAGTAAAAGTCAGGCTTGGGCTGACTTTCTTTAAAGGAGAGAATTTCTCTCAGACTGCAGTTACCTTTGAAGAGTGACTGTTAAAATAGTAGCTTCATGTTAAAAAAAAAAAACTTCTCTCACTCTGTTATCACAAGGTACACCAACAGTCATATGAAATCAAGACAGTTTTTCCCCTCGAATTTCTGTTCAGAACACCTCTTCAGTCTGTAAAATGTCTTGCTTTTGGTGAAACAATTATGTGTGGGGGCTAATCTGAGTCCTAAATATATGCTTGTATGGGTTTATTTCTCATGCCTTAAAATAACTCTATTTTCTGTTAAAAGATAGGATGGGGACCTTGACAAGTTGTTAGCCACAACAGGGTCTAAGGGAGGAAACCCAAAGTAACTTGGAGTTCCAGATTTGGTTCCAAGATTGGGTTTTGACTTAAAAAAAAAAAATTAACTTGTAAAAGCCATGCTGATCATGGCAGATAAGGGACCATTGTGAGGTATATGAAACTCCCAATGTCTTTACAGTCACTTTTCAAAGCTGAACTTATGTTTTACAGTTAATATTTTCAAACCTACTCAGCACCATCCTGCTTTTGCTCCCACTGGGAGAAAAGAAAGATGTAGTGATGTTGAAAACTTGGCAACTGAGCCACATAAGTGACCTTCTCACTTGGGTAAGAGAGGGGAGGTCTAGCAGCAACACGGGTAATTCTGGATAAATTAAGACAAACACTTTCAGAAAGGATTAGAAAAGGATGGCCATTCAGCCTCTTGGAAAAATGTACTTTACAGCAGTGGAAATTTAATAAAAGAAATGTTCTCTAGTATGCAAGTGGGACCTTGTTACACAGGGCTTATTTATCTAGGGTGGGTTGAATTTCTCTTCCTGTGCAGTGAATAGAGACACATTATTGAAACTAATTCTAGTTCTTTGTTTTTCTCACATTAATTTTCCTCTGGGACATGTTGCTGACACGCTTTTGGATGACAGGTTTTTTTCCAACATTATCCTTCTCCAGGTTGAGAAATGTAGTTGTTCAACTCGCAGTATGCCTTGCTATTCTCAATAGAAACATTTTTAAAGCTCACCTCGTAAAATATTTTTGGCTTCCATTATGATATGTCTTCAGGGGAGTAATCACCTGCCTGAAACATAATTTTTAATATAAGTTTTCTTCATAATATGGTACAATGTTCCATTAGAATATTGGAAAGTCAGTTTTGCTAATGTGATATTTGGGTATGAGTGCTAGACTTTGCTGTTGGCCCTCGGCTTGAGTGTCAAAGGGTGCTTAACTCATTTGTGCCGAGTGAAGTTGATAAGAGGCTTCCTACTGACTAGGAAGCCCCTTTGTTTTAACAGCAGTGGCATGGTCAGCCCTTCTGCTACTTTATGACAGCTGTCTGAACTCATACTTCAAGAGATAAGAGTATCAGTGTCAACTGTCCTGGAACATATTGGAGTAAAATTAGGTCAAGAATGAAGTTACTTTCAATGGCTCTGCTCTAAGAGAAATGAGGGAAAAAATATTGTTGACAAGAAAACTAGATGGAGACCCTCCAGACTACTCTTGTTAGATGTGTGTAGATTTCAAAATCACCATGACACCTGCATATTTTCCTCTCATTTTAAGATGCATCCCCATTTACAGAAGCATTTAAATTATAAGACGATGCTAAGATGTTTCCTAAATTGAGATCTTACAGGTTTATTCTATTTAACATTTGCATAACATGGTTTTGTTGACTCAGTTTATTGGTGTTTTCTGTCTTTGTTTTGGTTTGGCCTTTGCCTTGTGCAAGAAATGAAAAATATTTCTTTGGGTATAGCCCTGGAATGATTTGTTCTGAATTTTATTTTGATTCATCCAATCAACTAAATCAAACAGTTCCATTATGACATCAGTTTAGGAAAGTCTCACAAGATATGCAAATACATTCCTGCATATATGGATAATCTAGTATCAGAAGTTTTGTAAACAAATGGAAAAATGGATATTAAGAATCACTGATAAATTTAAAGCTAGACTACAGACAATTTTAATCAGTGCTAGGAATGTCAGGAGTGGATACTTAACATAATTTATCATTAATATTAATTAGGTTCCTGATTTGCAACAGCACTATTCCACAGTGACAACAATTTAAAATAATAGCTTTTCAGTATCATATCATTCTACTTGAGACTAAACCAGAAATTATTTGCTATAATGTGAAATGTCTTAATATTATTTGAATTGAACATAATCTCAGCTTGGAGTGATGGAGAGACAAATTCTGTTCTCTTGTATCAGTGCAATGAAGAGTAACAACTGAAAATGCGCAGAGTCATTAAAAAAAGATTTATCCGTATATATGCTGTATAAATACATATATATATGTCGTGTGTTTATAACCTTTGTATTAATAACACAATGTGGCACATGTAGGTTTACACACAAGAAATGCCATATATGCACCTATATGTGTGTATTTCTATTTGCATATTTGCTTTTAGTACAGAGACATCTTACGTATCACATGTAAATAACTTCATGTGGCATGTAATGTATATTCAGATAAACAAAATACATATGTTCAATATGAAAACGCAATATGTAATCAATAAATAAATTATGCATGTTTGCTACTGTGATTATTTTTACTTACGTGTGTCTTTAATAGTCTCATGTAAATTCCTAATAACTCTGTTTATTTCAAAAAGTTAGTTACTAACCTTCTCAGTTTTTCAGTTACTTTTTCAAGTTCCTCCTGAGCACGTCTCAGTTCTATTTCAAGATACTGACGTGTAGAATCAAATTCCGTTTCAAGCATTTCCAGCTTATGGGTAGTGTACGATAGACGCTTTCGTAATTCCCCCTTCTGTTCTTCCAAAGTACTAGAAAAACAAAGACCACAGCTGTAGATTTAGCTGCTCCCAAAAAGCTTTTCATGATCCACTTTTTGACCAGTTCCCTAGAGTACAGGTTGGCATCAAGCCAGAGAATTGTGTTTAATAACTTGTTTACTGCACTTCGAAAATCTTCTGGTTTCGACAGCTGACTGTCTTCCCATCTGTCCTTTCTAGTGCATTCTTTGCTACTATCTCATTATCCATAATGAAATACTTTGTGAAAGAAACTTCATCAAGATACAAAACATAGTCTAGAGTTTGGTTTCACACAGGACCTTTCATTTAGAGTTATCTTACCGTACTATGACTGAAGTAGCAGGTATCTACAGAGTAGCAACTCTAAATAAACTATGTAAAATATTTTCTTGCCTAAATTCCAAGTTACAGGTTTGGGGAGGAGGAAAATTTTGTCTTACTTGATTTCATCTCCACCCCAACCCCCAGCCTAGAGATGACAGAGATAATATTGTTCAGCATTTCATTTGGTGAATGGTAATTAATATAATCACAATTTTAAGGTTATGGCTATTTCCCTTTTTTTTTCCCAATTACTTGGGAGCCAAGACTTCCCAGACTCAAGTGTAATCCTTAATTTTTCACAGTTCTTTCGCTAAAGAATTTATGCCATGATTGTAAGCTAGTTTTAGTTACACTCTGACAAAACAAAGCATTAGGCACAGAATTTGCAGAAAGGAAGTTTTTCACTTTATTGTTTTCTTTTTATTTTAGAGATGACATAAGATAGCATAAAGCCAGGAAATACAAGCAAAAATGGCCCATGTCCCATCTGCATCCAAATAGTCCCTCTGGATATGCAGCAATAAACCTGAAGATCTTTCCCTTGCTTTGCTGGAGCTCAACTGTGCCAGTTTAGGTGAACCAGTATGAATGTGCCTCAGTTCTTATTTGCACAACAGAAATTTTATATGCTTGTCTGTTTAGTTTGTAAGCTCCTCACTCTTCTAGCATATTTGCCAGTTGAACAGCAGGATGGGATTCCTGTCAGAGCTGGAATGGCTAGAGGGGAATGTAACTTGGTTCCGATAGTGCAACCTCAGTATTGAGATGTTCTCCTGACTTTAGGTGGGATCTCTGAGGTTTTATGGAACTGGAGTCTGCCATCTCCTAAAGACAAAGTGCTATCACATGACACACATGACACACTGTGAATTCTCCTGCCTTATTTTTTTTTCCTTATCATATGGTAAAAATAATTCTTCAAAAAAGAATAACAAATCTTGGTTCTCTTTGAAGTCAAACGAGTACTGCCATCAGCTTCAGTAGAATAATGTTTTGGATCTTTAATTAGACAAGAGACTTGGGAACAACATGTCAGTCTTCAAGAAACACTTATCTGAGCTGTCTACAGCGTGACTGGCTTCTCCTCTGCAAGCTGTGATAGGAGCTCAGTGAGTTAATGCAAAAGCTTTACAATTGTTGCTTGCTTGATCCATGCAGCTTAGAGCTAGGAAACAGCCTAATGTTTTGCCAACACAGTGCTCTATTTCAATTGCACATACTGCGTGGTTACAGTTATACTTAGATTACCATTTGTAGTTATAGTCCCTTAAAATAATATATTCAAATTCAGACATAGAACGCAGCTCCAGTTAATGAAATCATTTAATTTTCGTATTTCACTTAGTGAATTAAACTCCAATATTATCTAGGGAAATAAGAACCCATGCTGCTTATTTCTACATGTCCTCATTCATGATGTAACCACATCATACCACCTTTCACTTGCTCTGCTTCTGGTCTGATGTTCGTGTTACTCATCTGCTCACCTTGGTCAGTTTTCCTTCCTGTAGCCTGGCAACTTGGATTTTCTTCTGTGAAGTGGGAGTTACAGTGTCAAAATTGTTTAGAGTGAAAAGAGACATGATCTCAAGTCTTCTGCTGCTCTAAAAATGTAATCACCAGGATTTGTACGAAAAGCAGACAGTGGATCCTCCAGCTACAACTTTGGTTAAAAATGCCCAGGCTGAAGCTGCTGCTCTATGCTGGGCAAGTGCAGGTAATTCAAGTTAAGCCAGATCAGAAAAGGTTAGAGCGTCCTGCTACACTGGGAAGTTTTGGACACAGGGAGTTTGACCTTAGGGAGGAAGAGAGATTATTGGTATACAAACACAACGGGAATGCCAGGGATGTTTAAGTCAGCAATAGCTGGAGACTGCCTAACGAAAGAGGAAAAAGGGGAAAGTTAATGGCCTCCAATAACTTTGTCTGCAGCTTCCTCCTCAGTTGTGTGAAGACTAGGCAGGAACAAAGCCACTGACTCCTCAAATGAAGTTGCTTCTGCATAGACCTGTGTGCCTAGATCTGTTTATGCGGGGAAATTTGGGTTTAAAAAATGTGAGTTGTGCATAAATCTTGATCCATAGGCAGTGCTGGTCTGAGATGCCAAAATATGATTTGGGATTCAGATCTGGACAGTTTGGTAGGTTTTGGCAGACTGAAGCTTGTGATAGAAGGATAAAATTAGCTTCAAGCCAGTATTTTCTCCCTTGATGTTCACTTTGAAGTGTTTGTGTTCTTGAATTTTTTACTTTCAGAATGAAAATATTTATTCAATTAAAATTGAGCCTATTCTAATGAGCTTTACTGGAGCAGTCTGTGTACATGGACTCTTCCACATAATGTTTTGGGTAGTAAACTATAGCTGTAATTTAGTTTAAAGTAACAAAACCCCCCCACTGACTAAGGCATAACTCAGGCAGCTTCAAAGATTAAAGTTATTCTCATCCAGCAGACCATTATTCTGAAAAAACTCTACTCATTTCCATCCAAGCTGGAATGATAAAATGGCATCCTTAAACCCTCCTAAACCCAGCAGAACCCCTGCTCAGTGTGTACTTTGAGTCATCTGATACACATTGAAATGAGTGATTGTTTCTAAGGGGACGTATAATTTTTAGATAGGAACAATAACAACTGATTTATTTAAGATTATATAAGATGCAACATTGTCTTGGGTTGTATCCCTAACAATGTACC
The DNA here is from genome assembly GCA_013396695.1 of Sakesphorus luctuosus. Lineage (NCBI taxonomy): Eukaryota > Metazoa > Chordata > Aves > Passeriformes > Thamnophilidae > Sakesphorus > Sakesphorus luctuosus. Next base: position 819,245 of record VWZD01003541.1, on the reverse strand, counting down.
ATTATTTAAATACAAGGTATTAAATTCAAAGGTATAAATTTTAGGAAGAAAGAAATCATGTTGCGACGTGAATCTGCTGAGTGGCAAAAAACCTGTAGTCACTTTTACGGAAGAAAAAAATAAGAAAGAGGGAAAGACAAGACCCTGATTGAGAAAGCATTAAACCAGATGCTTAAATATCTTTCTTGAGGCAAGCAAGTTCTGAAAAGATAGCTAGCTTTAAGCACAATGAAACTTGTGCTCGTGAATGGCACAATAGGGAAATTTCCCGAAATCTGAGACTGTAACCATTGAATGGGTACTAATAGCTGTAACACTAGGAGCAGGTTTCCCAGGATTCCCAGGATGGTTTTGATTTCTGCAAGAATTGAGCCTTATCTAGATACATTACTGGTTTGAGGTAACCCCTGTTGTTTTCCCTTGATTTTGGTTCTATATGAACAAGCACTGAAGAAGCAAAGGCAAAGCAAGTGAGAAAAACATTAGAAAGAAAAAGAGTTTGCAATGTTTCAATTTCTGTATCTGTAATAGTAGGACCAGAGCATCAGTTTTTATTTTGTACAAATTGAGGGTACTTAATGAGATTTTCAATTGACGGTTTTGGTGGGTTTATTTTTGCATTTCTCATGAAACAGATGTTCTTTCCCTTGAAACCTTCCCCTTACCATGAGCATCCAGTGCATAATGGCATCCTTGAATTCTCATTCCTTACACTGTGTTGCAATTTTTGTTCTAGAAGTCTGAGGTTTTCATGAGGAGGGCTTAATTTTGCTCTGTATCCCTGTAGATTTGGTGGTGGTAATTTAATCAGAATTGAAAAGAAGGGGAAAAAGAAGGTCAAAATACAGAGTCATGAAGTCAACCAATCAACTCTATAAATTTCCTGCATTTTGTTTCTGCTTGTCACACACCAGTTAATTAGAAAAGTTCATTGCACAATTTTTTAATGCTGGTAAATAACTATGTTTTAATTCATAATTTACCTTCTATGGGTAGCTAGTGCTTATGTGCTTATGGATCTTTATACACACACACACACACACACACACACACACACACACACACATATGTAAAACTAAGAAAATAGTTACATGAGAAAAGTACAGTCAGGAGAAAGGAAAGCACTTACTAGCAAACAAAAAATACTCTCTGAGAATCTTATAGTGCCATGTCTTAGAAAACACAAATCCTGCATTTCATGGATTTCATGAACCTGATAGCTGGAAGGAGTATGGAATGACAGGGCAGGCTCAAAATGCTGTAGAGTATTCCACCTTTAGCAAGGTGATTCTCTGTTTCTTTTAATGATCTCCAAAGTCCTGCTCCTGTGGCAATCAGTGGTTTGCAAGTCATTACATGCTTTGCGTCATTAAATTTTTTTTTTAAAAAACAAGGGCAGTAAATACGATATTAAATATTTAGACTGGTGAAAGAAAACCTCTCAAGGGAAGCTACTTTAAAGATTATTAAAAACAGGTCTTTAAACTTTCCAAGAAATTATTTTCATCTATTAACTCTGTTTATACTCATACAGAATATAAAATACATATGAAAACATATATTTGCATGGAAATTTGTGCCCACAAATATCTCAGGCTACAGCTGTTGGTCAGGATTAATTTGAAGTGCTGGCTGGAGACTCTCCAGGTGAACATATTTCCACTGGATTTCAGGAAAAGCTGAGATGCCACGTGGTGACAGCCTATTCTGAGGAAGGTGTGATGGAAAACAAGCAGGTTCTCATTGTACCTGCCTGATCTTCTGCCAGCTCATCTGCCTGGCAGATGGTCTGAAGACAAAGGAGTGCTGGCATGCAAAGTTGAGGCTGATCAGTTGCCTGGAGGCCAGAGGATTTTTAAAGCCTGCTACCCTCAGATGCTGCACAAAGAGGGTGCTCCCTGAACTATTATTCCATGGGAGCTGATGTCTGTGGGTCTGCCCCATCAGTGGAGCATGCCAGGAACTCCACATTTCCACCTTGCTGGTCAAACTGCTGCAGCAGCAATTTCATATCTGCCTGCCCCTCCAGGGCTCTGTTTTGTGGATGGTTCTGCAGTGTTGCTTAAAACCTGAGCAAACCTATTCTTTTGAACTAGTGAAATTCTCCCTGAATGGACTGATTACATTCCTTCACACAGCTCTTGAAGTGAGTGAAAAAAATATGATTAAAGGTGTTAGGAGGGAAACGAGCAGTGAAAGGAATGCAAAACAAGGGCAAGATAGATGCCCATGTCAAATATACTAAAAAAACCCATATCAAATGTTCTCATTTCTGGGTAGTGAAACAGACATTTTAATCCAGCTGTGAAATCCTAACTAAAAGTAATTGTATTTTGTGGGTAAACAGCCTGTCTTGGAAGTAAGAACACGTAAATAGGAACTAACCTGGGCTGGGGTATGGGCCTCTGAGTCTTGCATCTGGCTTTGCCAAATGTTTCTGGTAATATATCAGTCAAGACAGTTAAGATAAGACTGACCTTGCCTACTGTTGGTCAGCTCTGGCTCCTGTTCATAGTCAAGTGCAGGCACTATCAGGATGAAATTAATCTGACCTATTTTAGAAGCCTACTTTTAGATGAGTTGACGCAAATCTGGAAGTACCCATTTCCGTTAATTACAAAGGGAATCTAGTCAAGTGTCTCAGACGTCGACAATTGCATCTCATCAGATAACTCCCCCTCTTCCTGAGTCAGTTCTCTCTGTGTGAGTGAGGTAATAGTATTGCCTTTTTTGTTTGCTTAGATTGCATGAAGGCCCACAAAAATGAACTGCTAAATGCTTTTAAGTGTTTTTCAGATCTGGTTTTTGTCTGCAATGTGTCACATTCTAAAAAAGGGCTTTGTAGGATCAGAAATTTGGGAACACTGAGGAAAATTTTAAAAATGTAGTGTGGAACAGAATTTCAAAAACAGTATTTTCTTCTTCTACCTTTTTATCTAGGGAAAAGTCAAAACCAGTCAGCCCTGTACAGGTGCTTTATCTGAAGGATTATATAGACCAGGAGAGGGTTCTCTGGGAAGGACCAAGTCATGCCATGGAAGGCAGCCAGAGGGACTGGGGCAGATTTATGAACTTGCTTTTCTGGTACAGTGTCAGTCTGCTGTGGATCTCTGCAGAGAGTTGGGTTGTTTGGCTCAAGGAGTGCAGCCAGCCACATCCCTGGTTTTATTTCTGATATTTGAATGCAGCTGATCATTACAGACATGGCGGCCATCAGCCAGGCAGGAGGCAAGGTTCTGGGGGAGACATCTTTCTGAAATGTGACTCACACTCCAGGCAGCAGCAGCTTGGGAACAAAGATCTCTGGTGTTCACAGCTAATAGAGATGCCAACAGGTCCTCAGTGCCATTGCATTGCTACTCAAGAGAGCTGGACTGCATTGTCAACTTGATTTTGGTACTATCAAGGAATTTTGGCTTCAATAGCTCCTGCTGATCCATGTCTGGTGGTCTGGATTACCCAGGACCTTTTATTCCACCACAACTTTGCTGGACATTCTTCTGGAATGGGTCATGCCAGATCTGCAGGCTGCCCAAAGGCATTCAAACCTTGGTTCAGGAGGAATAGCTTTGAGACAACAGTTGTGTCATCAGATCTGACCCCTCAACAATGTTTTTTTCAGGTTGTAGCTGTTGGGAAATGAAACCCAAGCATTTTACAAGTGTTTTCTATATTAATGAAAGATTTTTAATGAAGCAGTAATTGGATTTCTACGTTAATAAAGTTTTGATTATGGGTTACATGCTCTGTGTCACTGTTTCAAAAGGGTAATGCCAAAAGTATCTTGTCTGCAGTTTTTGTGTCTAACCTTGCACTTGCTCCATCTGATTAGGAGCAGGATGGGATTAAATAACAAAGTTAAGATCCAGAGTCACACAATCTAAATACAGACTTGAAAATAATTTTATAGGGGTAATAGATTATATCCTGCAGCTCAGACCCAGAGTCCAGTCCATAAATCCCAGTGCTCTTGCCCTCTTTATTCAGCAGCTTCCCTTGTAATTAAAGAAATGCTTTGCAAGTTCTACAATAGGCATTTTCCTATAAATTCAGGCCCACACAGACTTTGTTCAGCTCACCTAGTTTTTTTTTCAAATTTTCACCAAGGTCTGTTTGGTTATTTTTCATTACAGAATATCCACCAAATTTGTCAATTACTTTCAAAGAAGTTTGTTAAACATTTGAAACTTCAGAGTATGAACAGTTTGCCTGTCAAATTGGAAGCAGATCTGTCCTTTCTGTAGATATATATGCACACAGATATATAGATAGATAGCTTTTGGAGGACTTTTTTTTGTGAGTATTGAACGATTTGAATTTTCTTTTCAGTACTCATTTTCAAAATAAACAACCTGAAGCTGGGTTTGAATTGCGAGAGGGAAGGCCTGTACGTATGTTGCTGAAAAAATGTGTGGGTGATCCAAATCTGGAGCTCAGATAGTTCTCAGATGACTGATGGACACATAAAACAAGTAACACAGAATCCTTTTCTTAGGTTCCAGACATTCTGGCAGAATTTAAACTAGAGAGCAGGGATCCTTTATCAGAAACATAAAACATTTGGAAGGAAGGTGGGTTAAAGAAAGAGAAGTTTAGCAGTTGAAGTTCAAGGTACTGTGGTATAGATCCTTAGCATGAAAGTCTATTTGCAACATCTGAAGAGTCGATACAGCTACTTTAAAACAGGTATACCACTGGATTTTGGAAGGCAGATTTTCTTCACTTTGGACATGAGTACCTCAATCTTTTATAATTAACACAATTAAAAATTCAGACACAGCAAGAGATATCATATAGTAAATGTGTCTAAACTGTGCTGGCTTATGAATAAGAGGTAGAAAAGAGAGATCTGAAAAATAAAACTGAATTATTTTGGGGGTATATTGACCTGTCAGCCTTTCATTGCAGAAGGAGTGACTTCTATAACAAATACCAGAAGTCCACAGACACATGTACCCAAGAAGAACATTCAGTATTAACTGTAATATGGGGTGATTAAAAGATGAAAATTCAGTTGCAAGTTGACACACAAAAAGCGCTTGGAGGACTATCTGTCAGCACTGAGTTGTCATAAGTGAATGTCATTATTTCCAGGGGAACCTGACAAGATTTTAAAAGTGTGCTCATGATAAAGACATACAAGTTTTCCTTTATTTGAGGTGCTATCCATAACCTAAGGCTCTGAATGAATTGAGTAGAAATACCACGAATGAAATTACAGCTTTCAGAAATAGACACTAAATGTTTTGATTATTGTAAATGAAGTTTGTTCAGCAGGTAGTTGTGATTCCCTCAGTGTACTGAAGGGCAAATGACAATGCACTGTGAGAATCCAGACCTGCAACCACGGAGGACAGTATTGTGCAGAACACTAAGTAAGGAAGGATACAGAGTAGCTCATGGAGAAGGAAGAGTATGGACTTACAAACCAGGATGTGCATCATTCATCAGGAGCAGCTGTGCTTGCTACCCCAGCACAGTGCTTGGTAGAGGGCTGCACAGAAACTGAAGAGCTGAGTCAGCTCTCTGAGGACTGATTTAATACTTCTGCTAACTAGATCTGCAATCTTCAAAATACATTTCAGTTTCCTATTAATGAGATGACCATTTTTGCTTATGAGACACTTCTGAGTTTCAATACCTGAGTATGTGAGAAATTAGTGCAGTGCACAGTGAAACCGTAGGAGTCCTGTGCCCAAATTCAAAGGTGACTAAAGCAGAAGAAAACAGTGGAAGCTGCAGAAGTTGTTACTACAGTCTCCTCCTTCTTCCAAGCTACCTTCTAGTGCCTCTGTTAGGCTCTCCCTAAGGTCTGTTGCAACTGATTTTTTTCAGCTTTGGCAGGTAGAGTATTCGTATCAATAGCTTAAATGCAAATGTTTATGTTCAGCAAGTGATTCCACAGAAGTTTGAATAAGAACTGTTCCTGTTCAATTTGTTTCTCTGTGTCTCCAGAAAATGAAGGGATGGACAATATGGCGGCAAGAGAAGAAAACGAGCATGCTATTCCAGGAGGAGTGAGGTTTTGGACTCCTTCTCTAGAGGCAGGAAGAGCATGTTTATTTTCTGATGATAATGAAGGACTCTGTTCATGTTTATGCCCTCCTCCAAATTGTCTGTGCTGTCCAAATGTTCCCTAGTGCTCTGGAGCACATCTGAAGTAAGTCAGCTGGTGAAGCTGGGAGGGAAGAGAGGTAACTTCTGGCGTGGCAAACTTCAGACAGCATTTGTCCAAGAGAGCAGAGACATAGTGACACTGACGTTCCTAGGGATTAAGGGATCTTCACACTGCTTGCTGCCCAGACTGATCTTCACATGACTGTTGAAGAAGGTTCTCTCTGTCAGAGCTGTGATTTTCTGGCTTTCCAGAGGCCAGTGCATTTGCATGAAATATTTTGCTAGCAGAAAGGGTAAGTTACAATGTAAAGTTGCAGGGTACAAAAGGATAAGAAAAGCAGCAGAAAAGAGTGACTGCAACAAATATGTCCTGCTATTGGGGGAGCTGATCCAGACAGAAAGTGATTTGAAGTTGTTGAACAGTTGTTGACTGCTTTTTAATGTCTGGCAGAGTCCTACCAGTCTGCACTGCATCTCACTAGGGAATCCAGACTACCAAGAAGTGATAAGAGAGGAGAAAAAAATAAAGCGTGAGGTATTGAGAAACTGAGGGAGCAAAATTAGAGATAGACTTCAATTTATGATTTGAAAGCCAAAGAGAGCTCTCCAGGTGATTGAGCAAGCTGCCTTTGGTTGCAGTATCTCTTCTTACAGCTTTGACTGGCCAGCTTCTAGATTGCTTTCATTTGTAGTCACGGATAAGCACTCCCTCTGGAAATTACTGAAAGCAGCCTACCACATCAGCTCACAAGCTTATAAAGTTATATTTTAATTGTGTTATTAAACCTTTCTCACTTTCTTTTTGTCTGTTTACCTCCCTGATTCATCTGGATCAAGCTGTGCAGGAACAGAAATGTCGTTCCTCCTGAATGGTGCTGTTTATTTCTAGCAGGAATGTAATGAGAATGGGTGAAGCCCACTGCCCAGGAGCAAGCTGAGATTGATCTTACTCTTTCTATTAAAGGACAGTGGTTGGAAGTGTGGTAGGGGAATACGAGAGAAATGTGCTTTAGCAGAAGGAAAAGAGTGTTATTCTTATTTCATTGGGTATAAAGGATTCAGACTCAGGTCAACGGACAGAGGTTATAGTCTTCGCTCTCACCTTAACTATTTCCTTCCTTTCCCAATCCTTTTCTCTTTCCTCTGATTTGAAATTCATGTTTGTCTGGCTTAAGGGACTCATTTTGGTGGGTTTGCCTAACATTTCCATCACAAAGGCTATGCTAAGCAGTTGAAAAAATTAAATATACTCTTTTGGCTCTAGGAGCAGTGAAACAGAGTTACTACTGGAACTGGAACTGGGGGAGGAACTGTAGTTGCTACTGATTTTTTCCTGTATAAGTAGTGTATATTATGTTACTTGAGTAAATTATTGAATTTTCCTGTCAATTATATCTTGTCACAGTTGCGTTTTGATCCCATTTTGTGACAAAAGTCCTACAAGACAGAAACTCCTGTTGTATTTCTAACCTAAGTCCATAGTGCTTGCCTTTATAAAAACTCCCATGCTTGACAGATATTATTCCTAAAGAGCATAGGAAATAAAACTGTTCTTGCCTAGAGTGAGATGCAGCACTGACCCTTTGGACATCTTCAGTTGTTATTGGTGCAGTTAGTTTTACTGCAGTTTCTGTTTTTTATACTTTGATTCCCCTCACACACAGTTGTATGACATTACTCAAGTGACATGGCAGAGATGTGAGCTCTGGGGACTTTTTGTGAGGGCTTTCTGGCAGTAGGAGAGATCACTGATTTGTTAGCACAAGAAAAAAGTAAATGAATGTCCTAGTTCAGCAGGTGGGACCAGTTGTCACTTTGTGGGGGTGATCAAAGCTGTGTATTCTACCCCCTCTATTCATTCCCAAGGTCAATGGCCCATTTGCAGCAGCTTCCCAGGGAGTCGTTAGCACCTCCACTCCCAGCCTGAGGGGGCTTTGCTGCTAATGGGCCATCAACAGTTCAAAAATACCCCATGACTCACAGAGTTAATCACCCATTGTGTGAGTCCCCGCCCTGGGGGAGGGACTGGATGCTCCCTGAAGGTACAAAAGGGGGATGGGAAAGAAGACCTCAGGAACCTTTCCTCGGATCCAGAGGAGCAGCAGGACCTCGACAGGAGGAGACTACCACTTTGGACCAGACTACAGCCATCACCTGCACCAACAGGTTTTTCACTTCCTTTTGCTTTGGACTTGGGGGAACCATGCGGGTCTCAGCACAAGGGCTAACAAACCCCTTTGGGTTTGTACCCCAGGGCACTGGGTTATACTGCTGGGTTTGGGGAGTTGAAAGCCATTTCCCTTTGTGTCAGTGTATTTACTGTGGTGTTATTATTAAATTGTAGCTCTGACTTATAATCTCTCTCGTGTTGAGCTCATTTCTCCTGCTGGTTTACCTCTAAACCAGCACAATGAAATAAATTATTAATCTGATTTAGTAAATTTACTAAATAATACTCCCAAGCCTGGATGCACCCAGTTTCTCATTTGTACCCATGTAATTCAGATTCTGAGGGAAACTATTACTACACATAGACTCATGTATAAGGTATTGGAAAAGAATAATGAGAGCTACCATTTGTACCTGAATGAACTTATTTTGCCTGAATATTTAAAGATATTTTTAGTTTTTCTACAGTAACAAATGATCCTCAGCTCTTTGATCAACTTGATATTACAGCAAAAGAAGAGAGGAAAAAAAGAGAAAGGAGTTGCCATCTGTCATCTCTGAATAATTATTTCAAGCCCTACCTTGTTTTATACACTGCAGCACACAATTTGGGACTTGTTAACTGAGAAGTCTTCTACTCTGCAGGAGTATAAATGAGTTCACCTTTAGCAAGTTCCCCACAGCTCAGCGTGTTGTGCTGTCATTTCATACAACCTTCCTCCCAACCGAGTGTCGTAATTTATTAGTTCAGGATTTCATCCTGCTCCCCTGGCTGCACTGCCTGTTCGCTCTAAGACTCTGTTCTGTCACCTTTTTTGTGGGTGTGTAGGCAAGGATAGGGAACAGGACTGCATTCCTCTGAACTCTTATTGCAGTCCAGCACCTTGACACTAGATCTTCTGTAGTTTTTGGAGTGAGCCAGTAAATGAAGGAACTCTCTGCAAATGTGGGGGAACCAGATCAGGCAGCAGGTATTCATCAGGAAAGGTGCTCACACTATTTGTGTGAAAAGCAATACACTAAGTGCTTCTTCAGAGGTGACCTGGGAACCTCTGGTTCCACCTACCCTGCAGATGCAGCACCCCAAAGAACATACAGAGTCAAGAACAAGCTTAATTACTCTGTACTTTCCTAAAAACTTCTCTTGGGTCTTGAGAATGTGGATTACATAAAAAAGGAAAATTTTGTTTTTACTAATAACTGAGCTACTTGAGTGCTCTGGGTTAATCAAAACTTGGGTTTTTATTTTAACTCTCTTGCTGATGCTGTTATTGCTTTCTCATTAATTTTTTAAAGGTTAAGGTCCACCAGGAAGGATTAAATATAACATATTGTCATTTTGTAAATATTGACAGTTGTTATATTCACTATCTTTCATTTTATAAATAATTGTTTGGAGTTTTTTTAGTTCCTTCAGCAAGGTGGTATTTTTCACTATAACTGGAAAGCAAGTTTCCTGATAAATTTTTGAAGTCTAGATATGCTGAAACAGTGTCATCAAGGTTCAAGTTAATCAACAGGAAATAAGCAAGCTTTCAGGAAATACTAAAATTTCTCTAAAAATTTTTATCCTTGTGAGCTTTTTAAAAAACAGGAAGAGTAATGAAAATTATCTTTCAATGCCTGTTTTTTTTTTTTCTCCTGAGCCAAAATCTTGGATTTGTGCATTTGAAGCTTTAGTATACTTGGAGATAAACTGTAACATTGTCCTTCAAAAGAATAAGGTTTTTCATTTTGGAAGTAAGAATACAAGTGGAGAGTGATGGTAATAAAAGAGGGTATTTTTTTAGCAAGCCCTACAAAAAAATGGCTAAATATCATCCCAAGACTCTGAACTTTCCCGTGGGCATCCATTTAAAAATGGCATGTAAGATCAAACTCAGTGATTACACTGTGGCTGTGTGAATTTGTTCTGATTTTAGAAGACTTTCAAATAGTCAATCAAGTTGAAATCAGGGTCAAACATTTTGTAAAATAGTTTTATGTGCCAGAGTTTATATTTTGCTTCACTGGTCATCAATTTTAGCCAGGACAAGCGGCAAAGCTATTTTTGCATGAAGCTCATCTAAGCCCAGGTAAGAATAGAGAGCATGTGCAGAACCCCAGAAGACTGAAAAGCAGGAATTCAAACTCCTTTTCCAAGATTGCTATATTTTTCACTCCACAGAGTGTAGATTGTGTGAAAAAATACCAAAAGAGTCTCATTTATGTCTTTCTTACACTAGCAGCACTCTGAAAATGAAAATTCACATGCCTTATTCAGGGAAAATCAATAGACTGCAAGAATCAATCTGAAGCTTAGACTGTCTTTATTTTTTTTAGCTAATTACTTTCTTACTTTGAAACACATTACAGTATTTCACATGTTGTTAAAAGCCTTAGGATTAGTGAATGACATTTTTTCTACATACTTGCCACTTGAAATAAAGTCAAGCAAAACAGAATAGAGGGTATATTCAGGAGAAAAGCAGAAGAGAATCTAAGCAAAATATGGGAAAATGAGTCATTACTTAAACTTACACTACATACTGCATAGAAATGTAAACTAGAATCAGTAATAACTCCCCCATCCTTTCAACATTCTATACCTATAGCATTGAAAAAATCCTTACTTCAGGAGACCTAAGATTAATGAAAACCTGATAAAGGAGAGAGAATATATACATACCAGCAATTAAGAAAGGTCGGTGAGCTGCCCAGATAACTGTAGTATCAACAGTGAAATGGAATACATCAGTATTGTCAGAACTACCCCACCAGAAAAAAGATTAACTAGCAGTAGGCAGCTGTGGATTTAGCAGCTTGTTAAACAACTTTCAGTTTTTATGCACATTATTACAATTATGCAGGTTATTACAATTATTACAGGCTTGGATGAGGCAAGCATCTAGAGTACTACAGTGAACAGACCTGCTGCTACTCCCCTAGTTCAGAAAACATAGTGGAACTGAACAATGAGAGACTACAGACTGACATGAAGAAATGAAACATTTTAATGGACATCAGAAAGTTAGAAAGAAAGCATAACTTCACAAAACATCACTTATTAGTTACCTGTCCCAGAGAGTAGGTGAAGATTTTGCGAGCCTGCCCTGGAGAATTCTAGGTTGCCATAGGCAGGTTGGCACCCAGGAATTTCGTACCCTGTAGCATGAATAGAGGATAAACCATGGCTAGGTATGGCTCATAAGACATACGAGTGATAACCTAGCTAGATTTGCTGCATATTAGTAGGCTATGGCATAATTTGGCACTAATTATTATTCAGGATATCTTAGTTTAAAGCAGTATTAAAACTAGAAAAAAAGTGATGCTATAGCACACACATTTAGTGACTTGTATGACTATTGTAGGTCAGAATAAGCATCTACAGTTGAACTTATGATGGCTGTAAATGGGTGCTACTCCATCGATTTTACTGGAGAAGCATTTGGTCTTAAGTTTTGTGAATCAAGCCCTTGTATTTTTGCATTGTAAAAACATCAGCTTAAACAAATTTATGCTTCCTTGAAAGAGGGTCATCAAAATTCCTTCTGAGCACCATAGTGAGAACATGTTTAACAGTGTTAATTGAATCTGGGCTGAGGTTCAAGTTCCGCATACCAGGTTCCATGCTCATCTACCAGCAGCAGAACAATAGCTGCAAAATGTTTGCTGGGAATGAAAAGCACAAAGAGAAGCAATCTGAACTAGCAATAGAAGCTATGAATAACACACAGCAAAAGCAGAGCCTGAGCCCAGGAGAAGGCCAATGAGGCAGGCAAATTAGCAATGAGAACTGTTGCCCAACATTAGTGTCAAGCAATGCTGGTGAGATTCAAAACAGTCTGTTCAGTCCTTAGTGAAGCAAATTCTCACTGAAGTCGAATGTGGTTTTTCCTGAGTAAAATCTGAGTAAGGACTACAATATTTGGACATGCAGAATACCTCATACAGTATTGCTGTGTTCCTTTGCAATATCAGAAATGCAACATAATATGCCTGGAAGGACAAACTCAATAAAAAATCAGTTTTCCCTCACTCAAGCATATCCATATTTATGAAGCAGAATTTTTTGCATAAACTTTCCCTATGGTCAGTGATCACTACACATGCAGAAAATCCTGCCTTCCAGTATTCACCATCAATTACCAGTAGGTACTGCAAAGCAGGGACCTTCTGGACCATGAACACATCTTTACAGACAGGACATATTGCAGGAGCAGTAACTGTGCTACAGAGAGCAGCAGAGCAGTGTTTATTGGAAAGGATGACCCAAGTGAGGCTCTTACCACTTCTCTAAGTCTGTCTTGGAATTGGCTTCATGTCAAAAACTACTGGCAGGAAGATGATGGTCTTTGAGACACTCTGAAGAAAAGCCATAAGTGAGTTCCAACATGTTACTTTAGTTGTACCACTGAATTGTTCTTAAGGAAGGATCACTTAAGTATCTCTTAACTTCTTTCTTACTGGAATTGGATGAAGTATTTACAGGCACCAGGGAAGACAGAAAAAATGTGAGGGCCCAAATTTTAAGTGATTCCATCACATGAATTTACATCAATATCAGCTTTAAAATCCAAGCAGAGGTGAGAATAAATCTCTGCAATCTGCCACCTCAGTGTTGTTGGTTCCTCAGTGAACTGTCAGTATTACTTTGGATTATGCATCTCTCACAGCTTTTCTGATGTTCTGAAAGCGAAAATCTCATAATCAATAGGTGTGTACCTATCTAATATACACAGTTCTGCGGGAATTCACTATGTACTTTCATTCTTAATTATGAGTGCCAGGAATTCAATCCATTGTAGGAATACAATTTTGAAAATGGTCTTTACCTGGCTCTTCATTTTGTATCTATATACTTTTAGGTACAAAATTGCAAACTACTCCTAAAAGTCACCTGTGAAATCTTAATTTTGGAAAAAAAAAAGGGAATCCAGTCACAGATTTTTCTAGAAAGAGTGGATATTTTTCAAACCAGTGCATTTTAAATATTTCTCTGCACTTCACTGAGAAACTCTCCATAGGAGTCTTCTGATTAAACAACAAAACTTGCAGATTCTGGATAGCTTAAGTGAAAACATTAGGTTTTTCAAGCCTGCAAAATTAATTAAATTTGGGCTCTTGGTGCAAAGAAGTCATTTGAGGAGGGAGAAATCTCTGCTGCCTTCAGATCCATTACCAGTTCTCCTCCATGTTGTCCAAATCTAACCTAGCTCATACCTTTAACTGATATATAGCAAATAGCTTTGCTATAGATAATCTTGACAAAATATTTTAAGGCTGTGAGGTTGCAAGATGTTCTGACAGAGATGGGAAGGGCGTAAATTCCACTTTAGCTGTTTGTTCAGTGTTCTTCCTGACATATTTTTGGTAGTAAGTCCCATGTAATTGCTCCATTATTGAGCTAATACAGAGAAAAGCTCTCTGCTCTAGGTGATGTGGATCTTTCCAAAGTTCCTCAAAGGTATTTAATAATATCCTGTCTCAAATAATCAGTGTCAGTTGTAGTCAGTCGAATCCCATTCTCATATGCAAGGTCAAAAATAATTAGTAACAGTAAGATTTATTTGCCTGATACTAAAACACAAAAACTAATTTGTCAGCCTCTGCAGTTTATATGGGATATTGTTTTAGCATTGCTAAATCAGAAATTAGCAAAACAGACAAACATTTTTGACTATAGCAACCTCAAATTTTAAAGGAAACAAAATGGGAAAAGCTCCTGTTTCTGTAACTGTGTTTATTCCTCTCTAGAAAGGAAAACAATTGTAAGGAATTTTTAAGTATTGAAGAAAAGAAACCAGCCTATTTAAAAAGAACATTGTATACTCACTCCAGACAGCCAGTAGTTTACTACAGGAAAAATATTGGTCCCAAATATCTGATGATAAAGTATTTCAGATTATGAAATTTTAAAACTACTTTTCATTTTGCCATAGCATGGTAAAGTAACTAATTTTCCTCTTCTTTCCCCAGAGCTTCCCTTATACTTCACTGTTATGGGTTTAGCTAGGTGAGCTTCAATTTAGGCTTTAAAGATCAGATTAGGCCTAGAATTGTCAGCTGACTTGAGCTGGGCTGAGCTAGCTAACAGCTGACTTCTTCTAGCCAATAATATTGTATTCCATACCATACTACATCATCTCAAAAGAAGTAAAATCCAGTGTGTGGGAGTGGCTAGGGCAGTTGCTTCACAGCTGTGGTCCCAGCAAGACACACCGTGCTGTCCCAGGAGGGACGGGGAGGCCCAAGCCCACAGCACTGGCTCACCATCATGTTATCTTAGGGAAGTAAAATGTTTGTTCTTAGTTCTCTTTGCTTAAGTCTGTCTTTGGAGAATTGACTTCTTTAGAATGATTTGTAGTTAGAATGGTAAAATCTGTGCTTACTGGGGAGTGAGAAGTTATAAATAAGTTGTATAAGTGTGTGTTTTATATTGTAGTTTTCTTTCAATTTTCACTTTTCTGTATAAGTACATGTAGTTAGTTTCAGCATAAACCTAGTTTGGAAGTTTCTTTTTCCCTCTCTCCCTTCTTCCCTTTTCACTCTGTTCTTGGGCAGTTGGCATTTTGCCAGCTCAACCCAAGACATTCACTGATGTGATTGAGATCAACTTCAGTGTCAAGTGAGGTTCAAATTTGGACATAATGTCATAATAGTCTGTTTCCTTGTCTTATCCAAGAATATGCAATATGTTACTTCAAATATTGTCTGTAGCTCTTCTGAAAATAATCAAGAGGATGCTTACAGACCTATAGGCAATTTGAAAAGAACCACCAAAACGTGGATTTCTCAGTGAAACATTATCAACACATTATTACACTGTCTAGAGAAGAACAGCTAAGATTTCATTTGTTTGGTGACATATGGTTATTGGTCCACTGTGCCTGGAGTAGACTCATACAGACTGCGATGCTTATTTAAGAAATATTTTGAAAAGAAAAGTAAATGCAATGCCTCTTATGCTCCCCTCTCCATGTTTTATAGGTGGATAATTTTTTTAATATATATTTCTTTTCTCTGGAGCTGCAGCTGAAGAAAGGAGTGAGAATCTGTAAGAGAAACCACCCTACAGACATCCAGGTCAGTGCAGAAGGAGGCAGAAGAGGTGCAGCAGGAGCGAGAGCAGAGAATCCCCTCCAGTTTGTGATGCAGGCTGTGATGAGGCAGCTGTGCCCCTGCAGCCCATGGGGGACCCCATGTTGGAGCCCAAAGGAGGCTGTGACCCCATGGGGAGTTTGCAGGGAGCAGCCTCCTGTCAGGAACTGTGGATCTGTGGAGAGAGGAGCCCATGCCGGAGCAGTTTTGCTGCCAGGTCTTGTGACCCCATGGTTGACCCATGCTGGAGCAGCCTGCTCCTGGAGGATTGCCACCCATTGGAGGAACCCAGATTGGAGCAGTTCATGAAGAACTGCAGCCCATGGGAAGCACTTACTTCGGAGACCCTCATGGAGGACTGTCTCCCATGGGAGGAACTCCATGCTGGAGCAGGGGAAGAGTGTGAGGCATCATCCCTCTGAGGAGGGGCAGAGACAGTGTATGATGAACTGATCACAGCCCCCATTCCTGTCCTCCTGTGCCACTCAAGGGGAGGAGATAGAGAAAACTGAGAGTGAAGTTGAGCCTGGGAAGAAGGGAGGGGTGGTGGGAAGCTAAGTTTTGAGATTTAAGTTTTATTTTCTCATTATCCTATTCTGATTTGATTGGTGATAAACTTATTTCCCCAAGTGGAGTTTGTTTGGCTAATGATGGTAATTGGTGAGTGATCTCTCCCTGTTCTGATCTCCACCCATGAGCCTTTCATTATATTTTCTCTCAGCTTCCTGTCCAGCTGAGAAGTGAAGTAACAAGGTGGCTTTGATGGGCACTTGGTGTCCAGCCAGGGTCCAACCAAATCAGTAGAATACACATGGCTATTTTACAATTGAAAATGCAAATGGTTTTTCTAAAATGATGTGGTTTTCAGAAGTAGGAGAATTTTTTGGTTGCTCAACTTGGGAGTGGAAGACTTATTGAATAGATTTTAGTAGCCTTTAAGCAAAAATCACCCTGAAGTTTACATCTCTTAATGGGAGAAGGATTTTCTGTAAAGCAGGAAGGAATTTGTCCTGGTCTGAATTTAGCTTAAACTATGTGCTTTTCAAAACCTGAAGAGGATTTGAAAGTCACCCTTAAACTGGGTTGTGCTATTATGATTTCTGTACTTGCCCAATTTAGCACTATTTTACCCCAGTATGAACAAGTTAAGCATAAGAGCTGCTATTTTTGCTTCTATTAACACCATAAAGCTATTTTAAGGACATGCTTTTATAAATACTAATAACCTGAGATGAAACATTGACAGAGCAAGCTGGAAGAACCACAGGGACACCTTGGAACATACTGTCACGACTCTACCTCTACTTCCCGTCCTCATTGAGAAGGCACGTGGCAGAGATGCTGATTGAGCATCACAGACTTGCAAGATGCTGTCAGCTGCACTTGCTACCTACTTTCCTACCAGTCATGCCAATGTAGGTATCTGGCTGTCATCTCCACAGAACAAAGGCTGGAGCTAATAAAAATGTCAAGCAATCCATTTTCTGTGAGGGGGTGGCAGTTCTATTCCTGGAGTTACCAGAACTATCCATGACCACAGTATTAAATAATGTAAAACTGTTGCAGGGATTGGAACAATATAACTTAATGAATATTCTAAATATAATTCCCTAATTGAAAAACAGTGTCCTATGGAACCATGCATCCCTCCAGCTGTGGTAATCTGCCAGGACAGGACCAGTAGCCCCACAGTGCAGACACAGATGCTAACAGAGCATATGAGAATATAGGGAGTTTGGGAATGTCCATGAAGCAGAAAAAATAGGAAGAGGAGGACATCTGTAATCAGTGAAGTTAATACATATGTTATGACAGTATAAGAATACAGAGATGTTGCTCTGCCAGCTCAGTTTAACATATTTTAGGAGATGGCATTTAACTACAAAAGGCCTGCTGGCTTCCATACATTTCAGTGTCTTTCTGACCAGGCACAAACCCCAACTTTTTTTCCTCATCCCATTTTTTTTTCCTTTTTTTTGTCCCACCCTTTGAATGAGCTCCTGCCATGGCTTCTATTAATCTCCACCTTTGCCCATCAGTTCAATCCCCAACTAATAAATTTCTTGTATGGCCACTGGCTTCTTTTAATGCATCACCTGCTGCAATGCTGAAGGCGAGAGACCACTTCCATGTCCCCTCTTGGGAAGCCCAACACTATAACAAGCTTCACCTGCCTGAAACAGTTAGGGAGGAAGCCTTATTCAGTCTTGAAACTCTAGAATCAGGAACACTTGACTGAGATTGAACTTCCGTGAGATTTAGTTGCCAATCTAATGCTTTTGAAGTGCACAAATTTGGAAGTTTATAAAAATCACAGAGTCATGGAATAATTTTGTTTGGAAAGGACCTCTTCAGGTTCTGGACATCTATTAATGGCACTAACGTCAAGCTGGTAGGACTGGGATGAATTCAGGTTTTCCTCCCTTCCCTTCACAACTTTAGTTTAAAGCCCTTTTCACCAACTGGTCAAGTCTATACTAAATTATAGCACAAATTCTTGACCCTCTGGAAGGCTCATTGGAATATTTTAGGTTCCAGCTCCAAAGCAGATAGGTTGAAGTCTTCTTAATGAAAAAAATAATTGGCTATGGGGTTTTTTTTGCTATGTTTAAACCCACGGGTTTTTTCCTTAGATGTATTTTCAGAAATACCTGAGGCATTTTAACATAAAAATATGGCATAAAATATTCCTATTGATATAGTTAGAATTTTACAAAGCATTAAGCAATCTGTCAGTGGAAAATATACCATAACTACCTATTTATGTATCTATATTTATCAAATCATGTGGGTGGCCTTTTGTGAAGTAAATGTGTATGAATATGCATTCACATATGTATATGTATGTATATACTTTAAATCCACTATTTTCAGGAAATATATGAGGGAAATAGCATGTAAATGCTTTAAACTGCCATGCTCTGTCTATAAATACATGAGTGAATAATTATCTCTGTATTAGACAGGTTGACCGAGCAGTTTTGGTGGAATTGGAGCTACTTGCAATGTTTGATTTTGTTTGTTGATTCCTTTAAACACTTGTATTGCCAAAACACAAATTATGCGTCATTCAGACACAAGGGAGTCTGTTCAATACAAGTGTATCAACAAAATGTAAGGATTTATGACTAATGAATTGATGAACTTTTTGTTCTCAATATGCTAAGATGGCTTACTCTCTGTATGATGACATAAGCTAATCAGTTTGACATAAAGTTCTAATAATTAACAGGTTTAAAATGTCAAAGGAATCTGTTGAAACATATCCCATTTTTTCAAACTTCTGCTTTATTGCACTAATGGGGTCCTTCAGATTGTGTATGAATATCCAACATTAGCTTTGATCTAGTGGGTTATTGCAACAAAATCCAAAACTATGAAGCTTTGCAAGCTTGGTATTCACTTCTCTTGGTATCACAGTGGCACTTTATTGTGGCTATATGTCTGCATATTTTGTCAGTCTTTAAATGCATGAAATGTATTAACTGATCTGGAATGCAAAAGCTGGCTGAGCCCAATTTTACTGATGATTAGATTTGCAGGAAGAGAAACAGGTGCAGAAACACTCCCTCCTGCAACTCTGGAAAAATATGATAGGAATTAGTCATTCAGTATCTGCATGGAAATAATCATAAATTGTTAATATTTCATTTAGAATCTCCTGCTTGGCAAGCTGATCATCTGCATATTGTGAAAAATATCAGGTATCTTTACTGTCTTACAGCTTATAAACTATTGCTATAGAATAAAATCAGTCACTTTTTTAAGGGTTAGAGATCATCTTTGCAATATAACTAAATGACAGTTGGTAGTTTGCATTCTGTTTAAATGCATTTTGTTATTTACTGTGAGAAGCAATAGCCATAAATGCATTGGCTAAGTGCCAAAATATACCTGTTGTCTGTGCACATTTGCCATTGGAACTATACTTGCTTCTATGTTTTTTATGTCTCCTGAAGGGTCAGTATTAACAGTGACTTTCCAGTGCTGTTATTGATAATACACAACAGCTTCTCTGCAGCATTTATTTTTATGATGAGTTTTTGCATAATGGCAAAACCCCAGTTTTCATGAGGAACAATTTCCCACATGCAGGGAAACAAGTACCAGACCAACCTAAGGGCTGTCCTTTCCTCCATTGCCCTTGGTTCTTTTCTTCAACTAGCTGAATAAGTGTTGTTTCTAATGTAATTAGGCCATCATGAATCATTTACCCCTACTTTTTCTCTATCCTAAATGCTTTGTTCCAGTGTCCCAGCAGCAGACTCATTTTTTCACCCTTTTTTATGGTTTTACTTCAGGCCATCTTTACACCACTTCAGCTGCCCTCTCTGAGTACACTTCAAGCTTTGTTTCAACATGGAGAACTTTATGGGGTAGCTGGCAGTGAGTATCTGGCTAAGAGGACTTCTGTGTCTAGAAGTGAATTTTTGCCAATCTTAAGACAAATTTGGAAAAATGTTTTGGTTTCCTAATTTGGAATATTAGGTTCCATAAGGTATCAGCTACATAAATTAATAATCCATTAAAATCTACCTTCTAAGTCCTTTATTGCCGGTGTAATTCTCCCTTTCCCTTGTTTTTCAACAGTCTTCCTTGGAGCCTCTAAGTTTGGGAGTTTTAGATAATCACTGACTCATTTTGCCATCTAGGAATGCACTACGTAAGAGGTCTTTTCTAAATATATGGATGTATTTACTGCATACATCAACTATGCTTTTATTTATATTTCATACCTTTTCCAAAATCTGCTGTGATGATTTTAAGCAGGGGGATGTGAATGTGTGAATAAATTCATATTGAATATAGAGTAGGATTAACTTTACTGGGAATAGCAGCTCTTTTGTACAAAGACAGGTCTGTGCTTGCATGGTTCCACCAATTCATGCCTGGTGCCTCCAGAGAATTTAATAATTACAAGACATTCCTTTAAAATGGCTCTTGTTTTACATGGTAAGTAGAATAATGCTAATGCTTAAGACTGAAATACATTCCGTTAACCCTACAGAGATATCCTAAATTATATCTGGTGGCTCACTAACTTTCATTTATTCACAAAATACATAGGCTAAGGATCTGCTTTTTAAGCGGCTCCAGTAAACTATGGTATGAGGTGTTCCAGCATGAGAGGGAAATGCTGGCATGCTGGGCAAAGGGCAGTGGTGTCTCTGGGAACATTATGCAGAATCGCAGTGGCCCTTTTTCAAGAGATGGATTCAGTCTTAAAGAGATGCACAGAAGTGTTCCCCCCGGCCCCCCCCCTTCCACCCCTGACACTTGAGGCATCTTCTAAAACAAACTCAAAAGTAAACTTTTTCTAGATCAGTCCAAAAAAAAAAAAAAGATACACTGAGTGGGGATATGGCTGACATTTAAAACATAACAGGGAGGGGCAAAAAATTATTTTCTCTACAGGAAAGTGATGGCTTAAGAAGCAACTGAACAGAACTGATCATGATTACATTTTCTGCTGGAAATTAAAAGATTTCTAATGACACAACAACATGATTCTGGAACGGACTTTTGATAGAAGATGGAGTATCTGGTTGCCTGTAAGTGCAGGTCACTGTCCCAAAATTTCCAGGTTCCTAAATGTCTTTTTTTCCCCCTAAATTTCCAATAGATATTTTAAAACAATGAATCTCAGGCCTTCAAAATCTTACTCCCTTCAGTAATTGTCACTTGTGGGAGAACACAACCAGGCACCAGCTCAGTACTGCCAATGACTAGAGTCAAAAGTGTAAGAAATGCCTTTGAGAAAACCAGTTCTACCTTGATGAACCTGATGCAGCTAATAAATTTGTCATTTGATCTCTGCTAGAAATGCATTTATAGTCCAATACTTTCATGTGTTTGTAATACAAATGCACTGCTATGGAGAAGTTGAATTTACAATTGAGAATACTATGATTACAGAGATAATATCTAGAGAAACGTTCCCAGGAGATGCTTCCAGCCAGCTTAAAATCAATAGACATGATGAGTATTTTACATCTCTTCAGATTTTGCTTCTGGTTTGACTATACAACCCTTATCTTTTACCCCTGAAGAGCATGGGTGCTTTCACTGTGGATAGATTTCTACGTTCCTTTGCTGAGAAAATTAAGCAGTGAGTGATCTGCTTCAGAAATCTGCTCACTGGAGAACTGGTAAATATGCATGTAAACAACTGCCCTAGAGTATAATTTGAGCTATTTTCATGTTACAGTTTGGTAGGTTAGAAAAAGGAATTAATTAAAACAAGAGAGACTATACTTCCACGCAGAAATTGCTTTTCTGTCTGCTCAGAAACTCAGTCAAGGCCTCCCCTCCTGCCTACCACCACAGATTTAGATTATTTTTGCTAAATTCTGGGTTTAGTGAAGAATTTATTGAGCACTGACTGTACCTCTGATGAAATAATTCAGTGGAATTGCCTGGACTGGCTGATAGGAAGTTTATCCCTTGTATATCCACATGGGTTTTCTCAGTCCATCTTGCACTCTGCAGGGCTATTTGAATTGATTCTTTCAAGTTTTATGTGCCTTCCATTATAAAGGACAGATTTTCTGTTGTCTTAGTGTATATTACATTCATTTTGCAGGCTCTTCTCTATGCCAGGCACTGTTACATTGGACTCTGGGGTGTGTCAAAGGAACTATATGGCTCCCCATGCAGAGAAAATCAGCTCAATTTTCTGTCACTTGACTTGCTCTCCTACCCTTTTCCTTTGTCCGTTTAAAATATGAGTTCATTGACTGAGAGGAAATCTTTTAGGTTTATGGAAGAACAACAGGCAGTATAATGAACTGTTGTTTTAGAATGTGACCTCAAGCATAAAGAGAAATTGAGAGGAAGATGCTGGTAGGGTCACTTAATGGGAGGATCTTTTGAAAGGAGGGTCTTTGTAAGGGTGGAGGGTCTTTTGAAAAATCAAAAAGACTAGTGAGAGCAATATCTGAGGGATGGCAGCCTTAAGATGTATTAAAACCCCCCCAATACTCTCACATTTGTTCTGGGTTATGTTTCAGAATGGCTAATGGGAAGATTTCAAAATTATTTCATTATCCAGCATAGCAATTTAAAACAGACAAATATCAATGAAAAGGCTGAATCCAGAGTAATGCAGGAAACAGAGTAGGTTCAGAGGTAAAGAAAATGCAGAATTTTGCTACCCTCTGAATGAGTTCTGTCAGGGGAGATGGCAGCACTGTGATGAAGCAGCAGGCATAGAGCTCCTGCTTGTGCCAGAACAAGGGGCCATGGCCACTGCTGCTTGCAAGAGGGATGGGCACAAGTTTTCAGTCTATTCCTTCCTTTTCTTTGGCCGTAGCAATGGCAGGTCTCTGGCAGAGGCAAAGCCAGCAGCTGCCCCAGCAACTGCACACTTTGTGTGTGTCTGGAGCTGGGTCTGCAAGTCCCATTTGATTTATTTCAGGGCTTGAAATATATACTATAGTTGGCACAAGGCCCATTCTATGGTTTGAAAGGGCTTTGGGGAAAAAACAGTGCAACAAAACAAAATTACCAGGTGTGAGCAATCAGAGCACAATTAAATCTACCATGAATGGAATGAATTATCTCCTTAAAAAATATTAGCTGTGGTGAAACATGTTTCATTTAACAACTAAGAGATGTATACATTCAGGTGAGTCTTATTACTGCTTGGCTAACTCCTGTTAGGTGCCTCTTCATACTGTCTTTTGACGGAACTGCCTGTGTGGCAAAAAACAGACTTCAATTTTCATCCAGATGTATATCAGTGAGTCACAGGCATGAGACTGCTTTATTCAGGATAGACAATGTCTAACTACACTAACAGCAAACTAATTGATACTTTTAAAACTAGAGAAACATAGATGCAGAATGTATAATGGTGAGAATTCGCTGACATGGAATACACACCTCAAAGGGAGGGCATCAAGAATTAAAGGTGAGACTGGCTCTGAAGCAATACTTTGCTGAAGTGCAGTTTCTGTTTTCAAGGCATGCGTACAGAAAAATGATTATATCCAAGGAACCTCACAGACACCTACATGTGGGATTCTGGAGTAGCCTGGGAGGTTGGGCAGACACTGCTCTACCTGAGGCTGATTGGTCAGGCTCCAGAGCATTACTGGGATTCCTCTGCAAGGCAAGAGACACTGGTCTATGGTGGAGCTTGACCCATTCAAGCTTCAAAACCCACTAACCCATAGAAATGGACAGTACAGACTTAGCACAGAGCCCAGCAACTGAGATATCTTTTTTTAAAAAACCACAGTGGTAGTGGCATACATCCCACACTTGCAGGGATTTTAGCAGGGGGCAGTTTTATTTCAATTTGAGACACCTTGGTCTTGTGTCTAGTTTTTCTCAGGATATACCCTTGCTAGGTGGCTATCAGCACAGATTCCATGCCTTCCATTGAGACCTGGCACTGGATAACCAGGAATACAAAGTCATGGAGCCAGTAACAAAGAAAGCAATAAAATAAAATGAAATACAATGAAATGAAATGAAATAAAATAAATGTGGTTTATATCTCTTATTTCCTCATGCTGTATTTCTCTCTTCAGCTGTTTAAGAGGATTAAGGGCTGTTTAAGGACTCAGGATTCCTATTTCAGAAGATCTGAAAGTTCCTTCTGAACACAGGGATCAGTTCTTGAGGCAGTGCCATGCCTGCATTTTGTGCCCAGAAAATGATCTGGCTCAGAGAGCAGAAAGAGCAAGCATGCCTAATTTCAGGTGCAGTACATTAATGCTAACTAGGCTGTGCAAATAATTTAAGTTTTTAATCCACATTCATTTGGATTTGGCTACCAAGTGTAACTGCTGGCTTATTGGGCCTGAGGCTTGTCATAGTGTTAACTTGTTATGGTAAAAACATGGGAAGCAGAAGGTCTGATCAAGTAGCTGATCCTCTCAAACAGAACAAAAATATGTAAAGGAGCCAGGGAGACAGAATTTTCAGCCTGATAGTGGGGCCAAGACACATGGAAATCTGGTTCCTACTTGTGCAAGCCTTACTGCTCATTAGCAATTAGAATCAAATTACCAACTCAGTCAAAGGTAACATTCTCATACCTCCCTAATGTATACTGAAACTCAGGGTCAGTCCTGAAGGAGTTGGCTGACTATCATGAGGCGCATAAAGCCAAATCTTAGAGGGCTGCAGATGTCAAGTAAGCCTGTTAATAGCAGATTATATTGATTTCACTGTCATGTAGTTTTGGATCCTCTAAATTTTGCCTGGTCCCTGCTAAAAAGTATCATCATCTCCCTTGCCAGAAATGCACTACTGCTTAGTAGCTGAGTAAAGCGTTTTGCCTCTTTGCAAAACAACAGCTTCAGGATCCTGCCAGCTCCAGATCAGAGCTGCAGCCTCTTGGCTTCTACAAGCATAGAAGTTATTGGATTAAAGTAGGGTAGATGAAAGGATTGTCTCTTGCTTGACTTTTGAACTGGGGAAAGCATCAAGACTGGTAAGGAGACACCACAGCAGCTGAGAGAAAAGTACGAAGTAAGCGAATGAACCTATGGCCATGTTTAAGGTAGCTCAGGTGAGAAAACAGTAAGTCCACAATTATCAAGGCAGTTTATTCCAAACTGTTTGTGTTTTCTTTCTACTTTGACATGTACTCCCTACTTTATAGAAAGTTTTGAGAGCTCAAGGGCTACTTGCCTTCAGCTTCATTGATCTTGCTTGTACATTGCTTATTCTGAACATCCCTGTGACCTTCCTGGCATAATGAGAACTGAGAGTATAAAATTAAGAGACTCAACTTTCTCAGGTCCTTGTATTGCATATGTGCAGCACAAGATCCCAGAAAAGACTGGAATTTCTGTACTGCCTGAGCACTAGTTACTCTGCGGGAAGGCTGACAACCTTGACTATCGGCAGAGGCTGCTGGACTCATGGCTAACCACTGCACCACTGCAACTAATGAACATCTGAGCTCTTCGTATTAGAATTCAGAAATTTTTTATAATATATTTTTTTCTATTTCTCTGCCTCTGAACGTAGCTAAACAGTGTGTCCTGTTACTTATTTCAGCAGCTGCTGGTCACTTTTTGTCAAGCTATTAATTGTCTCTGGGAAAGAAGCTGCACTCTTCCATTGCTACTGGAAGGCTTAGGGTTGATTCTGGGAGCTGATTTTCACCTCTGGATGAGCAATTTTCTTGAACATTTACAGGAACATCCAGTTATAGCTTTTTCTAACAGAATCTTTCTCGTCTCACTTTCTTCTTCCTTTGAAAACTGTATTTCAGCATAATCTCTGAACTTCCTACTGGCAACTACCTCTTTGCTGAGAAGTGACATACTTTCATGGTCTAATGCCCAGTGTCTTGTTCCTGTCTTGTTTACATGTAATCTACTTTTAACAGCTCCAGACATCTTGGCAGGAGGGCCAAAACATATTCACTGGTTGTATTTCTTGGCCTTTTTCTGGTAAGACTTAGACTTGTTCTGCTCCCTATGGGCTGTTGAATGAGCATGGAAGGGGAATTCAAAATCTTATTCTCTTTCTTCCTTGCTGTGTTGAAGTGAAAGAGGAATGGCAGTTCCTGCACTCTAGGGAATACAGACAAGCTAAACTGTTTGAATAGCAAGAGGGCTGAAGGGTATGGGCCCAGCAGTGTCCTGTGTGGACGCTAACATCTGGGAGACCTCCAGAGGAGTCTAGCAATGAAACTCCACAATTTCTCTTTCAAAGGATTTGTCTTAAAGGCACATTTTGATACTTTAGAATTAATTTTTACCCTAATGAATTTAATGTTGAAGAGCCAATGGGAATTGGCGTTGAGTTTCTGCTTTGATTTCATGTGAGTTCTCCGGCCAGACCTGTGTGTGGTCAAGGTGAACATATAATACTTGTATTTCATGATGTGCCAGGACCTTATGCTCTTAGGTGGTTGTCTAGTAATACATTATGCATTTATAACCTGGCAGAGCCATGAGCTAATACCTTCTGAGTCCTGAAGACTAATCCAGGTAGATGATCAGCTCTATCACCTCATATTGATCAGACCTGAGTTAGCAAAAAACCCCCACATATTAGAAAGTTCGGATATTTGCCCCCTTTTTATTGTTTTTCTTTCTCAATGTATTTCAGAAATACTGCAACCAAACCATTTTTCTTGGACAATTAGACCAAAAAAGGAAAAATTTAAGGTTAGCTAGTGATGTTTTCAGTTAGCTGTGCACATTTCTTGTTTATAACATGAGTTATAAAGAATTAGTACATTGAGTATCAGTAGTAAGTGTAGGAATAGCTCACTAAAACAAATGTGGCTTTTAGGCACCTTGCAGAACATTGTGTGGCCATTTCAACCTTTGCTAAATACTTCATTAAGTGTTATGGAAAGTAGTGTGAAAAAGCCTTTTATTTCAGACAAGTTTTGCTTTCTGATTAAATCCCAGGGGTAGGGCAAAAGTATTAATAGATTTTTCTATCTTCACCTCACTGATGTTCAATCACAGGTTCTTTCCAACTCTGAGCTTTTTTAGAGGACAGTAATTTGCTGAAAGCATTCTTAGCAAGTAGTTGATGTCAATCTGATTACATTAACAATACATTCCATTTCTCTTTCCCATTTTCAAATGAAGTTGAATGATGGCAGTACAAGTCATAAAAATGATTTAAAATAAGTTGAGGTCTCTCTAGATTTCTATTAATACAGGATTTATTCTTTTATGTTAGGCAGCTATTTTTTGTATGTATCCCAACACTTTTCTGTTCATTTGGACCTGGCAAGGTAAATGAGTAATAGAAGTGAAAAAGGAAAGGTGGATGCAAAGAAAATGCAGTTGTCTGGATTTATTGAGCCCACTTGATGGCGTTGAAATTATTTTTTCTTATTTTTGTAGTCATTCATTATGTTCATCCTTGCTAGTGTATGTCAAACACAACATAAATGAATAAAGAAAAAACCTTTCTTAATCACAAATGAATAAAGAAATAAACCTTATGTGTCAGTGGAAATTAGGTACTCTAAAATTAGTGTATTTACTGCAGCACAGAATAACAAAGAACAATTTGTTCACTTTTATGTAAATTGAATTTATCAATATGAAATATAGCAGCTTTTAATGAAAAGGGACAATTCCACTGATTTAGAATGTGGAAACACATGGGTAGCCCCACTAAAGACAAATAAGGAGCTGGCAGGTGAAGGACCCCAAGTTCTGGGTAGGTAGAACACAGGTCAAATGTTCTTAGTATGTTTGGTTGCTTCCCAAGCAACCAAATCCTCAGAATGTAGTGGTGGAATGGGCCATAGGAGTACTTTTCTTGGGGTCTTTGACTTGTGGGTTACCTGGTACAGGTGGGCTGTGGGGACTGACCCCAAGGAAAGGAGACTCACTCCCAACATTGGCTCCTTCTAGCATTTGATGAAAACTGTCTGAAAAGTTCTTGAGAGGTATCACTTGGATTTGGAAGGGCTCCAAAAAGAGATGCCTGACAGAGCTCCTGAGCAAGCCATTGGCAGCCTGTGCTGCACCAGATGAACTGGCATGGGGAAAGGACTGAGGAATCCCCAAAGGTTAAAGGGTGGAAGGCAGGGTACAAAGTGCACACTCCTTTCTCCAACAGTTTGCTAGGTATTTGTGCCTTCTTGGACATCACAGCTGAGGTGTTTCTTGCCTGGGGCAGTTGTATCATCACTTGCCATTTGCAGCCTGGGAAAGGAATAGAGAGTGAGCTCTGTCAGTCACTCTACCCCTCCAAAACCAGAGACCTTTGATGAGCCTGACACGGTCAGTAAAACCTGAACCCAAGGTCAGCTGTGGAGAAACTTCAGGCTAAACCTTTAACTCACAGGACTGATGTTACTGAACCCTCAGTAACTTGTACAAGGCAAGCTTTTGGCTAATGGTATTTCATGCTTTTTAGGGATTATGGTATGACTTCAGGTTTTTCTCCTCATTCCATTTAAATAGTGAGACTGGAAGCACTGAGAAAAATCTGAGACGGAGGTATTTTAAGAATCTGCAGTCTTGGAACAATAAATCTACAGTGAAGCATCATTGGTGTGAAATGCTCCAGAATGCTAATTTAGATGTAAAGCTGTCTTAGAATTTGGGTGCTTAAGGTTAGGGTGATGTGCAGAACCTTGGTGAAATCTGTGCTTTTGATACTGAAGTGTTGGTGGCAGACTGAAAATACTTCTCTTGTGGTAAATGTCAGGCATGAAGGTTTTAATTAAGTAATGTACTTTGAACATTTTATTTTTCCAATTTATGTTATTTTTTTACTCTTGGAAGCTGTGCTTGTGTCATGCAGTTGGCGAGGAAACCTCTGTATTTAACAAGATTGATGCAGTGTTGCTGATTCTCTCCTGTGGCCCTGAAGCACTTTGGGTGTATGCAAATGCCAAATGAGCCACATGAAACACTCAGAGATGTGCTGTAGTGAACAGGCTGCAAACATGCTGTTCAGGCCAAATTAGCACTGCTGTGTTGGCCAGTGAATGAGTACATTGCTGCTATTAAAGACAGATGCAGTACAGTGTGTTTACCTATTTTTCAACCATAGGAGTATTTTATATTCACTCAGGGGCAGATTAGGGCCATTTCTGTATAATAGTATGTCAGAGTATGCCTCATTCTTGGACTTCACAAACAAGATACACTGTCACAGTATTTGCAGAATTCAAGAGGGGTGCTTAGTTTTTCCAATCTCTAACATCTTCGACTTTCCAGAACCACTGCAAGGACCTTGAATTAGGAGCACCTTCTGACCTGTTGGCCTCACAGAAACGAGGCATAGCAGTGAATGTGTAATGGATACTCAGCAATACTCGGGTACTGCTGTCAGTGCTAAAGGCAAGTGGCTTATTGCCTTTATCTCCTTCTCATTGTTCAGAGTAAAGAATCATCATGCCTGAAGGAACATCAGATCTGCCTTTTAGAATGTAATGTGAATAGACGATGGGCTATCCATTTTATCTCCCTCTGGGCTAGATTATCTGCCCTCCAATGCTGTTTGGTCACTGCATTTTATATCCCTGTTTCTCTTCCTTCAGCTTCTCACGTAATCAAATCTCACAGACAATCTAAACAGCAAACAAGGCCTGAAGAAAACAGTTAAAGAAAGTATCACAAATTTTACGGTAATGCAAGACTGAAATAAGTACCTTGGACCACAGGGATTTGCTTCCTATTGTGTTCTATAATCTATAAACTCATCAAGATTTTTCTTAAAATTAATTTAGTTTTAGTCCTTAGCTCCATTTTTATGGTTACAAATAGTCTTTCAACTTCAAGACTAAATGTATTCCTCATTTTGTGCACATTTGTTTTTATACCTGTGCTGCCCAGTAGCTCTACTCCCTCATAACTTTTGTCTACTTATGAAGGACAAGATAGAGGTGTGGGAGAGAGGAGTTAGTCAGAAATATTACTTGAGAATAAGTGAGGTTTAAGAAGGAATCTCCTATTAGTTGAGATGTTTGGTGAATTTGAAGACTGACTTTTTCTTCTCCCTTGTCCTTTGCTGGTGTTGGCTTAAGTCAGTTACTTAGACATATCAATCTCTGTGAGATTTGGCTCCAAGAAAAAGCAGTTGCAGAAATCCAACTGAGGGAAATGTAAGGAAAACCTGCAAGAACATCCTAACACTTCAGGGATGAGATTAGAGAGGACTGAGGAGGTCAGGACAGGGCACTGGTGGAAGGGCCTGAGCAACAGCTACTTGAGGCAAAGACCACTTTTGCTCTGTTTCTATCTCAAACCCCAATCTCTTCTATCTGAACTCTGGATGTTTTTGCACTTGTCACTAAAGCAGTTTCATAATTTTAGTAAAGATTGAATGGTTATTTTGGTGTTTTTTTAACAGGACTTGCTGGTTGCTGCTGTTGGCACCCTGCTCTCTGTGTTCTCCAAAAGGAACGGTGTGTTCATTTACTGGAGAGCCTTTATTACTACAGTAACAATCCAATGAGGTTTTCAAATCCATAATTTCTCCCAGTAAAGATAAGAGCACGGAGCCAAAGAGACCCAGGCTCAAAGCCCAGTGTCAGAGCTAAGATACTCCTGCCCCCAAACTCTCTGTGCAGTGATGGAGTGCCTCGTGTCCCAGGAGTCCATGGTTTTGCCATGCTCGGCAAGCAAGACCTGGGGAGGTGGCTGTGAAATTAAAAATGTTTCAACAGAAATAATTTCTCTGTAACAATAACATGTTTCCTGCATAAAAAGTCTGCACACTCCCCCAGCAGAAAAGAATCCATGACTTGACTTAAGCTAAGGTGGTTTGGTTCCATGGAACAAGCCTGCTCTGTAGCAGAAACATGTGTGCTGTAAATCTCAAATCACCACAAGATTTGTATTTTGATATTGTTTGTAGCATTTTTCATTCAAGTAGTACATCTTGGCTTGGGAGCTGATAAGGAGTCTCTGAGATTTAGTTTTGCTCTTTTTTTTTGTACCTTGCTGATACTTTCTGTGTGATTTAATCCCTTCCAGTCCTAAGGAAAACCTTTGATCTTCTCATGTATTCTCATGAGCTGCACAAAATAATCTCAAATAGATTTTTGGTGTTGTGACCTTCTTTGCTAGTGTTAAGTTCTCTGCCTTTGCTGGTCAAGTGAAGTCCTTCAGGGCAGGTTCAAACTTCTGACAGTGGAAAGCTCTACTTGTTTGCTCCAAGCAGGGCTCAGTCACACAATTCTCCTTCCCATTGGTGGCAGTGATATTTTTTTTTCAGGCTGCTCTCTGGTCTTCATTCAGGTTTGTTTTTCATAGCCCACTCAATCCTTTGGCAGGCAATTTTATAGTGCTACACCCAAGTAACCTTACCTCTTGCAGGCTGAGCCCAGTTTGGAGGTGTTTGCAGACTGAAAATCTTCAGCTTTGCATGTTGTGGAAATAGCATTTTTGTGAGGTTAAAGAGTGAAAAAGAATCTTCATTAAACAAAATTCAAGCTAAAGACTTATTTCTTGAAATCAGCCTGAAAAATGCTCTCTGGGCTTAGGGGATCTTGAGCAGGGATTTTTAAGATTTCCTCACAATACTGAATCAGTATAGGTTACTCTAAGATCTTTTTAGGAAGAGATTTAAGCCTTTAGCATTCCAAATAGGTGCTTCTTATAAACTGAAATTCATATGAAAAACTTATAGTGAGGAGAGGGTAAGAAGCCACAGTGAGGGACAAGCTGATTACACTATACTGGAAGACCTATTGATTGGGCAGTGCATCCAGTTCATCATTTTTAATCATTTTCCACTTGCACAGGCTGCTTTATTGCCCTGTCCTGGCATGGTTCTTGCCTGTACATCAGGGTGATGGAATTCAAGAAATGGGTTCTGAGGGATGCTTGAACATCATGAAACACCATGTATTACAAGTAATCTGTTCTGTACTGGGTAGGTGTGTAGAGCTTGGTAGTGTTTTTCTTTGTTTGTTTGTAATAGTTATTTTATTTTTCAGTATCAGACACCTAAAAACTGTGCCCGAAACACCATTCACATCCTTTTATAAAACATGACTGTCATCTATTTACCAGTAGTAATGGCAGTGCCTCAGCAGTGCTAACAGGGATGATTGGAAAAGGTGTCTGTGTTAATATGATAAATGCCACTGTTTGGTTTCAAGCAAAAAACAATTTTATACAACAGCGTGTCACACATCAGTTAATTTTCTCCTTTGCTCTGAGCTGTAGCTAATCTAAGTATTTACAGCACACCTATTACTGCACCATTTAGAACATTTTCAGGTTTGGTGTTTAGAAGTGTTTGATTATTTAACTAATTGAAGAAAATTCAGACTATCCACTTTCATAAATGAAAAAGCAAAAATTAATCAAGGAGTAACCACATTATTCTGAAGTCCTAGATCACCTAAGTTAAAATGGAGTTCCACATGAACATTAATTATGCTCTGTGCCTCCTGTTGAGTAATTGTGCTCAAGAAAATTTGTTCCATACAGGTCAGTACAAGCTGTCATTTCAGCAAGTATGTAGTGGTGCATAATGGGCTAAGATGTGCACCCTGATGTGTTTTATACAAGTGACTTCCACAACTCTGTCCCATTTGGTCTCTGAGAAAGGTCTTCTGCATGTTCACAGGGAATGTGGGGCCTGGCTTACCTCGCTCTTCTGGAAGAGCAGCAATGGTTTTCTCACAGCTGGAAAATTGCTTTCCCTTGGGCATTGACTCTCAAAGGGAATTTTTTTTCTTCTCCCATGTAAGTGCATGCTGAGTATACTTAGGGACTGGGACCCATTATGGGAATGGACTGGGAGAGATGGTGATGTTACTGATGGGAAAGGAGGGTTCTTGTGAGGCACTGTTGTAAGCAGGGCTAGGAGAACTTCTAACTTTCAGAAGCTTCTTGGACATTTACCATTGTGACTGTTTCTCATCCTCAGTTGTCATGGTGGGACAGGCAGTACATTGCTCTCAAAACCATGTGATTGGAGCAGCCTTTCCTCTGAGGCTCCAAGATTGTTCTTATACATTTTCTTCTTTGTTCCTTGCTGTTTTCTTTAAAGCCCCTCAGATCTAGGCTCC
This sequence comes from Sakesphorus luctuosus, assembly GCA_013396695.1. NCBI lineage: Eukaryota > Metazoa > Chordata > Aves > Passeriformes > Thamnophilidae > Sakesphorus > Sakesphorus luctuosus. The sequence continues at coordinate 786,397 of VWZD01003541.1, read as the reverse complement.
AGATGAGACAACAGCCCTCAAACTGTCAGATAATATATCACCTTATCCTGGATAAATGCTGACTTCCATACTCCACCTAGTTATCTCGAGCACCTTCTTTCCCACAGCTGCAGTTGTTGGGGAAGTCTCTTGACATCCCTCAACAGACAGGTATTGGATCCAGAAAATATTTATAAATATTTTTCTAAATATTTATAAATTTATTAACCTTTATTTAGTATTAGATGGATTAAAGAGCATCAAGCACTGGAACTGCCTGCCCAGGGAAGCAGTTGAGTCACCATCGCTGGAGGTATTTAGAACAGGTGTAGATGGTGGTGCTTAGGGACATGGTTTAGTGGTGGAATTGACAGCACTGGGCTTACAATTGGCCTCAATCTTAAGGTCTTTTACAACCATAATTATTCTATGAAAATAACATGTACATGCACTCTCCCACCTTCTTTTGGTTGCCCATAATTCTGGAAATTTTTTTCTCATCTCTCTGAGACCATTCCTTTCTTTTTTTCTGTTCATCCCAATTATGAGCACTTTGTTGGAGCCTGAAAAGTTCATTGTTTGCCAAGACCTTCTGCTTTGGGAGAGTGCTGCCCATCTGACTTTACCACTACTTTTTGCTTTGATTCGACTCTGAACAATCACTGGGCAGTGGTTTTGGCCAGCAAACCACTGGCCAAAAAGTGATCTGCTCTCCCTGCAAATCTCTTCAGTTTCAGTGATGCTCAGTGTAGAGTGCAGTAGAAGTACTGAGTATCGAGTCCTGCCAGAACACATCCAAACAGCCTGCCTTCAGTTGTGTCACAACTTAGTGTAATTGCTTTTTGTTAAGCAACCCTTATTCTGACGTGTTGAGTGATTAAAACTTTTCTATAGGTGTTTTAGTATTTGCTTACCAGGTTTATAGTATAGCTTTCAGCCATGTTCTTACATTGCATTGATTTCAATAGGGCTCTAGTTACATTATCAATGTCAGATTTGTGGCTTTTCATCTCTACACTGATGAGGAGAAACTTCATCAAGTAAAACAGCACACCATGTTTCATGTGTGAGCATAAGGATACACAGAAATCTAACATTGCCATGTGCAGACATGGAATCACTCACCTAACTGACCATGGCTACAAGCACAAGTATGGTGTGTATATCTACACAGAAGTGTGCATGCGTGTGTATGTTCATGTCTGCCTATTTCTGTCCACAACTTAAAACTAAAGGCAGAAAAGGAACCTGCCACAGTCATTTCTGCATAGAAACACTTTGTCTCTTTCTGGTAAATGCTTTTCTTTAAATGAAATAGAGTTGTAAAACCATATGATTACAAATGATTGAGCTCAATGTTTATCAGAAATTCCCCTGCTTGATGGCATTTGTCACAGAGGTGAAAACGTAAATATTTCTGCTCTTAAACTGAACCATGCAAAAGAAAAAAATACTGAAATTAAATATATCTGCAGTTGATACAGATATTGCCCTTTAAGCTCCAGTCCCTCTAATGGAAATTCCAGTGTATAAAGGACCTAGACTGGGAATATGCAGAATCATAGAAAAAATCAGGCAAGAATGTGCTTCTGAAGGTCATGTGGTCAAATCTCTTGTTCAAAGCAGATTCAGTCAGACCAGGATGTTTCGGGCCTTGTCCAGTCAAATCCTGAATATTTTCAAGGATGGAAATTTCATAACCTCTCTAAGCAGTCTATATCATCTTTTCTCTCCTGTATTGTCTGTCTCAGGCTATTACCAGAAGCAGAATTCCATCTGACCAGAATGGAGACCAAGAGAGAATATTCTATTTAAAGGAAACCAAAACCATTCATCCCACAAAATTTTCAACTGTTAGGAAAATCATTAGTTAAAACTGGTGAAGTGAGGAGAGGATTTGACAACAAAGCACTAAATGTGTTAGAGAATTTCAGACTTTCAGAGCTGCCCTTCAATTTCTAGTGGAAAGTTTAAGTGGACTAATTCTTGCTTAACCTTACTTGTAGACATAGAATCTTGGAAAAAATTGGGTGTAAAGAGACCTTTAAGGGTCATCTAGTCCAACCAACAAGCAGGGACACCTTCAACTAGGTCAAGTTGTTCAGAGTCCTGTCCAGTCTGACCTTGGATATTTCCAGGGATGGGATGTCTGCCACCTCTCTGGGCAACCTCTGCCACTTTTTAACCAACCTAATTGTAAAAGAAAACAAAAGGAAATGAAAACCTTCCTATAAGGAACAATTTCTATATTTATCTGTGTATTTGTTTAGCCTAAATCTACCCTTATTTAGTCTAAAACCATTACCCCTCATCCTCTCCCAACAAGCCCTGCTAAACAGTCTGTCCCCATCTTTCTCATAAGCCTGCTTTAGTTACTGCAAAGCTGTAATAAGGTCTCCCTGGAACCTTCTCTTCTCCAGACTAAATAACCCCAACTCTCAGCCTTTCCCACTCCAAGAGGACATGCTCAGCCTATGAATAATTCAGCAGATTCAACCTTCCACAGGACCTTGTCTGGTGTTTAGCTTGCTTCTTGTTATCTCCGCTGACATTCTTAATAGTTTCTGCCAGGCTTACGGATCATTTTTCCTACCGAAGGGAGGGTGGCAACTTTCTTATCATGGGACCTCAGGGCAGTTGGTCCCCCTACTGCATAACAGACATGGTTGCTGGGATCCAACTATCCAGACATTGATGGCAGCACTACTGGAATGCGAACTTTTTTAGTTAATGTAAAATGTCTTCACTGAACTCAAAATAACTATGCATGATTAAGGAGAAGGCATATCTGTAGCAGGCAGTAGACAATCCAGTTTTGTTCTCATGCTTTATTATCATCACTGGTTTACTGCAGAAATGGTCAGAAGACAGTAATTCTCCCAGCTGTGTGCTTTATAGCTCTTCCCAGTGCAGCTGCAGCATTTATTCATTCTCATTCCAGTCTTGTCTCCTTCAATATCTTTTTAATTTGATGCATGACACCTTCTCTGCTAGAGCAAAATGCCACAAGGTGCTCACTTCTGAGGAAATGCAGCCTGATCTGCAAGTCACTTTTTTCCACTCCATACGGATTTTTTTTTCAAACTTTTTTTATTCTCTCAATTGGAAACATAAGGCTTTCTGCTAGTATTGTGGAGTGTAAGCAGCTCTGCCTTAGCATGATTTTTAGGAAGAACTTTCAAAGTGTATTTTAGAAAGACTCCATGGTAGTCTTTGAAATGGATGTGTCTACAAGCACATGGACATATGTACAATGTACCCAAGCCTGATACTTGAACAGATGCAGAGCTGGGATGTTTTCTCTCTTGGAAACCATAAGAAGCTGGAGTTGCCTGTCTGGGAGCCATAGATAAGGAAGGAAGGAAGGTGAGTGCCTTAGGTGAAAGCTGCAATTACAGCAAGTGGACCTGGAGTGCAGGGTTGCTGTTGCTGAACCCCATGGCCAGGTGCTCTCGTGCTGCTTGATGGCTGTGGGCTTGGAACTGTCACCCACAGGCTCTTATATGCTGGGCTAGGGGAGCTGCAGTTGCTGAGCTTATTCATGTAAGTGCTGAATGTTTTGTTTTAAATTACATGCTTAAAATGTCCATTTGTTCCCATTTGAATACATTTCATTCAAACTTGCCAAGATTTATGTTCTAAAATGGGAACTGATGTCCCATTCTTTACAATCACTGTATTAGCACTCAAATAGTCTTGCTACCCAGCTGGAGAGTCCTTTGAACAATCAGAGCACCTAAATATGGGAGATCCATATCAAGAATGTAGTTTAGATTGCAGAACTTAGAGTCCAAACAATACTTCCAAGAATGGGAGCAAAAGATACAAGGGTCAAAAAAAGTAAACTGCACTCTTTAAGTCAAAGCAAGAGTATAACTTTGAATGAGAAGAACTACACAGAAATTACTGCAATACCATATTTATCTAATGAAGACTGGAGTAACTCATGAGCTTTTAATGACGTAGAACCAAATAGCAAATATTAACTCATTATGCTATGACTCATCTGCAGATATGAGTCTTCCTCCAGTGTGATACTTATCAATAAACTCTCCTATGCTACCTGCAACTCCAATTTGAATTAGATAACCAGTTAACGGAGATGCCTTATATCTTATGTGCTTAATTCATGTTGTCCTTTTAGGCTGGAAAAAAACTCTCTAGGATCCCCATTTTACAGATGAGAACTGAGGCCTGAAAAGAGTAAAGGTCAGATCCATGCAGTCTTTGGAATCTTAAACTCCCTCTGAGATATTTGCAGGTTTTGGGGTTTTTTTTCTTCATTTTGAGAAATAAAGTAAATTTCTTTAACTTGTCTTTTTCAAGAATTTTCCTTCAAAGATGCTTCCAGCTTTGGTACAAAGTTTCCTCATACTGAACTTGGTTTTTTTAACCATTGTCCTTTGGACTTGTAAGAAGTCTGGTTGTACCCCATGGCAGCTACAGGTTTCTGCCGACATCTGCTGCTGCTTTCCTGCTCCTCCTGCCCGGGGCACAGGATGCCTTGCCCCCAGTGGCCAAGCAGCAAAAATGCCTCAGGTTTTCCCACATGGCAGAAGACTCTTTCTGCTTTGTTACATCCCTCCAAATGCCTACTTTAGTAGTCCCCGCAAGAAGAAAAGGATCTGAAAGTCTCTTTGATTGATATCTCAATCTGTCTTTTTATTTCTCCTGCTGCCCGTTTCACCTAGATTCTGTAACCGATAATTTGCTTTTAAATGTAATGGATAAGCTTCCAAACCATCTATCTCCTCCTTTAACCACAAGTTCTTTCAGTGCATTAATGACAGAAAAGTTACATTTTCATTTAAAATGAATTTGCTAAACAACCTTTAGATAATAGGCAGTTCTAATACTCTGACACTGCTGAAGCTATTAGAAGAATAAATCAAAAGAAAATTCTCCTACTGCTGCCTGCACAAAATGGGGAGAAGGATAGAGCAGAGGCCCCAGTACTGTGGTGCTACACAATAATAATTACCATAAGCTGAAAAGGGCACAGAAATGGTAGCTAGAGTTGGGTTTCTCTCTCTGAAGTTGAGAGATGTCAGAAAAAGGAGGGGGAAACCCGCTACTGAAAATGAAGTGATGTTAATTGCCTTCATCTCACACTGTTTTTTATTCCTTATTGGTTGACCTTTTTTAATGCACAGGAAAACATCAGAATAAATCAGAGACATTACTTGTAGAAAGTGCAGTAACTATTTTCATTTGAATTCAGCTGAGTCTGCTCCCACTGGCAGTGGATTTAGCTCTTAAATATATCATGCTAGTAGCACTTTTGTTGCAAGAATGTATGAAGTGATGCTCATCCAGTATCCCTAAGTGATGTTAAGAACCTGTATCTGTGCAATGAGTAGCACTGGTTTTGTGGGGTTTGTTTGTTTGGGGACAAGTTAAGAACAAGTCTTTGTATCTGGATCCTTCCTCATGCTATGCTGTAGAGAGGAAATGAGGAGAAAACAGTCACAAATTAATTTTGAAATAATTTGGGAAACAGTAGAGCAGTGAACAGTACTGTGAGCATTTTGATTTGGCCGAGGGGTGCTCTGATTTGGAACTTGTCCCTTCTCTTTAGCAGATTGAAACTACTCATTTCAGAAGTGGTTATCCTGCTTCTGGAGCAAGAACTTTGGTTTCTTGGTCTGTGTTCTCTGCCCTCGTTTTTTTATGAAAAAAAAAAAAAATTGTGCATGTGCTCTCTTGGCTTTGAAGCCCCTCAAAGAACTTAGAGAAGTCACTTAAGCATTCTCAGCTTTGCCTTTAAGAAGGCAGCAATACCTGCAGAACCCACACAGGCTTTCTGAGACATGGCTGACATCTAGAAGTGCAAATGTTCCTTCATTGGTCAAACAAACCTACACAGTGCAAGCAGTGATTTCACATTTCTCTCTCTCTCTGCTGTCTGCTCTTTGTTCAGCGAAGGGTAACCCAAAAAGGCATGCTTTTTATTCCCTTTACATTACAATTCCAATACCACATTTACAATGTGAATGCTTGGCATGCTGATTGAGAGGGGTCTTTTTATCTGACTGATACTCAAGTACTGTAATGATCACTTGCATCACTCTTATTATGCAGGTGAACAGTGTAGCTACCTTTGCAGTGCTGCTAATGCTGTACAGCTGACGAGAGCCATGAGTAACTTGACCTTCCTGTCTGATTTGTACTTATGAATCTAATAATAAATAATCACGTGTGGAAGAGTCAATAGAGAAATAATGTAACACCCTTCTTTTAGTACCCTAATTCAGCAGAATAAGCCATGAGAACCATTTCAGTAATTTACTATAGTAAGTACTCTCAGCAGCTTCTGTATTTCAGCTGTTTGGTGCTCCAGCATGAAGATAATTATCTTGGTAATTAGTTATATTGTTATTTAATAGCCCCCAGACAATATTCTATTTTTTGAAGGAACAGGCCTTTCCTTCTATATCTTCCTCCCCCATTACAAAAAATGTTTATCTATTAATCTTTCCCCTTGCCAAATTACTTTTATTTTTTTTCTGTTTACTACTTTCTCCAAAAAGGTCTCAGTTATTGAAAGACAGCTTCTGCTTAGCAGCTGCATCAATGGAGCTGCAGGAGGCTCTCTCTTCTTGTGTGTCTCTGAGAAAGCCACAGGAACCACTCCTGAAGGAGCAGAGCTGGTGAGGGAGTGCAGGTGAGGAGCGGTGCAGCAGTTGGCAGCACTGCAAACAGAGACTACAGAACTCTCCTGTGAAACCTGGGTTTCTCCTCACCTGGACTCCTAGGAAAATAATTAAAGTGAAAAGGCTGATGAAATAGACTGGTATCAGAGCAGAATAGTGAACCTCATTCTCTGAAGTTACATGAAAATTAATCTTTCTTACATGTCCACAGGCAGAGTTTAAAATTGTTCCTGGAGTAACAGTGGTCAAAACCAACAGTCTGAGGGTAGAAACTGGGAAGAGAAGGAACGAACTCCTACCTGAGAGTACTCAAGCTTTGGTGGCTGAAAGAAATGATTAATCTCTTAAAAACTGCTGGGGTGGGAACTGTCAGGAGATGCTATTCTGCAGACTTTAGGTCACCATTTGGGAGGGAAAGGGTGAAACTGTTGATAGAGCATGAGGAGAGTCCCTCCAGAAGGCCAATGGGTGGCAAACACCTGAGAAAAACAGAGAACGCTAGGGAGAGGTGGGGAGAAAGGCTGGAGGCTTTTGCATTTGAGTGTAGGTGGTTATGACCTCAATGAAAAAGACACTTCCCCCAGTGTCACCCTCACTCTCAAAGTGATTTTTATTCCTCTTGTTCAAGAGGAACAGACTGTCGTCATTCTTTTTTTTCAGTCTCACATCACTCCCTCTGTGGTACTATTTCTTACAGCCTCAGCAGGAAACATCTTGTTTGCATATACCTCATATAATAAGCAACACAGCTTCTAGTTTATTTAATGCCTCCAGATTTTGTGCTTTCTCAGTACTGGCCTTGTTGCAGTTGTCCTTTCAAACTACTCCAGTTCTAAGAAGCTAAGCTTTTCTCTCTAAGTTTTTGACTGTAGAGATGGTCTTTCTTTTTTTTTTTAATTTACTTAGTGACTCAAACTCCACAGAGTACCATTCCTACTTCTCACCAGCTGGAGGTCCATATGCCGCTACATCTCTACTCTTGTAAATACACGTTTGAAGTCATGCTCATAGATCAGACTTTTGGTGGTTAATATGGCAATATGTTAAAATGTCAAGTGATGCAGAATGAGTGAGTCAGGGGAAAAAAAATAGAAGCAATATTCTGCACATTTATAAAATTTTCCTTCTGAAGGACTCCCAGTGGTCTGCAGACATTGTGGGATTTGTGCTATCTGGCAGGGTCAACACAGGGCTGGGATTCGGAATCCACAGCATCTTGATAGAAGCATCTGTGAGAGGCAGTAGCTCCCAGCTTCTTAATGTTGTCTACTAACATGTTTAAACTAAATTAGGAACAAAAAATACAGTCTGACACATTGCCTGTGAAATATTGCCAGCTTCTAGCTGAAACTCTTCATTACGCTAGAAAGGGTGGTAAATGTTCCCTGAGGAGAAGGAAATTTGTGACTTAGTGCTCCAAAAAAAAAAAAAGGGAAGGAAATTTTTTGAACTTTGACAGTGCTTTAGAGAGCATCCTAATGACTGTGCCTGCAACCTATGTCTGCAGAGCAAGACCACCAGAGGCTTCAAAGCTTTAGACTTTAGTCCATATTTTCAACTCAATAATGGCAGAACCTTCACCACCAGCATTTCAAGCAGATGCACAATCTCTGACCTCTTATACTTCCTCTTTCCGTTGCATAATTGCCCTTAAATTTGGCAATGACTCTGCAAGCCAATGCCCTGATTTCTAGAGCTGAATAGTCAGGGTGAGAACAGAAAGTGCAACTAATAGCTTTCTACAAAAGATCTGCCACTAGCAAAGAGATAATAGTTTTTGTTCATTTTACTGATTCTGCTGTTAATAACAATGCTTTCTGCCATTGCAAAAGTTGCATTTAACCAGTCTCCAGTTCAGTGGCTCATAACAAAGGTATAAGGAAACAATTTCTACCATGAATCCCTGGTGTATGCCAGCTATGGGTCCAATGAATGCAGACTTGTAGCAGGCAACGCTTTAGATATGAATGACAGAAGAATCATGTGACTGCTTTGTTCTTCATATGAATGTAAAAAAGTAAAAATAGCATTGCCTTTTAGATAAAAGAATATGTTGTTTTCTTGAGTCTCCAATTACATTAATCTCTCTGCAGACTGTTTTCAGCTTCTGTGTGGTCTGTGCAAACCAATATGTAATGTAACTAATCTATGCATAATGAGGTAGATAACACTCAAGAAGGAGCTGTAGTTCTGGGAAAAAATTGGAGTCCTCCAAGGATGCAGTAATGGATTCATTGAGTTACTTAGAATTCAGCACACAACCATATCTATGTCTATTTATATCCTAAGATGTTTCCCAATATTGTGCATATAGAGATGATGAATAAGGAGATGGGATGGTCTACAAATCCAGGCTGGCAATTTAATCAGAACTGTCTGCTCTGCCTGCCACGATAATTAGTAGTTCAGTGCTATAGGAACCTTGAGATGAAAATCCTAGTAAACTTTGTTTTTACCGTGCAATAGAATTTGGAGTTCTCTTTTGTAGATGGAGATGAGAATGCAAATTGATTGCAAAGCCACATTTGAGAAGTCCAGTCCACATCATGTTACTTAAATATACTCACTAAAATTTTCCTATCAAAAGTGTAACTCTAACGTTCCTTGAGTCCAAATAAAATGTAGCTGCTTATTTGCTACATGTTCTTACGTTATAATAAAAGTTGTTTTCCACAGTGGACCATGGGCGGGTTATCACTGCATTAGATGAAAATAACTGTTCTTAAAAGCAAAGGATATTAAGCAAAACTGGCTAGATTAGCATTTTCTCCATTAGCATTGGCTCCAAGTGCACTGTATGCTGGAATTAAGGAGACATCTCTCTTGAAGTTTTTTTTTAACCTTTAGACAATATTCACTCCTGGCTGGGGTAAAGAAACCCTCCAGAAGCTCACAGCATGTGAAACCTGTCACTTCTAGTAACTGAATCTGCTGAGGCTTTGCCAATTTAGAAAGCATGACACAGGTAAAGGAAAGTAAGTTGAAGTCTACAGTTACAGTAAAAATCTGCATCAGCAACTTTGTCAAGGTGGAGAAAAAAACTGGTTTTGTTGTCAGAAGTTAGTCATTATCTAGAACTTTTTGCATCCTATGTAGTAGGCAAGATAGATTTACCCCTCTGAACTGACATTTGTTAGCCGAGTACCTGTTTAGTGCTATAATTTAATGTATTTTTAATTTCTCAGAAAAAAAATCATTACTTTTAGGCTGTGATTTCTTTTGTAGATTGAGAAGGAGGGAACTGGGGCAGGGAGGGAAGAAGGTTGTTTTGTTACCAAACAGTATAGGTCAGCTAAATTTGGCCCAAAGAAACTCACTTCAGTCTCCTATATCTATGACTCATTTCTTCCCTCTCCTGCCCATATGGTCTGTTGTCAGAGCTACCCCTTGAACTACACAAAGGGCTAATTAACCTTCTTCGTGGAAAAGTCAAGACTTTTGAAATTGGTCCTTCACATGGAACTAGGGATGACTGTGTATCTCCTAGAGATTCCTGCTCTTGGTTCCTTCAGTAGTGAAATTTTAATAAAGAATATTTGATGGAGAGACACTGTCAGCATCTTGTGAAGAAATAAAACAGGACCAAAGAAACATGACAAAGTTGTTCCGGAGATTCTACAACTAGGAATGTCATTTTAGTAAGGGATCTCCAGCACCTATTACAGCAGTTACAGCTGCAGAGCAAGAGTACTGCTTTGCCTTCCACAAGTGAGAAAACAGAAAATTCCATCCTTCGCATTACTTCCACCAGCCCTCTTTACTTGGGCACCTCTGCAAGCTTGTCAGATCTATGGGGGCTGCAGAGAAAGGACTTGCTTCAAGTGGGATAGTCTAGACTATATTTTGAAATGTGGTCTGAAACTCTACTTGGATGCCTGCCTCTCATGCCCATCGTGCTTGGGGGCATTGGTTACAGTAAGGACAGGGATAAGCCAGGGAGTTTTGCTTTTTCTACAAGTTTATGAAGGCTCAGAAACAAAGTGGAACTGCTGATGTTCAGACTTGTCAGGTTGTGCTGCTGATGTGGGTTCAGAAACCAGGTGTTTCCATCCCCACGAGGCTCTGTCCAATGCCATGTTTGCAAGGCTGTAGGAAGGTGGCAAAGTGGGGGTACTGGGGCCAGCTGCTGTGCAGATTTGGGCAAAAATGAACCAGGTCAGTCATGCACCCCTTTTAGCAACAGCCTGTCTATGAATTCAGCACTGGAAAGGAGTAGGACTGAAGGCCCATTTGGGCTTGTGTAAAAACTTCTTGCTCTGTTTTTGTGACTGGGACAACAAAATTTTCTGTGTGTTGAGCTATGCTATTGTTTTCCAAGTAATTACTGAAATATTGTTGCTGTTCTGTCTTTCTTCACTCTACTTGCATTGCTTTGGGCTAGTTCACTGTGTTTCTTATTTTATTCAGTCTTCAGAGTATTTGACTCAATTTTACCCTCTTTATTTGGTGGTCTCTTTTTAATCTAATTCAGAATGCAAATACAAATAAAAACATCATTGCTATTCACAAGCTGAGAGTCCAAAATAAGTATACAATATATTTTGAATTCTAACAGAACTGCTTTAGTGCTGTAGGTACTTTGCATGCAGTCTAAAAAAATCTTTATTTCCCTATAGAAAGCAGCACTTGCCTCATCATTAAGGATGTGTGTCTATCTGTGAATGTACCTTGTTACTAGTTCCCCACTGAATTGTTTAGAATATTGGGCAGAACTGCAAAATATTTTTTTCAGCCATTTGTGGATCTGCTTTAAATCTTGGAATGTACTTGGGACACCTTGGTCTGGACTGTTTCCCCTGTTAACTCCCTGGATATACCACTTCCTTTTCACAGGACAGAGATAGGATTCATAACATGAGGAAGTAATATCTCAAAGGGCAAGTGACCCAGGAGTTACAAAGTCATGTGCCATGCATTTAGCGCTACTTAAATCTAATTTAAAGCACCTACACCTCCTTGGCTGTACGAACAATTATATAGATATATAGACAATCTCTTTTTTATCTGTACACTACTCTCTACATCTGAAGCATTGAATACTCTGTTAATTTGTTCAATACCTTGGTTAAGGCAGGATTCCTGAGTTAAATAACAGCAGAAAGATTTAACAATTTTTAAACTGGAAGGCACAGAAAAGAGGAGTGCTGATTGCCTATCTCTTCAAATTGCCTGTTGCAAGAATGAGCTCTTTGGGGGATGTCCAGGGAAAAGATTAAGTTGCTATTCAATGATGGGAATTCCAGTTTAGCTCTTGGAATGCCTTAAAAATAGAGCAGTTCCTTAAACCCATCCTTTTGCCTAAATGGCACTTAGAGGTAACAGAAACATAAAATGAGCTCATTTGTTTGACCCGATTTATATGGAAACTTCAAAGTTAAGGCCCTTTGCTCTGACATGGATGTGAAACTGGTCTTGTTAATCAGAGGGCAGCAATTTGGATCTGGTGACTCATGAGAGTTTCCTGTGAATATGAGGGTCTTTGTAGAACAGCAGGGACTCTCTGAAGAGCTCAGTGGTTTCCAGAAGAAGTTTGAAGCTCCTCTTTTCTTCTCTCTCTTCTCATTTTTTTTAAAGATGGGAAAAAATCAAGGTGAGGTGGTAGAAATTTGCATTTCACTCTGAGTAGCTGAAATGGCATTTGTGTAGTCATGTGGGTACACTCCTAGTACATCGTATGAGTCAGTCAACCACTGCTTTGCCAACAACATTCCTCTCAAATACTATTTGCCCTCCTAGATGCCAGTCTGCCACATGAGGTGTATGTATGCTCTCCTGCCTGCAACTTCTCAGTTATGGTTTTGCTGACACAGTGACAGCTGGGCAAGTTCAGGATGACAACTTGATTTTTCAATGATTTTCAGATGCATATCTGAAGAAAGGCACGCTTTAAGAGGCAGTATAACTCCATGGGACATGGAGGCTCTTCCTTTTATCCCAGCACAAATATTACTACAAACCAAGAAAAAAGCAGTGACTGTGTACTGTTCAGTGAGGTGGATCTTTTTGCTCCAGGAAGAGTTCACATGAACAGTAGGATGATCACACACATCAAGGAGCTACTGAGGCCCCAAGACACAGCTTAGTTGATTAGAGTTAGAGCCTGGTGCTAATAATGCCAAGGTTGTGGGTTCAGTCCCTGGAGGGGCCATTCACTTAGGAGCTGGACTTGGATCCAACTCGGAATATTCTGTGATACAGGCACTTATGGTCCTGCTATCTTGCTGGAGGGCTCTGTAAATTATATGACCCTCATATTACCGAATTCAAAAAAGCAGGATCATAGCTTACTGTCTTCTGCCTATTTTCCAGCACATTGTACTTCACGCTAAGCTGGCTTCAGGTCATCATAAAAACATTAAGACAATTCAGCCTTTTCAATTTTTTTAATGTGAAAATCTTACTAGTTTTTATATACTTTGGATGCTTTTGATTTTTGAAGAACACTAAATCAAATGTGGTGATACAGAGTTTTTATTTGAATGCATTCTAAAGTCACTTGTGTGTAAATCAAGAATTGATTGGTAAATTAAATTGCCTAAGCCATGCCAGCAGCAGCAGAGCTGGAAATTGCAAAAGCCTGTAATAAAATGTTGAAGACAAGTTATCTTCTTTCTTTCATCACTCTGTGAGCTGTAGCAGCAGCAAACATTCAAATTCTACTTGATTTCACCACAGAACACACTCAAGTGTGGTTCACAAACTGTACTGCCCTTGAACCATCTGGAGTTTGTAGCATGGAACTTCTTATACTCTTCAGTTTATAAGATTGTTTTGTTACTGCTGCAGTCGATGTCACTGTTTGCTTTGTTAGTTGCTGCTTTCAGTGTTCAGCACATATCCCCCAATAGCTTTGGTCAAAGTGCTTACATAAACTGAAGCCTACTCACTGCTAGCAATAAAGGAGGTGTATCCAATTTTCCCACCTTTGAATTTTCTTAGCATCATGGAGTATTGAGTCTTTGGGGGAAGGAGGGGGAGAACTCAACAACAACAACAACAACAACAACAAAAAAAAGAGAAACTGTTCTGTAAGCTCTACTCCCTATGGTACAAAGTTTTGAACTAATCACAAACATCATGAGAAATAGACTTTTGGACTTNTGGTATTGCTCAGAGATGCATTTTGCCTTGCAAGAAAGGGGTAGGCAGAACATTATTTGTAAGCTCAGTGTCGCCTAGGTCCAGCCTCTTCCCCATGACTCATTGCAGCTCCTGGTTGATGGCATGGCTCATCTCCTCCTACCCACTTCCTTGGTCTCTTCAGATGTTTGCTCATCACCCACTTGTCCCTGCAGGCCACTTTACACAGCTATACCTGGTTTCATTCAACTTGAATCTGTTCTGCCCTCTGTTCCTGTTTCTTGTTTGCTCAATGCTTTTACTCCACGCAATATTTCTCTAGAACTAAAAGACACTGTAGCACAACAATTTTTACATCAACTTACTTGTGACTGGAGATGGTTCCTTCCATACTGACATCACTACCTTTTAGATCAGTCTACCAAGCAGCAGACAGCATCTCAAGGCACAGGGTTGTAGGACAGCATAGCAGTAACCCTCCTGCCTCAGCTGAAGTAGTGCTGGTTTGACTGACCAGCACAGGTAATAATAGTGGAAATTGAGTGTGATGGGCTGCAGAAGCATACTGCACCCCTGACAGCCTTAACAAAATTCCATGAGGTGCTACTGTAGGTAGCTCAACATGGCTCTGTGCCTCAACTGATCCCAGTTCCAGGGATACAGTTCCCCTGCAGGCTGTGAATATATCTGTATGCCTCCATTGCTCCCATAGCTGTGTTTGACAACCACCAAATTTAAAGCTGACTGTAGTCTTGGGGAGGGAGAGAGAGAGAGATGTGTGGTTTAGCTGCACTCACACCTTGGATGGCAGCATGAACAAACCAGATGTGCTGAAAACAGCACTGCAGGGCTGTCAGTGCTGCTGGGACTGCCTGGCAGATGAAAACAGCTTGCAAAACAGAGAACAAATGAAAACCTGTTTTACTTGTTTGAATAAACATTAGGCAGCTCTCTTATTCTTTTCCTTTTCTTCTCCCTTTCAAAATGGTCTCCAAATTCACCCAGATCAGTGACTTTTACCATAACCTTCAATGACCCCAAACTCATGGCCCTTTTACACTAGCATTTCCCTATGCTCTATTTCTTCGGATCTTGCCCTGTTCCATCTTTTTGCCTGTGTCCTCAGCTGGGGTTTCACATCCCAGCACCAACTAGAGCCTGAAGACACTGCTGAGCAGATGGTGGAGCTGCTTTTTGCGTAGCCCTGCTGCTGTCCTGTGGCATTTTGCTTCTGTACGAGGCAGTGGCTCCCAGCGTATCAGCTGTGGATGCGAAGAGCAGACCTAGGGTAAAGTAAACCATGTCTGTTGGTTAACTTTTGGGGGGAAAAAACTTCCCCATGTGTTCAAGTATATGGTAAAATTAGTGTAGATACAGGCTGAGACAGGAATAAGGTGGGGATGGCAGGAAATTGCAATGTGTTCATTAGCATATGAAGAGGGCTATATTTATACCAAGTACAAGGAAGGCAGCATGATCAGGTGGGCATTTAGGAAGGTATTCAAATTTGCAGTGTACTATGGCTAGAACTGCATGTGCCTCTGATGGTCCTTTTGAGGAAACTGATATTCTTTCTTACCACAGATGAACTCAAACATGCTTGAGAAAAGTCCAAGTCTGAGAATTCAAGAGACTTGGATCAAGCTGCTGACTTACTACCAGCTGTGTGTGCAAAACAAATCACTGCACTTTCATATGTTCTGAGACCAGGACTACAGTGAAATCAAGAAGTTGCCTCACAGGTTCCTTGAGACATAGGTCACTGTTATCAGAGGTACCTAGATGACTAGTAAAGTGCCCCTACTGATGATGCCAAAATAAAGTAATCCTCCATTGGGAAATACGAACATTACATTGCAAAGCAGAAAGTCAGATTCCTTACATACACTGTGAGCTTGGCAGTTAATGATGGTGATGACGTGTCCTGTTTTGTGTCCTTTTAGACAGTTAAGCCTATTGTGGATCTTGAAAGCTTAGAACTAAGAATATTGATTTATAGAGTTTCTCAATTGTCACTGAAATTTTTGGAGTGTATTTAAAAAAAAAGAAAAAGCTTTTATTGAACAATATCTGTCTCCTTAAGTGGCATTTTCTCTGGAGTGAGATTCTCTCCAGCATAAGGAACCCTGACAATCTGGTCAATATTTGTGTACAAAATATATCTAGAGGTCTCTTCTGCCAAACCTTACATCATCTTCACTTGAAAAGCTGAATATTATAACCTGTATTTCAAGTAAGATAAAACAGAAGCAAAGAAAAATCTGCCAGGACTTTCTACTTGAGTAGCCCTGCCATGGATTCTATCTGACTTAAAGGAGCAGTTTCCTAAGTACTCACAATTTTGTATGCAAGCCACACAGATCTACAAATCTCAGACTTGGAAGGCATTTGCTTCTCTTGCATATATGCACCAAAGATAGCACACTGCTGAGTCAAAATAAGATAGTATAGGTATATTTGAAATTCATTTTAATCAACTAAGATTTTCAGTCCTTGTTTAAAGATGTGAAAAAGAACCAGATCCAAAAAAACTGTATTTAAAAGGTTAGAGTCAGAAATAATTACTGTTTGAAGTGACTGTATAACCATACACAGCCAACCTACATAAGTGCAGATCCTCAAGAGGTTTGTGATTAGTAGGTAGACTTACTTCTGCCTAATCTATTGGTACCTTGAGATGTAATAAACACTATGTAGTGCTAAGAGTCATTCACAGTGAGAAGACTTCATTGCAGTAACTGATTATTCTAGTCAAAGTTTTAGCACAAAATAGCATGCTTCCACTTCTAGAGGAAGTTGTCCCTGTGTCAAGGTGAATACTGATAACCTCCCACTTCTGCTTCCTACTACTCCTTCCACACATAATGCTGTCACGGCAAGCCCCTGCTGAAAAGGACAGCATGTGACACTGCAGGTCACAGCAGCTCCTCAGTCTGCAAGGGGAATTATTACTGCATTATGTGAGACGAATTGCATCTTTATGGCTGGATTCTCAGTGAAGGAATGTAACGCCAAAAGGTGTATTAGTTTGCTGCACTATTGCTTAGGCTGCCCTGGCTCAGTGAATTTTATGGCTGAGTAAAGCATGGGTCACCAGTGGATCAATTTTTGAGGCTCCTGCATTTGCCCCTCTCTCTGAATGGGCCTGACCATCCCAGTCCCTGGGAATGTCTCAGACAGATCCTCATTCTCCTGGGCTGGAGAATGTGCAAAGCTCCCACAAAGACTTCCAGAGCTGCCTTCTGAAAATGTCTGGCTCTGTGGGCTCCCAAGGACTGACAGCAGCTCCTCTGAAAAGTGTGATTCTATGTACCTACTCTTCATATTTAAAAGACTTTCTTTTCTTTAAGTGCACTGTGGAATGCAAACCCATGTTTCTCTAACCCTGAGGTTTTTCAACCTGGCTTCAGCATCTTGTAGTTATCCACCTTGCTCCTCTTCTGTTTCTCTAACAAGGCTTTGGTTTGTTGCCTTTTTGCTCATTCCAGATCCCCTTTCTCCTCGCTCTTTTGCAGGAGCCTTGCACCCTCTGTGCATGCCAGCTCCACAGCTGATGTGGGCTCACCCTCTAATTCTTGGGCCAACACCACCTCAGGTGATACAGGATGGCATATCCTCAGCTGTTAGCAAAAATAGAATGGGGAAGGAGCTGGGCACAGGAGATAGGGCAGAATAAATTCAGGAGTCACATAGGAATAGCTTTTCCATTGATGTGGCACTGGTTTCTACATGTAACAAAAAAATACCTCTTTCCTCCCAGCCTGCTATTTTCCACTTTTTCTGTCTTTCTTCTCCTAGCACCAGGTCACCTCTCTTCATGACCTCTCTGAAGCTGCTGTGGTTAAAACACAGGGTAATTTGGTTTTTTACCTGGGTGCCAGACTTGGATAAATCCAGAAAAAAATCAAATTCTCTCATGGCTGTGAGTCGACCAGCTATTTAAAATAATGACTCCAGACATTTTTCTTAAAGTGCTGAGGATTCTTTCTGTTTGCATCCAAGAGAATGACTATAGACAGGGAGCCTGGAAAAGTTGGGGATGGGGCAGCACAGCTTCTGCACTGGGTCCTGATGGAGAACCCCCAGCCCACTCAGGAGCACAGGGAGCCCTTGCAGTGGCCTTGCACCTGCTGGGTGATGGGGACAAATGTCTGTTGGAATCAACTTTTGCACAGTTGTGACTATTAATGGAATTTTTTTAACAAATTCCTGAGAGAGCCTGATCCTTTTCTTCTTGGAGTTACTAGCTAAACTTTTGCTTCCTTCAGTGGGACAGTGTGGGGTTTTCAATCTACTTAGTACTCAAGGAGTACTGAGGGGAGGACTGCTGCGTGCCTGAGACCTGCAAAATTACAGTGCTAGAAAAATTGAATTTTTGGATGTTTATTCTTGTCATAGCAAATTCTTTCTTATTTTTTTTTTCAATACATTCCACTTGTTCTCCTGGGCTCTGCAGCCTTTTATTGCAAATGTGGCAAGAGCCTATCTATTAAGAGCAGAGGCCAAGGCACACTCAGGAAGGTATTACAAGTATTGTTTTGCATTCGTGCACACATGCTTACCAAGCAAACACGTAAATATGTATTTGCTTGCATCTTCTGAGGGAGCAACTGTGACAGGAGTGTGCATATACCATAGGTGATCTTGTTTGGAATTTTTGCACAGATCCATGTGCTGAGGCACTTTCTCAGGCATTACTCAGGAAAAACTCACAGTTTTAACATTATAGTGCTTATAGACATGCAAATCCGTAACATATTGCACAGTGCTTTTCTTTCAGCCCAAAAGTTATAGTACTTTCATTGTCATGAGACATTACAAAAAATATTCAACTGAAGTGCTTTAAAAATACAATCCATTAGAAACTTTTGGACATGCATGTTGAAGTCCGCTGTAAGAGACCTAACTTCCTCCTCCTCACAAGATAAAGAGGATTCTGTTTCCAGCCCAGAATTCATTGAACACTTGGTCAAATTTCTGTTCCTTTGCATCTGCCACATATCCCCCAGGTACTTCTAGAATTCTAGAAGTTTTCTACATTTTTAATAACTCAGGATAGTCATTCCAAACTGAAGAAATCTAAAAAGTTATTCTTAGACAACAGTTGTCACTAACCAGAGTTACCAGGTTCAGAGAAGGAATTTGGGCTTGTTCAGTAAAACCAAATAAGATCATGGCCAATGGTTTTGGTTAAGAAAATAAGTTGCACAAAGTATTGAAAGGGTAGTAAAAAGTTCAGCTCGTACCTATCACTTTGATAATATGAGTTAATAGACAAGCTTTTACTCATTTTAAATCTATTTATTAAAAAGGGCTAGAATGCTTTCTTCTTTCTTTTTCTTTCTCAACAACATACACAAAAACAATATCCCCCAAGCAGACTTGCACTAGGACATGAGATGGAAAACTTATGTTATAAAACCCATCTCCTTTTGCTTAAAGCAGAGAGATGTGCTGAGAAACTGGTACAGTATGACAACATTTTAAACACAGAGGAGACAAGATTTATCTGGCTGGTATACAATATAAAACAAAAATCGAACACCAGTGTTACACTGCTATATTGAAACAAACCACAGTAATTAGATGCTTTGAAGTCAAGCCTATATTTTCTTCAGCTTTTTCATGAATTATTGATCCACTTTCCTCATTAAATGGAATGGCAAGCTCTTGCAGTAAATGGACAAGTGGCTACAACATTTATATAATCAAATATGCTCTGCATCTGGCAATAAAACATGTTTGTGAGTAAAACATCCTTTCTGAATTGACATCCCTGGGAAACAGTTTTACTAGAACAACCACATTCCTTTTCTTTTGTCTCTAAAGCACAGCTTGCCTTGCATCATCATGCAATCCAGTGTGTTACTCTGATCGTATTAAGCAAAATATTTTCCAAGAGCTTGTATTGTGCAACAGAATATTTCTTCTCTATAATGAGATATATATAAACTGTCTCACTTACCTTATTTTCTCCATTTCTGCTGCAGAGGCCTACAAGAAATCAAATAATAGGAGCAAGTGAATGAAAGAAAACATTCACTCTGCAGATTTATGCATAGTTAAGGCTTTCCGAACGGCTCCCGACAAGTGGCTACAAAGCGCCGGCAAGCGAACCCCACATCTGCATTAGCCGAAAATAACACTGCCAGCTGCAGGGGGGAATGAAGCCGCGCGCGGTGGGAGCCCTGAATACCCACGAGCCATGGGCACCGGAATGACTCAGTTGTAGCGCTGAGGCAGAAAACGGGGAGGGAGAGAGAAAAAAAAAAACCAGCAAGCAGCAGCAAGTAACAGGTTACTCTGCCTCCTGGGTTTCCGAGGGAAAGTTGAAATGCGGTGCTACCCTCTGCGCGGTGGGCATGGCAGCGGGCTGGGCTGGCGGGGAATGACAGTGACTTCATCACACGTGAATTTGGAGCTCAATTCATCATCTTTCACAGAGCGCGACAGATGGAAGGACACAAGCTTGCCTCCTTAGTGGGAGTTTCGAGTAATCAAATTACTTTCCCCAAGTAAGACAATATTTGACAATTAGCATCTCAATGCATGAAGGCGTTTCGTTAACCCTTTCGCTGCTGCTGACCGGGCTGGAGCTCCCAGCCCCGGTATCTCCTCCGGCCCCTGCCCCGCCTTTGCCCGCGGCTCGGCTCTCCCGTGCACAGGGAGAGGCTCCCCTTGCATCTTCACACACCCAGCACAGCCGTGGGTGGTCATTTCATTAATCTGCCTGGCTCCTTTTTACCGTATAGACGCTGTAAGTCCCTACTTATCTATAGCACGGAGACTCATTAATCTTTCTGACATTACTTATATCGGAGGCATAGTCTTGTTAACCCTTTGGTTTCTTTTTCATAATTATCTTGCACAGATACTTAATAGCTGCTCCCATTTCATTTTAGCACAGCACTGGCACAGAATCTCATCAATCCTCCCAGTTCTGCTTTATTGTAACTAAGGAATGAGCACTCGGAGCAATCCTGCAATCTCTGGAGCCAGATAAATCCCAGCATCACAGAATCTCTTATTTATACTGAAAGCATCGGCCATTAATCATGAACACTTTAAACCTTATTGATTAATGGCTAACAATCATATTTGAGTATGAAATCAATTAAAGATTAAAAATAGAGAAATGTAAATTTAATCAGTTCACCAGCAGGAAATTTGTCAAACTGCCTAATAAAGCATCCCAAATGACAAATTGTTGGTTCTTCATTGGGTCACTTGTCTTCCCTTTTTCTCATTTACTTTTGATTTGCTCATTAGATAAGTTGTCACTCAGGCTGGTGTTTGCATGGTCATTTCTGATGACAATCATTAAGGATTTTAGGCATTCACCGTAACTTGGTACACAGGAAACCAGCTGCAGGAACTACTAACATATGTAATACATGCTTACATGGTCCTGCAATGTCTGTTGGAATCACAAGGTTGCCAGTGATAAATCTCAGATTTTGAGATTAAAAAAGGAATTCCTAATTGCTTTCACTAATTTATATCTATCCATTGCATCCATTTGCAGGAAATAGTTTCAACATTGCGGGTCAGAAAATGAACCCCTGGGGCTTTCTCTCCAGGCGTGAGAAGCTACTGGCAGACCCATGAGCTTGCCAGTTTGGCTTTCCATAAATAAACTCTCATAAACTGCCCAAATCATCATGTTCCTGTCATTTTGGGGAGATTGGAAATAGTTTTCTTCAGGGCTACTTACCATTGCTTTGCCTTGAACTCTGGGAATCACCCATGAAGGCAGGGTACTTAGAATATCTGATTTCAGAACTTCTGTTATGGCAGTAACTGGAGACATAAGGGGGAGATGTTTGGCCTGGCTTTTGTCTAGTGCTTTGAATATTGCTGCACTCATGGGGTCATTGTGGGGGTTGCTTTGTGTGATTAAAGCAAAAGATGGAAAAGAGGATCTGCACACTGATATTCTGATGATACTTATCTGTGGAATGCAGGTGAGTCATTGGCTGCCAATCCTGACAGGAAATTAGTTGGGGGTGGGAGAGGAAGCACAGCAAATGTCTAGCACCAAAACAAATAAGAAAAGTAAACCAAGCTGCAAGTTTGGTTGTTTTTTTTTTTTCCTGATAGGGCTGGGGTTTTACCTCCTCAGAGTAACAGCTGCTTGTTTCATGTCACAAGGCCAATTTTCTTTTGGACCAGCAAGGATGTTCTCTTCAGCCTTTCCCTGACAGTGTGTGCAATAAAGAGATGGCTTTTCTCTGATGTGGGAGCAATGGGTTCAAATCAATCCTCCTCAAGGAGGATGCTCTGAATCAGGTCAAAGGCCTTTCTGGGCTGCAGCACTGCAACACTCTATTACGTCTTTTGATGGGGATCTGCTTCTAGTAAATAAATAGGAGCACATGCTAGGACTAGAACCTGTGTGTTCTTCAGGGGAATGCCATAGCTCTCAGGCTGGAGAGTCAAACAAGCATAGAGAAACTAGAAATGGTGAAAACAGACAGGAGCATCTGTAGAAAGTTAGCTTTAATGCCAAGCAGTTTATTTTCTCAGAGAATTGTGTTCCTTAGGAAGATCCCTTATTTCATCTCCTTTTTTTCCTTTCTTCTTTTTCTTCTTCCTTTTTTGTTTTTGTTTCTTTCCTCCCCCCTGGCCCCCACTCCCTTAAAAAAAAAAATAAAGCCTTAGCAACTCACAACTATTTTTAAAGTCTGTGGTTTTCTAAAACAGCTCTGTAGCCACAAGGTGACATTTTTACTAAGGCAAAATTGCTTTTCCTAGCCAGAACTCTGCCATTGATTTAGCCTGTGGAAGTTTAGAGGTTGCATCATCCTTGCACTTGCACTGCTCTCTATGAAGGCTGAAATATCCTACTACATTGATTTTAAAACATATTCTAAACAGCTCTGAATTGGCCACTTTCAGGACCAATCTTGTCCTGAAAGTCTTGTGGAACGTATTTCAAGCAGAAAGACTGAAGTAAAGACAGGTGTGAGAATGTCCTTAATGTTATGTCATTCATAAATTGCTGCTTGCTAGTGTGTTGATTCATTTAAAGCAATTCTTCATGCGTAAACTGAGCGGTGATTGAAGATGTGTGATTTTTTAATGAAATATTTTAAATTAAGAACAGCAATTACCTTTAACTGCAAAAATATCAGATGTGACTTACCTGTTTTTTTTTTAAATTATTTAAACAATATCAATGCAGTGTGACTGAAGAATTTATTTAATCGGCCTAAAAATAACAATTTTTGCTTTTAAAAAAAATCTTGGCCTCAGTATTTCAATAACCTACATTTCCATATATAGTCTCTTACCTAACATACTGAGACTGGTTTGAAGATTTTATTTTTTAAAGAAATAATTGATGTGGCAACTTTGCCTCGAAGGACTTTGGTGCAATGCCTAAAAATATTTCTAGAAATCTGATTTTTTTTCCAAGTATTTGAAGGAAGAAAGTGTAAAACACCTGATCAACTGTCAAGACTCTCCTTTTCTTGAAGTGCTGACATTTTTGAGCAGATATTAAAAAAACAAATCAGCTAATTCTCTCTCTCTCTCTCTCTCTCTTTCTCTAATGTAATCCCCCACCCCTCACTTATTCTATCTTACAAGTTGATATTTGTAGATATTCACTGTCATTTTCTGGCTTGAATGAATGCATGGATGCTGCTAATGGAAACTCCAGGAAATTTTATGGTGTTTTTTTCCCCCTTTAGAATATGGGTATTGCTTTTCAGATAGCATGACAACATCTGAGTAGTTTTCAAATCAGTAGATTGAATGAAGAATGTGATTCCCTAATTTTTTCTATCCATGTTTCATTAACAAGTCAAGCAACCTCAAGACAATGGCAGAATGTTCTTAGTCACTTAAATACATAAAAATGTATATAGCAATCCAATTTTTTGATATTTTTGTTATATTTTTGTATGTCTATACTTCTGATTATTGAACCAAAACCTTTTTTAAATAAAATAAAAACTCATGCTGACAGTCTATCTATCATTATATTTAGTTCACATTGTGTTTATGTTTTATTTCCATTACTGTATGATCACTTTCTGAGTGACAAGCAGTCAGGAGATTTCAGATCTTCCAGATGTCTAATGAAATTTCCTTCCCATAAGATCTTGAGGTTAATTTTTGTCCATCTGCATCTTCCCAATGTATGTGTGAAAATGGAGGAGTACCCAGAGTGTGACTTTTTATTTTAATAATTATTTTTTGGCAAGAGCCATTTCATTTTATAGAGAGGGACAGGATCCAGGGCCTGGCTCAGTGCTCACCAATTCTTCCCATTGTGTTTGGTGGACTTTGGATTGGCACAATGGCTTGTTGCTACCAAATGCACGGGAAGAGAAAGCACAGCAGGAAGTTACTGCCACTCATTTAGTCTGACTGGTTTTACTCAGACTTGTTTATTATTATGGAAGTTACTTTTATTTCTGCCATGGGGAAAGCTGTAAGTGACATTTCACTCACAACAAAAGTCATCTGGACTTCTGGCGTGTTTGTAAACTGCCACATGTTTTCAATCCAACTATGTTACTTCATCATTTCTTTTGTGCTCACAGTTGTACTAAATTTTTATTGATAGGAACCACTGTGACCCTTTTTCTTTCTTTTCCTAGAGAGTACAGGAGTTAAAGATTTGATTTAATAAAAATTACAGACTACATAATTTGATAGGATCAATCTTTAATTAGACTATTAATCAATATTTAGAGATTTCTTTTATAGGCTTTAAAGTACCACAAGCACTGCCGAAGAAAGACTAAAATTTAATCTATAGAAACTTTAATAGAGCTGAAGGAAGTGCCTGTCTCCATTTGATTTGGCTTCGTGTATTGAATGTATCTGATAGGTGTTTATAAAAGAAGAATCTTTCTGTAAAACTCTTGCCTGAGATTGCCATGGAGATACATAGAAAATTGAGTCCAAGTCTCCACGGTTGCCACTGTAATAGATATTTACTGTAATAGATATTTTTTTCAGAAAGCGTGTCCTCTAAGCATATCTCCCCACCACAGGCCATAAAACTAAAACACCTCCACTATTCTCAGATCATCTAAAAATAGTCAATATATAGAAGGTGACAAGGCTTAATACTGAGGGAAGAAGGCAGAGGATGCCAGGACTAACAGCCTATATCCCTACAGGACTAGAGAGCTTTTTTGGACCATTGGACATTTTCCCTTGGCAAGAGGAACATCATACATGTAAGAAAGAATTTGAGTGTTTCATTAAGCTGTGGAGGTTTTGCATGTCTGACGTGAGGAAAAGCTTTAGTCAACCAGTTTAGACATAAGTAATAATGGCCAATCTTCATGAACGAAGATTTGGGAAGGGCTCACCCCACGTGGGTGTGCCCTCCGAGCCTGCGCAGTGGATGTTTTAGGTGAGGCTCAGCGTGCGCAGAACTGGCCCCACCGTTTAAGTCCTGAGGTTCATTTGCCACGGCCGAGCAAGCTTGGACAGTGACAGTGAAGTCCTCAGGACTATCTGCAGCACCCGGTACTAACCGGGGCTGACCCTGCTTGGCATCCGAGATCTGATGGGATCGGATGGCAGGGAGGCATTGAACTGCTGGGGCCGCCCGTACTGAGAGACTCGAACTCGCAACCTTGGGATTTGGGGACCGGAGTGCTCTCCACTACGCCACGGGACCGCCCTTAGACATAAGTAACCACAAGTAAATCATACTAAATCTCTCAACACCACCAAGAGTACCATTGCACCTTCCCAGCATTCCCTGCCTATCTGGGACCAACTTCTGATGTTTCTTAGGGTGAGAGAAGAAATCCTCTGCAGCAAAATTAAATGGTAAATAAAGATTCAGGTGTTTGGGACTAACTGCATACAGCAAAGATACAGTATAAATGGGCCCAACTAAGTAAAGAAATAGATAAACTGTCCTTTTAATTCTTAGGGAAGATGACAAAGTTCAACACTCAAAATTTTCACACTTCACTAGAACACCACTACTCTGTCATGAATTGTCCCTAAGACTGCTGGGATCACTCGTGAAACAGTTGAATTTGGTTTTCCCCTATGTTTTTCTGAATACTAATAAATTGAGTGAAATCAGAAGGTGATTTTAACCACGTTAAATTTTGAATGGGCAGTTATCTGTTTGATCTTGTACCAATTTTAAGTTTAAAGCTTATCGCTCACACTCTATTTTTATATTCCCATACGTGTTTATGCAGAGATGTTTTATTTGAGAAGGAAAAGAAGATGTGATCCTTTGACTGCTCTCAGAAGATTATACTCCTTTCCCTCATGTCATTTCTGTATCCTTCTCTGGATCTGTTTCAAATTACCTAAATTTGATTTTAAAGTGGGTGATCAGATTTTATATCATGTACAAACCACCTTGGCAGTATCTTATACAATAATATGAATGCTTCAGTGACTGTAAAGAAAATATATCTGCAGTGCATCTTAGGCTTGTCTCAGATTTCTTGTGGTTCTCTTGCACTGGAGGCTCATAATTGTTTTACAGTCTAACAGTACACCTGGATCTCTGTTTCTCTGTTGTTGCCAATTGATGAGCTCCAGATCACTAAATTGTTTTTGTGGATGGCTTTGTTTAAATTAAAAATATTTTTTCTTTATTCTGCTTATAAATAAAACAATTCTTACATGAGATTCCTAATTGTGGACAATATTTCGGAACACCCTTATTGTTTAGGCAAACATGTTTATTTGCTCAAAATCACTGAAAAGTATTGGCAACAAAACCCTCTTCCTAAGTTCTGATAAGCCCATCCCAGCCTGACAGACTTCCTTTTAAATATGCTAGTTTTTTTGGTTTTCATACAGTTTTCATTCAGGTTATTAATCTTGAATTACTCTCCATTTTATAAATTTTAGACAGCAATTCTCAACTGCACACTTTATGAACTGCTTCATGAAAATCTGGATAGATCAGGACTCATTCCTTAAGTATGAAATTGTTTCTCTTAACAAAAAGTTACTTGTGCTAAAACTGTTGTGTTTTATGCCACTTCTCTGCATCCTGGATTGCTCAGCTTGCTAGACCGTGAAGCCTTTCCTCCACTTCATGTTACATTTTCCCTTTACCACTTAGAATTTATTTGTACCATTGCACACAGTGAAAAGCTTTGCTTCCGAGCTTGCTGCTTCATGTGTCAATTGATCAGGATTTTGGGTTGGGGATTACCGCAGGATTCTTGGTATCATCAGAGTGAATAGTCTTAGTTTGAATCTGCCTTAATTATGGTTTCTGTTAACAGAAGGTTTCTGTTAAACCCTCCTCATCCTTACTCCGATATCCTTCAATTATTCCCTGTTCACTGTCATCCTTACTGAAAGATGAGGCAGAGAATCCCTCTAATAACTGGACAACGCTTAATTATCCTGAATTTCTGCCTGACCTTCAGCATAAGTCTTCCTTTTTTTCTAATTTTTTCTCTCTGTGTGGTTGAAGACCTTTTAAGCACTAGTGCACTAAAAATCATTTGTAAGTTCCAACTTCATTGAAATTTTTGCTGAAAGAGACTGGAGAATAACCACAACTCAAATAAGATAAAAAGAAATATTGGGAATTTTTCTCAGAATAGGCATTTAAGTCCTCCATGACACATGCTGCATGTGTGAATATGTATCAAATAATCACAAATTGAATTGAAACCATAACCTATAGACGTCCCTTTTGCATGGCTGGGAGAACATAACATTCTCAAACTGTTTTATTTCCTAATATTTTATAATATTTGATTTGCTTCCTTACCTTCATTTTCACTCTGTAAAGTGTCACAGCCAGATTTCCAACAGGAGTAAATTAGCAGAGCTCCAGTGAAGTCAAATCTTGCTGATTTGTACCACTAGATGTTCTGATTTAAATAGCTGTTTCCATGAGTCAAGCTGATTTCTGTCACACCCAGTATCCTCAAGTAGCATGAAGTGGTGTAGTTTCTCTCAAAACATGGTCCCAAAAGAATCCACACCTCTTCTCCACACCACTTGGCACATTATCCACTGAAACCCGAACAAAGACTACTGAAAACAGGAGGCTTCCTGCCTTAAAATGACAATTCAAACTTCACTTGAATTTTTCAGTATACTTTTTTGTCAATCAGATTATTTGAACCTGTGCATGGAACTAATGTGGGTAAGTGCTTGTTTTTTGGTAAAATAATCCTTGTAGTCATCAATGGATCTGAGGACTCATAGTGCTAGGAGCTGGATGTACATATGAAGAGAAAAGCTGTTTCCAGACAGTCTGACCAGCTAAAATACAGACAGATACATGCAATATTTTTGTTTCCTTTATGGTTCAGAGACACAGCAGCACTTGTGAGAATAGATTGATGAACTGTTTGCTTTATAGTTGTTCAGCATGATATGATGCCACAACATTACAAAAGGGTGAAATAGGGAGGTGAAGCCACAATGCCTGCCCAACTGACCCTCTGTACACTTCACTTCCAGCTAGCATGACTCCAGTGTGACCCCACCAGCTACAACACAACTGTAAATGTTTTAAGTGAGCAGAGACTGAGGAGTCAGAGGAAAATGCAATCTGGTTGACTAAACAGACTCTGTTTCTCTTAAAATAATACATAAGACTACTGACTGGACATTGCCAGTATACGTGTATGGGTGTCTATAATACAAACATTGATAACTGCAATTATAGACATGATATTAAAGATTTTAGCTACAGCAGTTGTCATTAAAAAAGCTCATATTTACCAACAGACAATATACAGGGATATCTGGAATAGTCAGGATTCTGATATATTCTGCCATATTTGGGTGCACTGACTGCTGTCTGGTTAAGGATGGCTTCGTGCTGAGTGGGACCAAACTTGGGTTTTTTATGACCCAGGATGGCATATGAGTTCTAACATAGCTGCTTCTATGAATTTCTGTAGTTGCATCTTTACATCTCTACATATGTCCTACATAATGAAGATTTTTTGTTCATGAATGTTGACGATGGGAAGTGGGAGAGAGAGATGAGAGGGAGAGCAGAACTGCAAAATTCATACATCCTACACTTGTAGAACTCTGTTTGTTACAAAACATGCATTTTATGTTCTATCTGCATCTATACCTATCTAGGTGCTAAGAGTAATCATATGGGGTCCTGTTCAATAAAACTTCCCTTTTCATTCTTATCATGGTGTCCTGTGTTCAGCACCATCCCTTAAAGAAAACATTCAGAGGAAGGCAACAATAATGCTAAGATAGCTAAAAAATATTTCTAGCAAAACTAAGAATGCAATTAGTAAAGATATATTTTTTCAAACAGGACAAGAATGCCTGTAAAGAGAAAGGAAATTAACCATTGTTCATGTTCAGTGTGGACTGAACAGGAAATAATGGATTCAAAGTGAAGACAAAAATGTAGAGAAAATGTTAAGGGGATTATTTTAATCACAGAGATAGGTATGTATTAGAGGATTTCCCATAATAGCTGTGAGATGTCCCATAAAGATTGGAAGGATTTACATTCAATTTCCCTTTCTTGGGGCAGGAGGACAGACTAGACATCTTTCATGATCCTTCCTGACTCTTCAGGGTCCACAAGGAAAGGACATCATAAATCAGTGTAAATATTTCTTCCAGTAAACAGAGTTTTGTCTCTGCTTTACTGCCTTCAGCATGAATCAGTTCCTAAGGCACCATTGGTTACCTGGTATCCATACACTGGGGAGTTGAGTAAGTCTCCTAAAAGTAGGACGTTTTTGTTCATGACTTTTGTCACTTATGAACTTGTCTGTGGACAGGGAAGAACAAGGTGCAACTATAAATCCAGACAATATCACAGAAATTTCCTTCAAAAGAAAGATAAACTTCAAAGCTTTCACTTCTCCTGTCACAGCACTAGTGGAAAACAGTATCTGTTTATTGATTCACCTTATTTTTCATCCTGCTTCCAATCAACGTGTGTGGGGCTTCAAAGTCATACCAGTGGTGCTACATCTATTTCTGGAACAACGGCTATTCTAGTGAATAAAAGCCATGGCCTATGATAGAGCATTTGGATTTTTGCCTGTAATTGTTTAAGAGAACTTTACTTAAGCAATAAAAGAATGAGGCCAGAAAATTATATTAAGGAGATCTTTGATCTTCCTTCTTCCAAAGGAATAGGAACTTCCTAATAATATTAGACATGAGATAAAAAAAATTTTCCCCAAACCTACAGCAGACTAAGAGGAAATTAGGATGTTACTTGAATCAAATGAACTTGTTCCAGTCACTACTTTGGCTTATATGCCACGAAAGTATAAATATGGGGGATTCTATTCCTAGAAGTGCTGTTGGTTGATGCTGGTTTTCTTTTTACACCACTGAAAAACCTGTATTATACATTTTTGCCCTCAGTTATTTTAGGGTACATGCAAATCATGCATCTGTAAAAAAAGCATGTCTCAGTCCTTCACTGTTAAATTATAGTGTCTTCTGCTATCCCAGAGGTCAAGAGATGATGAGGGATCATTATATATTCATAACATGTATCTATAAAATATGTAGATTTATTTATATGGATAACTCACTGAGATTCTTAAGTGGTGAATATTTATTACCATAAAATTAATCTGCCAGATAAGATAGGGTTTAGAGAGGTACCTATTTTACAGAAAGCTTGAGATCTTTAAGGCAATCCCAAGGCCAGGCAGTCATTTTAAGATTTAGAACAGACTTGAACTTTACTCTCCCAAGTCTCTAGCTAATTTGATAACTACTTCATCTATCTCTTCACTACCTTTTATGCAGGGTATGCAAGTAAGAAAAGCTCCTTTTGCAGCTCCTCTCTGCACTTCTGCATGAGCCAGACAGGTTCTCACTTTGGCATTGTCTAGTAAGTAAGGTAAAGCATTTCCTAAATTACGATTTTTGTTTCTGCAAAGCCACAATATTACTGGTGTGTGTAAGTGTTGCTGAGTCCACCAATGTAATTGTAATAATTTTGAGTATAAGGTGACTTCTATGCTGTACTTGGGTGGTGTCTTAATTGCTAGAGGGTCATAAGAGGTCTTTTTATTTCCACTGCACTCCACATTAGCATTCTTCTCAGGGGTTCTTTTCTGCGAGTTTAAAGAAGTCTGTTCTTACTCCTACACAAAACGTGGAATTGTTAGGCTTTACTGTAGAGACATTAAATCAGACTCTGGAGATTCCTTTGTCGAAAAGGAAGCTGTATTGTTAAAATTACATCTGGCTTTTGCACGTGTCACATTTCACGGGAGCATTGAGCCTGTATTATCTAGTGGCTTTGCTTGCAGTCTTTCTTCACACAGTGCTATTTTTAGATTTTCATACTGTTGGAATTCAATAGTCTAGTTGTCAAGGCAAGCAAGAGAAGACAGTTAAGGCTGAATTTGTCAATGATTCAGCCATGTTCGTTGCTACAATTACTACATAATCTTACCATAGTGGGGGACAAATACCACATTCAGGACATATAATTGCATGGAACTGTCAAGTTTTAGATTGAAATTATAAAGTTCTTGAATATAATTACAGACCAGGTTTGAATCATTACAGAATAAGTTGAAGGTGGGGGAAGTTGTAGACTTTCTGAAAGGAATGACAGTCACCCACACTGTGACTTCAGCTAGAATTTTGCCCTTTTTTCCCCTTTCCTGACCATAGGAACTTTCTTTCAAATATCCTTACAGTTAGAAAAAGGAGAAAAGAGTTTGGCTATAGTGTTAGATAAGAACAGTGAAGGATCAGATCAGAACACTTTTCTGTCCTGGTATGTATTAAGAAATGAAATTATTTGCAGTTAAACAGACTCAGGATCAAAATCCATGAAAACACTGGCTCCGATGGCCTACAGACTGTGATTTAATATTGTGATGTTACACTGAATAACTGAAAAGTCATGAATGAAAAAAATAGACATTATTCTTCATGGATGAATATCTTTGTAACATATACCTATTTAAACAGTACTAAAGGCAATGATCCAGTAGAGCATAAAACCCATATACAGTTCTTATCACAAGTGTTATTTCATTGAAAATAGTGTGCTCTTGTGCTTAGCAGAGCTCCTGGGTCATAAAGAATACAGAATTTTAAAGATTACCAAATTATAAACCTCAGTGAATTCCAAGATTCTTGCAATGTCCTCTCAGTCACTGTAATAAAATTACTCTGATTTAGCTGATATGGGATATTTCCTTTAATTTATTTAAAATTAGGAGATGCAATCAATGCGGCAAAAACTCCAGTGTGGCACCCCTCTCACTGAGTGCATGTGTCCTGAGATGTTTAGGTGCTGGGGAGACCAAAGCACTTGCTGTTGCTGTAGCTGTAAATTGGGAAGGCCCAAAGGTGCAGGTGGTAAAGGTGTTAGTTTGAGGTTGCTCTGGGTGCAGAACATGTGCCTCTAAAGGAATGGAAATGAGAAGTTTGGGGATGGCAAAATTCTCCCTTGGAACTGTCTTAAATGAGCTCAAAACTTTCTTTCCTGGTAGAAACTTGTCAGCACACTGAAAACAAATTTCTAGATATCAGACACCCAAGGTGTTACTGATTAAAAAAGGATTTAAGGGTAATATATTACTGATACAAGATGCAATACCTACTTGGAGAAATCTAATAACTCTTAAATTTTCCTCTTCTACAAACTTAAGCTTAAATCACAATTTTTAAAAAATAAGCCATTAGCTTCAGTTGTTTGAGTGCTGTCTGGCAGGAAAACCTGATTATTGCCAGTTTGCTCTTTGCAGTGTGGAAGATTTGCAGGATGAAGTACCAGTCTCCTAGCAACCACAGATCCTCTAAGAATGTTCTCTTTGATAGTTCTTAAAATATGTTAATGCCACTAGATATTGCAAAGTAAAACATTGGGATCCACACCTAATGAAAGGAGAATTTTTGATTTATATCTTCAATCCAGAATAACAATGCAGTAGTCAACAACTGTAGCACAGTTTTGACAGTGACTCAATCCAGTTTAGGTTGCTAACCATTTTTGTTTTGTTTAATTAGATTCTTATTACCAAATCCCAATAGTGCAAATACTTATACACATAGCTGGGTATATGAGTAGTCCCAGTGAACTTCATGTGACTATTTATGTGTTTAATTATTTGCTGGACTGAAGATTTACTGTCCAAATTTTAGTGGGCAATATTTTAAAGGACTGCTCTACCCCTGGTTATATACAGGATTCTTATTAGGAGATTATTCTCTGATAATCTGTTACACATATGCTGAAACCTAGAGAGTTTAAATCTTGAAAGCAAAGTTCAAAGGTCACATTCTCATGGGAGGTTTTAATTCAACAATTATGTTGTCCTCAGAGCATCTACAGAGTGCGTCACCCCACCAAAGTGCAGTAAATCTTTCAGGGTGAAGCCTTGAGTGAAGGAGGGAAATAAAAAAGGAGCAAGCTTTTTAATGAATTCAGATGTCTACTACAAGGGACAGCTGCACTGGTGTGCCAAGAGCCATCAAAAGGGCTACACAGATGTTAGCCAGCCCAGGATGCAAGATGCTGCATTTAATGTGGAATCCCAAAGGATTTATTCATACACTGCCTTGCTATTTTTAATGAACGGAGCATGAAGACCACAGTGCCAAGCAGAACTTACTGGAAGAGAGTGAAACTCCAGATTTCTGAAAAATAAGAAGAGTACACAAATGTTAATTTGAAAGGATTGTTCCCCCACAACCATGCCTTTCTGAAGAGACAAGAACTGAAAGAAGAACAAACTGTATGAAACAGGTTCTCAGGGATCTTGGAATTAGCGAAAATGGATCTTCCCACATGGAGCTGTACTGTAAAGAACACATGTATGCTAAGGTTCTGAAGGGCAGTCGAGATACTTAAGAAAAGGGTAACATTTCTTACCCATTCCTACTGAATTATTGTCTAAGTGCCACAGAATCTCATTAGTTTGGTCTTTATTACATTCATTATAGAGGCTTCACTGAGAGAAAAAAAGGATTTCCCTTATTCCTTTCATACAGACCATTTGTGGTCAGCATATCTGACTTGCTTATTTGAGTGAAAAAAAGTTGATAGAAAAGAAGTGAAGCATATGAGAGGCAGTGTCATGTCTGTCTCCTCTGGAGAAGCCCTGCCTGAGCTCTTGAGTGACAGAAGAAGGGAACTTTCCTACTATTTAAAGCATTTCTATTTGTAGCATATTGAAAAGAGCCGCCACTAATTTCTATTCATGTAATCAGTAAGCAAAGCTGCAGTAAAGTGGAGGGGGATTCTCCAGGTAACAAAGTCCTCTGTAGCTGAGGACTATGGCCTTCTTTTTAGTAATTATTAAGAGTTACTTCTAGATCTTCTGGATTTTTTAAATGCTCAGAAATATTGCAGACATCTGGTTGTGTCCTTGAATGGAACTCTGACATTCTGAATCTTTTTGGAAGTTGCTGTGAAGGCAAGGATATGTCTTTCTGTGAATTCTCTGATGTGTGCTGTCTGTAGACACAGACACTCGGATCATTACTGCAACGGTCCAAAAGGAAAACTTTTTACAAAGTTTATTTATTTATAGATAAGATTATAAGTGAAAACCCAAGATCATAAACAGGTCTAAAATATTTCTCTATCTTTATCCTACCCCTCAACTAACAAAAAGTGAAAATGGAAATTCATGACTGTAAAGAAATATCTTTTTTTCTCTATTCAACAAGACTTCTTTTCTTAATGCCTGCATCATTATTTGGCACAACAGTGTAGCTTGTCCCCACGTCAGAGAAGTTTGGTTTTTTTGTTATGCAGCAGAGATATTGTAGAGACTTCCCTCTTTTGTGACCCCATATGATTTCTGAGCCACAGACCATAGGTGAAGCAGTGCTATTGACCCAGGTCAGTCAGTCTCCTATTCACATCCCAGGTGACTGCTATTGAGACAAGAAAAAGGGACTGAAACATAAGGAGAGCCTATCAAGGGGCTATAGAGAGAAGAAGAATGGGAAGGTATCAAATAATGACAACCTACACCTGCAAACATGTAATGTTGTACTAAAAAAATTGTAAGAGCATTATTGCTTTAAAAAGTCGTCCAGTCCTTTGCTAGGCTAATGTTTTTCTGATGAATACCTGACAAAGGGATGGGCAACAGAGAGGTTCTGGCTTTTCCCAAACTGCAGAGACATTACAGAACTGCTCTCTCTCACAAGAGGTCAATAAAAAGTCACTGAATTCTGAGTGCCTGTAGGAGAAATGCTTTTAATATGGGCCAGGGAAGGTTCTCCCTTGCAAATGGCAATGAAATAGACTGAACAGGCCACATCAGAGTGACTTTCAGCCAGACTGTCCCTATTAATTATGTCAAAAGATCTTCTGGATAAGTACAAATGGAAAGAAAGTGAGAGTCAAGGAATTTGCTCCATTGTCACCAGAAATAATGTTTGGAGGGTGGGTTTTCTTTAGTTATTATTTCAAAGGGACTGGGCATTCTCTGAACTGTGTTGTGCCCATCACTACTTTAGAGAATAGCAAGTTTGGGCATCAGAAAGGCAAATGCATGGAGGTGAACAAGGACATTCAGTTGCAGAAACTCAAGGATATTGCACAGGACTGAAGAAACAAAGAACATCTAAGTTGAATCCTAATAAATTAGTGAACAGTGCTTTATAAATAGTGTCACCACATGCTGGCTTTCCAATCAAGGTTAAATGAAGACATAGTGACTTCTTTTAAGAAGCTGACTTAAAAGGGAGCTAATGTTTCAAACACAAAAGGGGATTTTAGAAACCTTGGTTTCATTCCTTCATCTATTTCATATTTCCTTTTCAGTGAGCTTCTTGAACCCTACTGTTCAAAGGTAATTAATTGCATTCACATGTGGAGGTTTAGGGTTTAAAGCATCATCTATCCTACAACTTACAGTGTACCTGCACTACAAAAATCACTGCTTCTTCCTATATATTTATGTTACAATCATAAAATGACAGTTGCAATCATCATTCTATTTCAGTTAGGAAAACTGTATTATTTCTGCACTGATTTAAGGAAAAAGACAACCAAAATGCAGCTACTAAAAATTAAACTTGTCAAGCTCTATAAACTGAAATGTGTTTGGTATCTGTCAAAGGTTTTGCTTTCCATTTAAATTGAATTTTTGTATCAAAGAGGGAAGATGTTGCTGTGGTTCAAGAATTTACTTCATCTAGCTTCACAAATTTTGATTTTAAACTCATTCTTTGAGTGAAAATGACTAGTCGGGAGATGGATTTGTGTCTAAGTGTAATTGTATTGATACCAGTAAAACAAAGGCTGTAAATAGAGATTCACAATATTACAAATATGCAGAGAGAAGAAAACAANAAAATACACAGGCAGTGTCATATTTGTAGAACACTTATGCCTGACTATGGCAAAGAAATGGGGCATTAAATTAGGCATTAATGAAACTGAAGGCACATTTATAATGGTAGTGGTCTTTGGAGTGACAATTCAGTTGTGAATATCAAGCCATGAAATAATAACTCTTGTGCAGAAATAAGCAAAGGGAGGCTGTGCATTTGCCAAATGCTTTGTAGCAAAGTAGAAGGGATTTCAGTGCTGAAAATCTGCTTGAGACATTAATCAGACTGATCAACTGAGGACAGATAGAATGATAAACAGTAAAGCTTATAAGCAACTACAAGGTATGTAGGAGTTAATAGCTTTTTGGATGGCCAAAATAGAAGTAAGAACATCAAAACAGAGTATTGTCATCTCATACAGTTGCACATGTCTGTTTTGAACAGTGTAAACAAAAAGAACTGAGGGAAGAGAACCAGAGAAAGAAGAATTGTCACCTGTCTGGCAAGAATAAAGAATACATTGAAGCAAAAAATTATATGAAGCGTAAAATAAAAGGGAGTGAGATAACGTTAAAATGGGAAGTGTTAACAATCACAAATCTAGAAAATCTAGGAATAAATGGAAAATGCAAGGTTCAGCAGAAAAAAAATGGAAATTTTAGTATATAATATCAATCTAATAACATTATTGCAATAGACACACCAAGAGCCTTTTTCACAAAGACTGTAGGAAAATGTCAGAGCCAGTCAAAGAGAGCCCATCCTATGATGTCCTTTTACAACTAGGGAAGAATCCAGATTCATTGATTGAAATTCTGGCTCTATTGATCTCTGTGAGATTTTTGCTATTTGATTCAACAGTTTTCAGAATTTCATCCAACATCCTCTGGGGTAGACAATTCACTTTAGCTTTCAATTTGGTATTTGCATTTATCAGTTAGAGGATGACATCACTCTTCTCTCTCTTAAACCAAAGGGAACAGCAAGGATTTGCCTGTAAACCTGCACTTCAGACATCACCAGGAAAGGACTGCAGTGAGGCCAGTCTAGCAGCCTGGCTATGACTACAGAGCGAAATGAATCCTCAGAAAGAAGTATTTTATGCTGCCAAGTCATTCTTTCAAAAAGAAAGGCTGCTTTGTTTCACTTCAGAGCAATAACTGACACATATGAAATAAGGTAGTCAAGTTTTATAGGGAGAACTCATACGTTTTATTACACCAGTTGGTATGTTTCTAAAAAGCAAACAGAAAAGCCACGACATAATTGAAATTTTATTTGGAAGAAACAAAGGTTTAAACACAAAGGGTCTTTTGTGTTGTTGTTTTTTTTCCCCAGATACATCACTTGGTCCAATGGAATTTCTCTTGTTCTGCAAGCATTGCCTGGTTACATCCTTGTTTTTCAAAGCTATAATAGCCCTGCATAAAAGTATGGCATGGATGCTGTGTATCCTCCCATATTTGGTTACCCCTGTATACAGTTGTCTTCTACTTGGTGATGACTTAACACTCCCTTCCTAATTTTCCACATCAATGGTCTACAAAGGTGTGTTTTGAAATTCAATCCTTCTGGTATCATAGCATTTAAACTAAAAGTATTATCCCCAATGTTTCACAAGAGAATGTATGAAGTGACATAGTGAGTGATTGTGGAATAACTCACAAGTAGGAACTAGCTTTCTAATTCCTGCCAGGTAGAATCTGGATTATACTTTGCTGCCTGGGGATTTATATACATTCAGATAAATGTCTAACTTCACTCTGATTCCTATTGATCTTGTAGACTTTCAGATTGCTTTGTGACAATGAGCTCCTATGCGACTTTCTCTGTTTAAAAATCACTTTTGATCAGTTTTGATCTTATTGCTTTGCTGTGTCATTTGAGCCTTTCATTCTTGCATTATGAAAGTAGAAAGTGGAGCACCTAACAATCATTTTTCTACCCATAGTCTTGTATATGTTTCTCCTAAACATAATACACTCTTTTTGCTGTCTCTTCCTAATTAAGTCTTTTAACTACTTTTAGTTACTCCCTAAAAGCTTTCTCCTTCTGACTGGTGTTGGCAAGGTGAAGATCAGAGTTCTTTTCTGTACTCTAGACCAGAGTTATATGGTCAGAAAATTATATTTTTTTTATTCCTACTTTTTTTTACTACAGCAGTGTTCAGAAAATCTTCCTACTGGGTTTTCCAAGGGCATTTTTGGTTCTGTTCCTGTCTTTTCCCCTGCAATAAATTTAGACCTTTTGTCATTAAGCACACTTGGATTTGTCATTATTGAACTTTGCCTTCTCTTGTGCTATACCTTCCTGCCACTGTGGTAGTTCTCCTTGAAATCTATCATCTATTGATTTTTCTGAGTAAGTTTGTGCATCTTTATGGCTTTTCGCCTTCCTTTTCATCTGAGTTTTTGTACATTATTGCTAAAGTATGACTCAGTAGTCACTGTGTTAACCTAATAATAGCCTTTAAATTTTATTAACATTTTGAAACATTCAGTTTTACAATTTCTTTTTCTTATATTGTTTTGAATGACAACAAAATTTTACTTCTCTCCTTTTTGACTGCTTGATTCAGCTAATAGAAGCACATACTCTATACAGAGCTCTCCAGGACCTACCAAATGAAATGTACATAATCTTCTGGAATGACTTGGAGAACAGTAACTTTAAGAAGCCTTTAAGAAGAATGTGTTGGAGAATTACACACTAGGTAACCTTGTCTCTGGTCTGGAATGGCCGTGGAGTTTATTCTCTTTGAATCCGTTTCCACGCACATGAACTTTTGTCATAGGATAATTCTTGTGTCTCTCTTCAACAGCAGCCTTGAATTTTTGTCAGCCTTTCTAATATTATTCTTGCTTTACTCTGTGTACAGAGGTGAATATACTTCTTTAACATTCCCATCCCTCTACTTTTAAATCCAAGGTTATGTTAGCTTCTTTTCAGCTAGGTAGTCAGAATTCCTTGACCTTCAGCAGACTCTGTTTTACAGTCTCCTAATGTAAAAGTATGGCCTTACCTTCCTACACCCAGATGTATCATTTTATCATTGACTATTTAAATGTTCTTTCAGTAAATTAGAAGTGAGATCACTCTGTCCTGATCTAGTCATTGTTTATTACAGTATGAATCTCTGCATTATCCATGAATTAATGATAAAAAGTTTTCCTTGCAATCACCAGTGAAAAGACTTAGTATTCTTGGACCTAATTTCTGAGATCCTTGTAAGGTGATTTCCTTTGAAACAACTCTCTAAAGAATTGTTAGCCTGTTCTGTATTCACTGCAAAAGTCTTTTATTGCTATTGTATAGCTCCATACATTTTTTCAAAGGAAAGCATCATGTCATATTAAATGAAATATCCCTAACATACTGTTCCAGATGCTTTTTTAAATTCATCAGTCCTTTGGGGAACTTTGGCCAAAGTGTGAAGCTGACATTGTCTATAGGGATAGAAACATCACAGTACTTCTTATCAGAGTGATGACATTTTATAGAACATTGAAAAAACCCTGTTTAATTATTTCCTTCCAACCTACTATGATTATGGAAGGCTCAAACTGAGAAATCAGCTGGTACAATCATTTAACATCATAAACTGAGACTTGGACTCTGAGGACTATCCAATTCTTCCTTTTGGGGGTGTCCTTTGATCGTGGCCCCTTATGGTTATACCTGGGGACCTCACTGAAGCACACCATACTTCCTTCTGCAATGGGCAGCTGAGTTTTCCTTCCCATAAAAAGCATGACAGGACAGCAGTAGAAGAGTGCAGTCCGAAGTCTCAAATGACAAAGTCAGGATTACTGGGGACTTGTGAGAATAGAAGCATGGAAAGTTGCCTGAAATTAACACCAGACAAAGGAAGACATAAAATCTTCTACTTAAAAAGTGTGGCTAATTCAGAAGGAAAAGAAGGCTGGAGAAGGAAATGCAAAAATAAATCACATTGTTGTTATTATTTTGATTATTTTTATTATTGTTGTTATCGTTATCATGATTTTTTTTATTTTTTTTTAGAATATGTTATGAGATAAACAGCCTGAAGGCAAAGCACCATTAAGAGAAGAACGACTAAAACCCCTACTTAGAAATCTTGATACAGTTATGTCAACTTAAATTAAAAAGTTATTTTAAAATTATCAACAAGATTAAGAGAGATCTATTCATAAAAGAAAGAGAATTTTTCCTAAAAGAACCAAAAGGCATAGAAGCACAAGATGTTTAAAATAAAATAAAATAAAAAATAATAGAAGCAGCAGGATTTTTTTTTCTTAACTCTTTAAACTGGCTATAGCAAAGATTGCAAGTTTTTTCTGAATAATAACTTATGTAGATAGAGCGTTAGACAAGCTGTTGCTTGGAAGACATTCTTTTCTCTATACTAAGTAGCTAAATAAATGATCAAATATAAGGCTGTAAAGTTGTGAACATTAATCAAAATATTTCAAATCAATAATGGGTAAACTATTAATAACCAAAGTCACAGGATCAAGCTATTTTTAACCAAAGGGAATTCTTAACATTCTTTTTAATAAAAAATGAAAGCATCTAATTCTTGGTGAAATCACACAGATTTCACAGGTTGTTACAAAGGTTGTTAAGAGTGCCACATTTTCTCCATTGGCTCCAGAATAGAAAAGCTACATCATCCTTTTCCATTAGGAAATTAAAGGCTAAAGAGAAATGTGGCTGCCACAGCAAGTGCCCTCCTCCCTGATTCTTGTATAAACTTTCTCTGTGTCCCAACAGAAGTTGTAATAGGATAGTTTTCAAGGCATTTCAGAACTAAGCAGCTCAAGTGCAGTGCTCATGCTGATGAGATGAGGAGGTGGGTGTCTGGCAGCAGGAGTTTGGGGTGATTTGAATCTGTCTCCGTGGGAAAGACTAGCTTGTGAGGGATGCTACAAGCCTGCTCAGCTGCCAGGCTGACCAGCTCAAATGTGATGAAATCCCAGGGAAACCATAACCATTGATGTCCTGGGAATCAATCCCAAAGATACTCCCTCTTGCCTCCAAGCAGTACCTGTCCCATACATCTCATCCAGTTTTGGTGTACAGTCCAAAGAGTGAGGATAAGTGGTGACTCCAAGCACATGCAAGTATTTTTCTGGCTGCATTTGTTTCATTGCCTAACACATCAGGAAGCAAACTCCCTCACTGTGGGTGTTTGCAATATTAGGTTCTCAAGCCCTACTGCTTCCCCTTTGACTTCGTGTCTCAGTAATGAGTAGTTGAACAGTGGACGTAATGTATTACACAGTGCTAATAACAGCACATGTATCATTAGACTTCCTACTTACAGCATTTGTCATAATCCTTAAATCATATTTTTTCCCACAAATAAATAAAACCCAGCAATAGATAATTTCAGGCTCTTATGTCAGAAGTACACAAAAAGCTATAGTTCTTGTACTAGTTGGTTTTTTTTCCCTCTAGTTCTCTTTTTTGTTTTTCTGCTTTTAATATTTTGAGAGGTAAAGCATTAATATAAAACAATTAATATAAAACATGACTGTCAGTTAAATTTTACTGTGTTCTGTTAAGTGGAGAGACGTAAGGATACATCACTGAATAAAGGAAATTTATTTGAAGTATTGTATGCCCAAGGTGAATACACAACACCCCATTGCACCAGTGATAAATACAAAATGCAGATGGAATAAAGTGAAGCAGAGCTGTGAAAGGGTCTGCTAGATCAGGTATTTTGGGAAATACAGATGATAACTGGAAAAGATTTTAATGATGCACCTATAGTCTGTGAAAGTAATGGATGACAACTGAAAGCAAGATAAAAAGGTAGATATAGTTCTCACAGTAACAAGTGCTCCTGCACTTTTACTGATGTTAATAGTTTACAGTTAATCCAGACATGGTAATTTAACTGCAACCTTGTATTACAGGGCTTTGAGTGCTGTACTTGACATAGAAACTTAAGATATTTTTAACTTTGAGCTATAAAAGGAAAGTGTAAATATAGAAAGTCTGTGACTGAACTAAGTCTGAACTGCAACAGCTTTGCAGGCTGCATATCCTGGGCTGTGGCTGGCAGAAAAGGCACCTGATTGCTGGAAGACTCAGGGCTACCCTTAGACAAGACAGTTAAACTTGTCATGACATGCAGTCATTCTACATAGATCAGAGTTTTCAGGGTTTGACAGCCCACTGATATTATAGACGGACTTAATTTAATTTATTAATAGGAACAGGCTGCGCAGGGAGGTGGTGGAGCCACTATCCCTGGAGGTGTTTAAGAGGAGTCTGGATCTGGTGCTGGGTGATATGGCTCGGTGGTTTATGGGTTGCAGTGGTGGTGTTGGGTTGACAATTTAACTGCATGATCCTGAAGGTCTCTTCCAGCCTTGATGATTCCATGATTCTGGTTTGGGGAGTTTTTGGTTTTGTTTTTAGGTTTTTTTATTGTTACATGCAGCCCAACAGGAATTACCTAAGTACAAAAGAATAATTTCTTCAGAGAGGGGCATTTAGATGGCACATACAGGGGTTAATATGTTCATAGATCCAGATGCCCTTAAATTGTCCAATGAAGACAGCATTGCAGATATATTTTTGCACATCCAACACCTTTATTGGAAAATGCTGTTATACTCAGGACCCAAGAAATCTCCCTAGAAAATACAATATTTGTGCCATTAATAAGACTCACAGAGATGTTGCCCTGATCTGGAAGAAAAATAAAGAGTTAATGTGATAATGGGGAATAAGTCTTATTGGTCTGGAGCCAAAAAACATTTACTGCCATACAAAAATTTCCCTTAAAACAAATTGATGCAAGCAAGAAGCTCATAATTCCCTAGTTTTTATTTCCTGTTATCCTAGAGGGATATATCCATGCTTTTGTAAAATTCTGTTGTGACCAGGAGCTTCATAAGTTATATCGTGTGAAATAAAAAAGGTATTAGTGACACAACTTAGTGCCAACATGTTTGCTCTGTTAAAGAAAAGTGTACAGATGTTTGTGAAAACAGGAGATTCTTTTGGTGAATGTGTGTCTAATTTAGTTAATTAAGAAGGATCTGGGAATGACACATGCAAAACTGCCCACTGAAAAAGGACTGATCACTTTAAATAATTTTTAAAAACTGAGGAGTGAAATCAACAGGTGTTCATGTCTTGAGATATTGGGACAGTAAGCACAAGACTCAATTGTTCCCTGGCGCCTCAAGATGGACTTAAGCAGTGCTATACCTCTACCTTACCAACCAGACTGCACACAATGTTCACAGAACATGCTGAGTTGGAAGGTGCCCACAAGGGTCACTGAGTCCAACTCCTGGCCCTATACAGAACAATCCCAAGGCTCACACTATGTGCCCAAGAGCATTGTCCAAACGCTCCTTGAGCTCTGACAGGCTTTGTGCTGTGACCACTTCCCCAGGGAGACTCTTTCAGTTCTAAATGCTATTTTTTTCTCTCAGATGTAAAGATGATATGATATTCTAACACTCATGGATAATTTCATTTTCTATTTAATTATTTATTTCAGGAAAAGATACAATGTTTTCAGGAGCAGGCTACATCTTAAAAGCTTAAAAATAAAATCCAAAGCTAGGCATAAACACTTCAGAATGGCAAGAACAGGAATGCTCCTAAGTAGTATAGATTTAGTAAGGACTGCAGTGGGATAGGAGAAATTTCCAGTATATACTAGCATAAAGATTCCTTAAAGGAGTTAATGGGTCATTCCATGAAATAATTCCTTCATATTTATAAAGTATGTTTTTGCAACATATTCATTTTATGAGAAGATCTCAAAACACGAGAAAAAACTGATTTGAGAGTTATTCTTATTTTTCAGTTGAACAAACTGAGGGACTGCCAAGTTCAACCCTTACCTAAGGTTACATAATAAATCAGTGGAGGCAATTGTAAGAAACACTAGTATTATTCTCTATAAATCTATACCTAACTTTACTTTTGCAGCAATGCTTATCTGGAAAATAATTGTCTGTAGAAGAAACAACAGTCAGCACTGGAGCAGCTGTGGTGTTAATAATTCC
Source organism: Sakesphorus luctuosus (assembly GCA_013396695.1). Classification (NCBI taxonomy): domain Eukaryota; kingdom Metazoa; phylum Chordata; class Aves; order Passeriformes; family Thamnophilidae; genus Sakesphorus; species Sakesphorus luctuosus. The sequence goes on along the minus strand of VWZD01003541.1, from coordinate 742,419 downwards.
TGTTTCACAGAAAGTAAGGATTTAGAAGACATCTGTTACCCAGTTCTTCCTGACAAATTACATCAGTGCACATACACCTCCATAAAATTCCATTACAGCTTAGAGGACATGTGCTTATATGTATTGTAGCTATTAGGTTTCATAGTTTTGAGAAATGCAAAAATCAAGATATTGATCTGTGGTATTAAAATAACTGAGTTACTAGAAGAGTTACCTGTTGTTTTTCTTCTGATAGAAGTTCAATAAGAGTGGAAAATATTTAATCCCTGGTTGTCATGATGTTTAGCTAATTATTGTGTTATTAAATAGTGACTCAGCCAGAAGGGTTCATTTGTTTCTTCCTTCTCAACTGGAAGAACTGGAAGGGTTATGCAATGAGAACGAAAGCTGACACTTTCTTCTCAGCACCCCATTTTTTGTCACTCGCATTTCCCAACATGGGGGAGAGATGTATTTCCTTCAAGGACGGAAGGAACACTTAAGATATGAATGAATACAAGAAAAGCAGGAAACCGACCATGGCTGTCAATACACAATATATAGAGTTGTAACACTGCTGTGGTAATATCAGTAAGAGACACAATAACCTGTAAAAAAGGATTCCTGCAGACCTGATCTCAGAAATGATGCCATTAGCTATGTTAGTACCTAGCATTTGTTCTGAAGGCCTGGTGGTTGAAGAACAAAGCCTCTTTCCTTCCCAGGTTGCTTCCTGCAATGTTAGTTTCTACGCTCCAGGATGGGTATGAGCAAGGTACAAAAAAGCTGCCAGTAGCTTGTGAGTGGGGCAGTCTTACTTCTTTCTGCCCTTGCCTATTTCCAACATAAATAAACAGATAAATAATAATTTGCCAACAGCTTCCCTCCTGCTGGAGGGAAATATTTCATGTTTTGTTGGAATAATTAACAGGCTTTTTGTTATTTTCTACCACCATATGCTGCTTTCCTGGTTTGTATTTGCAATTTCTCAGACCAGCTCCCAGTTTTACTGCACTGGGAGTTGAATGGCAGATTGGTTGTGAAAGGCAGGTGGAGAAAGGGGAAGGTGGGAAAGGAGGGGGCCTTATGCACTTACACCCTAACACTGAAAGGAGAACCCGGGGCTGCATAAAATCTGCTCTGGTAGTTATCAGTGGAGCAAAAAGCCATTTACTTTTAACTGGGGACCGAGTGGCTCAACAGAAGAGCCAAACCAATTTTGTTTTAATTATTTATTGTGTTCCAATTCTCATTACTGATTCTGTTTTAATTGTATTTTTAATTAACAGCATTGATTACAAAGGAGTGTACACTGTGCTCATGTAACTGCTGACTGGTTTAGCTTCCATTTTCCTTCACTACAAACCTCAAAAAAAAGCAAGAGGAAGTCATGAAATACTGAAAAGTGAAGAAGACAGATGTATACAGGGCAAATGAAGGATCGTTCCTGAATTTTATTGGTGAATATGGGCACTTATGAAGACAATTTTAGCAGGTGTTTGTTAGCAATTTGTTACTCCATGTAAATTCCTTATGATGAGAGACTAACTCCAGCTTTGCATTGGTTTGTAATATTGTAATATGGTGATTCTGTTTCCTCCTTATGACGACTGGGAAATATTTTATCTTCTGCTGCTCTTTGGGAATTGGCTGGGCTGGAGTGGTGAGAGGTGAGTGCCTGACACAACACTGCCTCCATCCCTCCTGTGCTTGTGTTCCCCATTGTGAGGCTGGGGACTGCCCTGGGGTCTGTCAGGGCAGCTGAGGGACTCTGGGGGCACCTCCTTGGATCATTAAGGCCTGCTGGTGCTCTCTGGTCACTGACTGCTCACTGTTGCTGCTCTGTTGAGTCCTGCTGGCTTGCCAGCACTCCCGGTTTTCCTGTTGCAAGACTATGATTCAGCTCTCAGACTCCAGAAATAGGACGCGTCTGGTACTCCCTGTGAGCTCGCATCGCAAGTGCCCAGCATCGCAAGTGGAGCGAAGGTCTGGCTGGCTGCTGGAGAAATAAGCAGTTGTGAACTAGTTTTTGAATCCTCAATAGCTGCTCATTTTAGCCCTGTTCACACAGCAGGTTTTTGTCACTATGGTTATCCAGGGAATAGCTGTTCTTTGGGGGAAATGTCTCTTCCTTTTTAAGAGAACAAGTGTAGCTGTATGAACAGGCCTAGTATTTATTCCTCATTCACTTCTGTTTTAAATGCTCTCACTGTCCAAGCAGGGAACAGGAGGAAGAGACTGCCATATCACTGATCATTCTTGCCCAACTAACATCAAATATTAATGCAAACAGCTCATAAGCTCGACAGATACAGATGTTCATTTGAATAATTTTAGTTTATCTTTGTAGGTATTGAATTTACAGTCAGAAATTGAGAGCTGTTGCCCAACAGTGTCACAACAGAAGGCTTTGCAGTCTAGGAGATTGCTGTTCAGCAATAGGCACTCCAAAGCTCTTGTATTCAGCTCGCTTGAGTTTTTTCAACATTAAGTTCCAAACAAGTTTTGGAATATCCATTTGGTAGTGAAAAAGGAAAGGGAGTTAGATGTAGATACAGTGCTGATTTGAGGCATGGAGACAACAGTGGGATCTTTAAACAACTTCTCTCCATTCTGGGTACTGAGTAAGTGCAACACAGAATAAAAAGACTTGAAGGCTTTTAAACTAAGACTGATTTTCAATATGGGAAACGTTCCTTTAAACTTCATAAGTGCCTACTTATTTTTGCAAAATCAGCATTTTTGAAATTTCAAAAGCAGCCTCTCAAATGTTTCACAGGGGTATAAATGCACCACTGTAGTTTCCAACTCAGATAAAGGAGCAGAATTGCATGTTCTGTTTACTCTCTTTACATAGAAAGTAATGGTCCCTCAAAATAAATGCATTTTCTTCCTAATAACAAATAGTTTTGGTCCCCCTGAGACCCTGGTCACAACGAAGAATTATGAACAATACTTTCAATAAGATTTTCTGTTCAGTTTTGTCTCTATCTTTTAATATTTTTTCCCTTATTTTCCTGGCTTGTTTAAGAAAGTATCATGTTTTAAAGCCAATATATTTGGCATCTGCTGCTTCTTCTTTATCCATGAGATGTCTTTTTCTGTCATCTAAAACTCCTGGCACCAAGGAGTTTCATCTGAGAAGGTCAAATTTGAGACCCTTTGCAAAAAGGAAGTTGTTGAAACAAATGTCTGAGCTAGTTTGTGAAAATATGAACTTTATGAAAAAATTCATATTTTATAAACAGCTTCCCAAATGGTGTCCTACTTCTCCTTATCAGACCTGAAGTTACAACCAACCGTTCCTATCATTCTGAGATATGAGTCATGATGTTGTGGCATGCAGGCTTAATTTCTGAGGCCAAAATTCAGTATAAACCCCTCTAAACTATCCCATAATTCATAAAAGTTTCTGCTCTTTAGATTTGTTGTTCTCAGAGTTTTAATGCTACCATTTCTGATGTGGGGCTAAACACCATTGATCACCAAACCTACAGGGAAAATAGAGTAATACAAATGCAGCTTTGACAGAGTATTGTAATAATTATTCCCTCTTTTCTGTCCCTAAAATGCTTGCTGTGCTCTGTTCATATTAATAAGCAAACTTTAGTTTTACTCAAGTTAGATGTTAGAACACAGTGGGAGGAGGGAGCAAAGTTACATCTATGTTTCTATTAATTACATGCAGTACATCACTGAGCAGAATTTTAATAGAGCTGAAAACCTTGGAACAAGTGGGGAAAAAATATCTGTCACTCACAATCAAAAAATATATCAGAGCAACCTCTGGCTCTGGGCAGTGCCTTGAACTTGAATGTTCTCTTGGAAGAATTCAGAGATTTTCACTATGTTGACCAGGCAAAATAGTTAAGTATTGCATATGCTTGTGGGGGAGAGTCACTGCATACTGAGGTCTTTGCTTTTCTCATATACTATAGCCATGCTGTGGCAGGGCAAAACCCACATTTGGTAAACGTGGCAAATGCAGGCTGCTGGCTGAAGGAAGAAATGAAAAATGAGTCAAAGCACCTTTGAAATCTTTGTAATAAATAACACTTTTAGACCAAGCCTGGACCACTGAAGAGAGATCTATTAGTCTTTCCTACCTCTTGCTTTTTTGCCTTCCCTTGCCTGGCTCTGCAGCTGTCAGGCATTTCTCCTAATAATAATTATTCTAAGCCTGTTGTAGCTTCCATGAGCCTGAAAGTAGCATTTCTTTCTAAAGGCACCCAAAGTTAAAGAGTGCAATTGAGAAGTGACTTTCAAACTCAAAGGAAGGGGAAAAGCCATGTTAACTAAAATCACTGGGAAAGGAACACTAAACATTTCTGACTGCCAATTTTGCTTTCCTGTGGCAAGTGCCAAGATATACCGAAATCAATGTGAACTGCATGTGCTTAGGATTTTCCTCTGGCTGAGTAGCTGCCCCTCTGAAGGCAAATAGAGGATTTGGCTGAAAATGGCTTTGGGCTCTGGTTGGAGCCCTGAGTCCTGTGAAGAAATTGATCATTATAATATTCTCCCTCCTGACTAACTCGCTGCTCCCCTTCTTTGAAAAAAAAAAAAAAAAGGTCAGGGAAGGGCAGAAAGGGAGGACACTCATTTGCAAACTCTAACTTTAAAAATGCAGGCTTTATGGTGAAATACTTACTTTCATTGAAAACACATTCTTTTTATTGGAAAGGAGTTCAGACTGTCAATTTTAGTCTTCCTTAAACAAATAGCTTACTCTTTTGAGTACTGTCTTATAGATGTCTATGCTCTGTGAAGAAGATTTTGATCTAATTTGTATTTGATGAGCTGGGAAGCTGTAAATGACCATATGTATCATCTTGGGAACATTGTAGCTTTATGCAGTGTTCGACTAGATGAAGGATCCATTAGTGACCCAACAGAGGTGTTTTAGAGCAGGCAAGGAGAGCTCTCTAAGCACCATCTGCTCGTACTCTTGCTTGTAAAACGATGTCATCTGCTGCTATAAAAACATTATGCTGATCTCTCCTACAGTACATGGCTGCTGTGCTTCTCTTAGCAGTGGAAAAAGGAGTCAATGCCACTGTACCGGGACAAGAGGTGTTAACTATAGGTGAAATTGCGCATGGCTTGCTTGGCTTCCCATACCTTGTGGCTGTACCATAAATGTCACCCCCCGCCCCCCCTCAAAAACCCACCCCAAAACCACCACCACCAACAACAAAACAAAAAAAGAAGATTCAGCATTACATGTAACTGATGAAGCTGGGTAAGTACTTGGACTGTTTGCTCAGTTGCCTTTTGCCCCACATTGGCTGCTGCTGAAGATGGGGAATATATTTAAGATAGATTGAATGGTGAAAAATGAGATGTCTTTGATTTTAGATGGAATGAGCTCAGAAAGTACTACCATTTCTTTTGGCAATCAGATTTTATGGCTTGGAGTATTTGGCTGCCTAACACCTATGAGGTATTATAAAGCTGATTTACCTACCCTGGAAGTTCCAAGTGTACACATCAGTATACATTTGCAATAGTACTCATTACCACTACACCCAGAGTAATAATTTTGTACTAGTCTATATAGAAAAACAGTCAGTGTTGGTATCAGAAGGAGACAGGTTATAATGATGCAATAGAAATTTTTGGAAGTACAGGGAACTGCAGCCTCCACTGATTAAAGATGTAGTAGTTTGTTTTCCACACCCAAATTCAATTGTTATGACCTGGGATTCTTGCACAGTATTACCAGAAACAAAGACTGTTTTTAGGAATCTGAAGATGAAGGAAAAATAGGAGTGAAGTTGTTATAGTTTATGTTGCTTGCAGTCCAGTGGCTATGCACACTTCATATGATGATGAGTTTAAAGCTAGTAAGTCTTAAAATTGCTATATATGCCTGATATCTCTGAGTGGTAAAAACATTGTCTTCTGCCAATCAAGTTTATGGTAAGGGAACTAAACCATCTATTTTAATATCTATTTTGACGAAACATTTTTAGACTACTGATAATTGATGGTTAGAGGGGAACAAACTTCCAAGCAGTGTCATGTGGAATAACATGTCAGGAAAGGTGGCTGTGTGGCATTTTCCATTGCTATATGAGACTCGTATAAGGTCCTAATGATATTATCTGTCATGTGGATGTCATGTGCTAAAGAATTGAAGCATCTGATGTTGTTCTCTTATTCACATTCTTCTGGTAACCTTGAGGTGCCACAGCTGTGGATCAGAGCTTCATTATTTTGACTATTAAGGGTAGTTCTACATTGTCCTGCCTGTCTGAAAGACCAGGAACAGACCAGCAAATAGGACATTGGAAGGCTTTTCAGGCCTATGTTTGGCTGTTGGCTTGATCACTAACCTGGGCAAATCACTTCATTACCCTTCACTTCTGTTGCCACTTCTTACTGTTTCTCTTTTAGCATATTGCATGAGTCAGTGAAACAATGTATACTTTCCATTATAATGTATTTCAACCCAAATCTTACTTGTAAACATCACTGTACTGTAAATAGCAATTAAAGATTTGGTATTCATCCAAGAACAAAGCAAATGCCTATTTTTACATCATGGTGACAGGCTGGAAGGACTGAAAGAGGACTGAAAATCTTCTTGTATAAGAGAGCTTTGACCTAGAGCAAAAAAATCTTGTCTATTCTTTCAGTGAGATTCTGTTAGTATCCAGGTGTCCTAGAAACTGAAAACCTAGAAACTGCCCTAGAAACTTGCATTTAGAAGTGGAAGATAGGTTGCGTTTTGTACTGCCGTGGCATTCTACCACAGCCTTTACATGACAATCTTACTCTACTCTTACAAACTTCACAGAATATTCTGCAGTGCAAGGGACCCAGAAGAATCATTGAGTTCCACTCTTAAATATGAGCCATGGCTCATACAGAGATTGAACCCCTTCATGCCTGTGAAGTTCAGGTGTGTGAGACTGTAATATCTAAAGATGCTTCTGCACCTTCAGAGAGCCATCCTTGTGCTCAGGCATTCACAAGAGAACCTGTAATAAACAGCAGCAACCCTGATGGATAAGAAATAGGGGAAAGAGCAGAAATTTGTGCCACTTTCCTTGCTCATGTTAATGTCTGTGACACTGTACTTCAGTAGGCTACCTATAAGGTTCCTAAAGAATTAAACAGCTTACTTGGAAAAAAACAGCCTACTGGGATTAGAGATATACATGAATCTTTGAATCTTCTCAATATCATATGTAAATGTCTACTCTGGTCGTATTTCTTCTTTACAATAGTTATTGTACTAATAGTTTCTCGTGAGAGAAATGACAAGAGGTATTATTCTATCTTGTGCTTCTTTCATCTGCAGTTCATAAGGATGCAACCCTTTGTAATAGAAATTTGTCTCCTTCTATCTCAAGGGCTATAGAAATTAAATCCTTTAGGGTATTGATTGAAATCAGAGTGAGAAAGAGTACTTGGTTTTCAGATAGTTTTGCTAAGGCTGCAGGAGGGAATTTAATTGCTTATAAGGATTTGGCCCTTGAGACTAAATCACATAGAAGGGAGTGGAACTGCACAGTGACTCTCCAGGTGTCTTGTCCTGGCAGGTGGCTGAAGCAACAGCCTTAGCTGGGTGATGAGACTAGTGCAATTCATTTGAAATATTGAGGACAGATGGAGATGTGAGACAAGCAGGGATACAGCAAGCTTGGTAATTTCAGCAGTTGAAATACAGAATAAGCTCTGGTGCTGGTGGCAAAAGGAGCATTTCCAGCAGGTCAAAGGAGTGCATTCTCTGTCTCTACTCTCTGCTCTTCTGAGACCCCACCTGGAATACTGTGTACAGTTCTAGTGATGCCAAAATAAGAATGACATGGAATAAATGGAGTAAATCCACAGGAGGACACAAAGATGATAAAGAAATTGGAGCACCTCCCCTATGAAGACAGGCTGAAAAAGTTGAGGCTGTTTAGTCTGGAGAAGAGAAAGTTGTGTGGAGACATCATAGCAATCTTCCAGTATCTGAAGGGGGCCCATTGGGAAACTGGAGAGGGACTCTGTCAGAAATGTAGTGATAGGACAAGGCATAATGAGTACAAACTGAATGGGGAAATTTAGGCTACCTATAAGGAAGAAATTCTTCACGGTGAGAGTGGTGAGGCCCTGGAGCTGGTTGCCCAGAGAAGTTGGAGATGCCCCATCCATGGCAATGTTCAAGGTCAGGTTGGATAAGGCTTTGAGCAACATCATCTAGTGGAAAGTGTCCTTGCCAGTGGCAGGGGGGACTGAGACTAGAGGATCTTTACAGTCCCTTCAAACCCTTAACATTCTATGATTCTATGATTTCATAACTGTTAGTTCCTATGGAGCAAGGCCAAGTTTCTGCCTTCTCACAACCTGCCCAATTCAGGCTCAGTTTATAGTATCTGAAGACTTAACTTCCAAAATGCAAATTACATACCAACACAAGCTTGTTTTTTAAGACAGACTCTGCACCAAATTGGAACATTATATTTCTAGCAGCTCACAGGGGTTATTGCAGCTTAGTGAGTTATTTATATGGATCAGGCTTGACGATATTTATTTTGTGTGATAATGTCATGGCCTTAGGTGACATGCACAATTCCTTAGGATATGTATACATGTAGTTGCAATGATAAGGTCAACAATTGTTTCTAAGACCTCTTGCATACAGAATGTATCCTACTAATAGTCTCTTGTAAGATGGAAAGCTACAGCTCTTCTAAGAGAGAAATTGATTTCCTATGATCAAGAAAAGTACTGTCTAATGCTGTGTTATATGGTCCCTTGTGCAGGTAAAAGTAAGTATGTAAAGGTGAGATCTGGTTGGAAAGTTGATCCTTATTCATATATGATTAAATTAACTGTAATATTCAGGTTGATTCTTGATTCAAACCTCAAGGTGCTGCATACTTTCTCAGGTCTGAAGTCAGAATCCTGTGTGATTATTTAACAATTAAATTTTTACACTTATTTTCTTCCTGGAACAGTAGTAATGGTATCCAAAGTTCTCCTGAAAGTATTCATTACTAGGAAAAAATATATTTAAGACAAAATATGTATTCAAAGGCACAGACCAATCTCCTTTCGTAACTGATTTTCTTTGAAACTTGCCCTGACTCTGTGTTTTCATACCTGAAACATACCCATGTATTTCTTGTACCCATCCACATTTCTTCCTGTATTGATCTGTCCTTTGACACACTCTGACAAGCATATCTTCTCAATTCCGAGAAACTTTCCATTGCGTACAATCCTTTTCAGACACTTCCTGTATTTTTCATCCTGCTGAACTGCTCATGCCATTTCAGGCTGGAAACATGATGTAGTCTTGAGTTCCATACCTTCCACTACATTGGTGTGGATTTAGAGGATTTCTTTCATCTAGCTGAATCATTCTGCTTTTCTGCTTGTTTGTCCAGTGACTTCAAATTTAGATCAATACATAGAAATGAAAAATAATTTTATGCTGCTGGCCAGGTTACTAAAATATTTAAACCACTGCAAAGTCATGTCCACCATATTTTAGAATTGCTTTCTACCTATCACAATTCTCTTTTGTTTCACTCACAAAATGGAGCATCCTTTTTGATCCTGCTAGCTGTCCAGAAATTCCTCTGCATGAACCTATGTGGTGTCTTTGTGAGATTTCATTTCAGTAGCAACAGTTTGCAAACCAATAAATTCTTTCTGCAGAAGTGTCCCTGAATGTTTTGACCAGTTCTCAGAAGTCTAAAAGTTGAAAACCACTTTAGTGGGCAGATCCAATATAAACACATCTACTGCAGTACAGTGGCAGTTGTAGACACCACAGGGGTCTTCAGAAAACATAACAGGCATGTGGCAACATCAGAGTATTCCTCTACTGAGTCACATTTCTTTTGTTAGGTGCAGCTTTCTTAACCTCAAACTTTCAAGCATGTTCTTTCATGCTTTTCAGGATGTGTGTTGTTATAACTCTGCTATCTGGTTTTTATATTTTAGTCAATGTAACCAGACCTATTTCTTTCCCTTGAAGATTATCTCCTGTACATAAATAATAACTTGGCAACTAAAACACAAAACTTTTAGGTAATGTTCTGTATGTGTATTCAAATGAATATTATATAAATAAGTGCTTTTAAAATACGTTTACAATAATGACACCCAAGACTGTAGTTTTCCTTTTGTTTCTTACTAGGCATGCAATGTCAGGATAGGCACTAAATAAATTGCATTGAAGTAAAAGTTTTTGTGTGGTGGAGACATAAACCTATAGATGTGGCTGAACATGTTTTGCCCTTGTATTTTACCCTGCCACTCCTTTTCTCATGTTGAGCTCTGCAGTCTGAGGCACTGTTTGTTCAGGTAAAATGTTTGGCCACTCCTGTGTTTAATTTAAATGACTAGTTTTAGAGCAGGCTGGTGCTTAAACTGGAGTAGACTGATGCCTACATTAACGGAGTGGGATTGCAGAGCACTCGGCAGTGTTTAGTCAGTACTCGATCGCTTGGAGTTTCAATCTGTACATGTAAGCAAGTCCACTGGAAAAGATGCTCTGACAGATGCCTAATTGAAATGTGAAAAAAGCCTATCTTACCATGGGCTCAGACTGGAGCCTCCTGACCCCTTTGCAGGACAGCTCTCATTGTGGAGCTGTGACACGACACTGTGCAAATTCTCTCTGTGTTTATTGCCTTTCACGTCTTCTCCCTCCAGACATCTTTGATAGGTGATAATTAAAACATCCAAGGACATCCTATAAAATCCTAAGCTCAGACTGCTGAACTTTGAATGACATTCTTAAGACTGGGATGTTCTCCTACTTGCTATAGTCCTCTGTGATACGAGACATCTTTTTGCCTCTCTGTTTTTAAATCTGAATAGCCTCTTTAAATAATGCAGTTGTAACAACTCCCATTTTAGCAACATCTGTGCTCATGTCTTAAGCAGCAGTTCCTGGACCTTTATTGTTTTAGTGGAATTGCAACTACTGCTCTGGAGACATACTAACATAATGTATCAGTTCAAGGTTTGGCAGTTCAGGGTTTCAGACCATGCCATACTCCAAAAGAACAATAATTTCCCTTTGCTCCCCTTCATAAGCATACACATCTCTTCCTGCACCAAACAAACAGGAAAAAATTAAAAACATAAATATATTTACCAGACCATGGAAGAAAGATGTAACCTTTTTTCTATTTATTTTTCAGTTCTTAAGGTTTCTTTTTGCTTTTCTTTTGTTGTTGCTTTCACCCCACCCCAGTACATCAGTAAAGAAGTTATCAATTGTCATGTATTAATGCCAGATACAGAAATATTAGCAACATTTTCAGGATGTCAGGGAACTCACTAGTACTTAAGCACACTAACACAGCATTCTTGTTTAGTGTTGAAATACCTGAGCAAGCTCTAAGCTAGTGAGCTGGAATACCTGAGTAGTCTGTCTCAGTGCTCTCTTCACCCTTTTCTGAGGATGCCTTGACTGTTCATACCAAACTGACCTGGTTATATTTATGCTTCATTGTACTGTACGAATACTTTTCTCATTTGATCTTGCAAAATCATCTTCTAAGAAAACAAACAAAAAGGTCTAGGGAGTTGTATCCTATCTTTTCTTCCTCCTGTAGCTTCTAGAGCTGGTTTCTTGAGTCACTAAAAATAAACACTCCGTATTTGTTCTCACCCTGGAGAAAAGCCTGTGTACATGGTTAAGAGCCCACCCAGGAAGACAGAAACACTTTTCAAATAGTCACACTAAGTACTTGTCACATACCACCCAGAGAAATTATTTGAGAGAGAGCTCACCATGCTTGTACTTCTAGGAAGAGATGCAGATTTTGTGGCTGGCATTTCTTTGCTTTTGGAAATCATAATTTCAACAGGCAAGCCAGATCTTGTCCTGCATGAGACACCATTATCAAGTGACTTGAGAGAGGGACTTGTATCCAGGGACAATGATTTCTCTAATCTGTGTGTTCGTGCTCCTGCCACGATGCCATCACTTCTCAGAGTCTCTGAGTCTACTTCTTCGTGGGGTTTCCCATCTAGAATGTTCTTTTTCCAGCTTTCAGGAGACTTTCTCTTAATGTGAAAATCATCTAGGCTTCTCACACCAGACGGAAAGGTATTTTTCAGCTTAGCAGCTCGGTATGCCCTCAGGCTCATGGGATCAAGCACTCTGAAAGTAACTTCATTAATAAATTGAGAGAATTTAAGTTTAGCTTCTATTTTTTCTTCCACAACAGACAATGAACTTGATGATCCTTGGCTCACTAAGCTCAAGTCAGATGCAGAGGAACTGCTTTTCTTGTGAGTCTTCTTCTGCCTCTGGAGCTTTTGGCTGGTGTTTCCCACTTCTGACGGATAAAGAGAAGAGTGTTCCAGTCCGTGAGTTTTTTCACCCCCTTTCTGACAGTGCTTTGATCGATGGGGTCGATAGCCTTCATCCTTATTTTTGCTTTTAACAAAGCTTTTAGCTTCTGACCTTGCACTACCCTGTAACTCAAAGCTGTCCTCACTGGAGCTGCAGCGTTTTGAGTAACTGTTCATTGCCAAATCTCCAGAGAGTTTCCTCTCTCCATCAGTTCCTACTTCTGGTACCCATGCGGTGGCGGATGCAGTGCATGCTCTTTCTTCACTCACCCTGCCAGCCCCCTCTTGCTTGGCTGGTTTTCCAGGCAGAGCACCCTCTGGCTTAAATGGGAAAATGGAGCCCTTTGACAGTGACTCCATTTATTTTTGTGCCTGTATGTCAGCTGGTGTCAGTGAAAGGGATTCCCATAAATCCTTCTCTATCTTGTGAGACAACAGACTTGTCTTTGAAAGGCAGTGCCGCCATCACATTTTGTTCCATATACATCTCAGATTATGTGTATGTTTCATAATTAGATCAATAGCACATTCTCATCATTTTAATTAGACATACTAATGAACAGAATCTATAGGACATGCAAATTTTCCAGGGTATTGAGTACTTAGTGGATTAGCGTGGGCTTTCATTGATCCAAAGCAACATATGATATATTCCTGTCTCTTGAACTGGAAACCAAACTACCATGATGTGGATCAATTCGTACTAAGTAAAGTCTGGGGTGGTTCTGTTTCAGGGCTTTTTAAAATCCAATAGTAGAGAAGGTCATGTTATATTGTCCTAATGCTACTAGTGTTTGCTATTCTATTAGAAAAGTTAGTAATAAATCTGCCAGACCCACAAAAGCAAAGAAAACGTGATTCTCACTTTCTACCTTCTTGTTCTTGCCATAGTTTTTATTCTAAAACAATTTTTAAAGTTAGAATCCAAACAAGGAGCAATATTTCAGCATTGTAAATAAGCTTCCAGTAATAACAATGGGTTTTTTCAGTATGTGGTGCTCTTCTCATTATTTACTGTTTTTATTAACAGGCAAATCTGAACTGTGGAGTGCAGAATTTCTTTTTTTTCATCTGTATATGCAGGAATCTAAGGGCTAATTTAAGTGAGGTTAAAGACTATAATCTGACTTTATAATCAGTATGGATATTTGTAGCATCCCAATGATGTGCTGCCACTACAACCAGCCAGAGAATGAACTGACTGATAAAATCAAAGGGGAGTTTTTGAGTGTTTTTGCATTTCCCTACTTTAGCATAAGGGTGAAAGCAAGTAATGTAACCCTTTTTGGGTGATGGGATTCAGACGCTACTTACATCACTGTCACTGCCATCACCATGGCTTCCTGACTGGTGAAATGCAGAAAGTGGAGAAAGAAAAGAGAAGAGAATCACTAGCAGAAAAGTGAGTGACCTCCCTTATACACTGGGACAGGGGTACATGACGAGGACCCCTGGAAGGGGCTGAGGAGTAGAAGAAGGTGGCAAAGGAGGGGGTAAAATATCAGTAAAGAGCACATTTAAAAGTATCATGCATAGCTCAGAGGTGAACAGCAGCTTGTAGTTCCATGAACTTTTGAAGTAGACATTTAGGTCCCTCATTACAAGGCACTTTACCCACTGCATAGAATTTATTGTCTCCACATTGGTAATTCTAACACTCATTTAAATCATAGTTCATAAAAGCTGCTGAAGTGTTGCAAATCTCTCAAATTAACATAGTAAGTACATTAATTTTGCAAATAACAGGGGAACATGAAGATCCTTTTAGCACATCAGAAGTCAATTGCTTTTACTGGAATTACCTTTTGAAATGCTTCCATATTTTCTACGGGACTGTGCTGTTACATTGTATGCTACAAACATTATCCTGATCACAGAGATAATGTGGATTAAAAAGCATAAATCCTGTTCACACTGTCTTGTTTTAGATGAATTTATTCCTCTCTCAATTGAATGGGAATGTTGGCAGTTTAAAAGGCTGGAAAAGGCCTTCAATTGTCAACACAAAGATTTTCATGACCTTTTCAATGCAGTCAGGGAACAATACAGCACTACTCTACTCTTGTAAAGCCAGAATTTATGGATTTTTCAGTATGTCTAATACAGACTTCTATAAACTCAAGGTTACTCATTGAAGCAAACAGGATTTCCAAATACATCAGGTCTATGCTAATGCATCTTAGGTCTTCTGCTTTCCAGATCCATTAGAGCCTGGCAAAATGTGAGTTCTGCAGTTTTAATGGACTTTATTAATAATGCCTGTTTCAGAAACAGAGCAAGCCTCATTGTTGAGCCAAGACCTGCAATGACTTGTACATGTTTAGAGAAGAGCTTTTTTATTCATGAGAGATTGGTCTCATTTGTACATGAACGAAGCTATGTTAACTGCAAACATAAATTCATCTATCCATTGCATTTGTGCAAATTTTAAGGTATGAATCAGAAGACTGTCAGCAAAAGGGATCGTATAATTTTCATCTGTTGTCAGGAATGAGCCCATTTGTTCCAAAATATTTCATTTGTGTAGCAGTTAAATACACACACACACACACACACACACATATATGAAAAATGCCAGGTTGTAGGTAATAGGTAACATAATACTTGTGGGTATCATATAGTGGTTATACTGCTGTTTCTCTTTTTTTCAGATGGTTTCTGCCTAATGACTCCAGACATACAACACAGACATACCAAAATATTAAAAAAAAAATTATCAAAAGCTGTAAAATAAAACCAAAATAATTATTCTTACTTAAATGATATAGAGCTTTTCACATCAATCCCTATAAATCTTGGTTGGAATAGGTGTTGGCAAAGTTTATAGTAATAGTAACTAATCAGTGTTCTTTCTTATATTAATTAACCCAAGTATTCTCAAGAGATTACTTGAATCACAGAAATTATTTCCAACAGTCACTTGTATAAATAGAGAACTTGAAAATTAAAACAAAATATATTTAAAAATATGAATGTTTGATATTTTGAACTTTCTTATAATGATTTGCTGTTTGCGATTTATTTTCCATGTGTTGTGATTTGCTTGTTGAAGAGTTCAAATTATTTTACCTTATATATTTAAATATCTGAAGACATTGCTCATTCAGAGAATTTCTTGTTCCAGTGCAAGCAGGTGCATCTCTGAATAGCAATATTTGCTGCAGCTGTCTGGATGGTACTCTTCAGAGAGCTCAAATTCTTCGGTTACTTATTGCTACAATGTGCCTCTGCTAGGTGGGTGCTTGCCAGATTTCTAAGTTCTTCTAAAACAGTCATATTAACATTAAATAATCTTAAGAGAAAAACTTACACATTAATCTTGCCCTATTTTGGAAATGGTGGGCACAGTTGTTGGAATAATACAGTATGTCTGTGCAAATCAATTGAAAACTGTCTGATCCAAGTGACAGACTTCACCGTAAATAAGGTGTCCTTTGCCAGCAGCTCCGCCATAATCTAATTCGTTGACCTTTGATCAGCACTTTTGTCTGTAGCTACCATTAACTGGCTTTTAAATTAGAAAAGTACTCTCTTTTTCTATGCATTGATACACAATCTTGCATAATGTGACCCTGATAAGGTGACATCTCTAGATACTATCAAGACTCACTCTTAAGTGAACCATTTCTAGGGACTAAAGCAGATGCTGTTTGTAATTTTGTCTGGAGCAATGGCTGAGGTGTTCGATTCTGTTTTCATGTTAATATAAGAATATAAACAGAGCAATACTGATATATTCCTGATCAACTGACTGTTGAGTCTAGAACATTTATAACAGAATGAATGTTAAGATCACAGCTTAAGTGGGACTTAAATAATGACTCAGTATTTCATTTGACAAGACTGAAGCATTCAGGGATTTGTCTAGTAAACTTGTTATTTAGAAAAACACATGAAGATTTTTTGAAAGTTTAATTTAGGCTTTTTAAATATGCTTAATGTCATTTTTCACAAACATTTTTAGAAACCTTTGTATTTTGTATAAAAATGGAGCATAATGGAGTTATGTGCAAATACGACTTGGTGCATTGGAATATTTCTACAGACCATTGTCTGAAGATTTTATATTGAAAGCTGATTTTAGTGGGAGCTAAAAAAATATTATATATTAATTCCACCTTCTCTTTTAAATAACATCCCTGGTTTTTAATCTTCAGGAGATTTTAACTTTTGCTAACTGTATTAAAAGCAAGTACAAGCTATTCTGTATTTTCTGCAGGTTGTTGTTATGACAACTGGAAGTTTCTCTGTGTAGAGCTCTGGAAGATATGATAATTTTTGGGTCAAAGTAGACAACATTCAACAGTTTTACTACTAAAGGCAAGTGCAAAGTTTTTGTATATCTAGCCTTTGGATATATTAACAACATCTTCAGCAGGTTATCTACATTAGAAACACCAAACAAGTATAAAAGTTTTCCACATTTTGAGATTCATAAGAAAGTTTTAAGTTATTAATAAAAAAAAGTAAATCTGATTTTTAAAAATATTGAGCGTTATTTTATATGCAATTCCTGAGCCTTTTAGAATGACAGAGTAGAATCCAAGATTTTGGATGAATGCTGTTATCCATACTGTTCTGGGTGAGTTTTTCCATTACAATGGTGTCTATTTCCTGTGAATATTTGTGTTTCTAGCTCTCAGTCAGACTTTCAACTGTTCAGAAATACTGCTAACCACCAGAGCCAAACTCACTAGAATTTGTAGGAATGGTGATTCATTTCAAAGTTCTCAGTTTGCCCTAAAGATGTGTGTGTCCCTCAGCAAATACTCCACTCTTAAAATAGATATATCCACACTCTCCCAGTGTCCATTCTTGTTCAGATATACTCTTACCTCATGCCTTTAATGAAAATTTTATTGCATCTTATCCACTCATCTTCACCCTTAATGCAGTTAATTTTGAAGTGTTTTATCGGACCTTTGCACTTCAGTTTATCTCTTTAAATAATACAGGTGTTCCTCTCTGCGTTTCTTTTAGCTGAAGTAACTTTGGTTCTTTTTCTTTTTTTTCCCCTGTAACAGTTGCCAAATACAAATTTGCCTTTAGACAGTGTTAACTTCAAGTCTTCTCATCATTGTTCTACTTAGGTGTTCTCCAGAAACTCTATCACATTTCCAAATTAATGGGAATAATGTCTATTTCTAGGGTGCTAAATACCACTTTCAGTATTTTTATTTCTTTTAGAACAAACAATTTTTAAGGAGCAGAGGTGCAATCAGTGTTGTCTGTATTCATTTTATCTCACTAGATTCTGCTTGAAAGTGCTTCAGTCTTAAGGAAAATCTCAGCAGACATTTGCTCCAACTCTGTAGGATCTAGCCATCTTCAGGACCAGCAGAATGAAAGTTCAGTTCTTTTATTGTAATGGTGACTGCCAATGGGAACAAGCCAAAAATCTTAAAATGAGTTTTCCCCTTTTCTGTCAGTTGTTGATAGCTCTGCATCATGTAATGACAAACAAAAAATTGGACCTATGCAGTCACCATTAAATCAGTCTGGATTTTTAAAAACCGGTAGTTTTCATTGGCATGAAAAGGAGGTGAAAAGGTACTGTGATGTCTTACAGACCAAAGACATTTAAGAAACTCATGCTTCTATGCAGGAATCTGCACGGTGGACAGTGTCTGCATCCAGCTTTGGATCTAAATTCCTCTAAATTCTCATTAATCTACTTCTCCATCATAATGGGGAAAACATTTATCTGTTTTAACAAGTACAGGCTGACCAAACACAATGTAACAAATTGCTGTGCCATCTTTCTTGTCAGCAGTCATAAGTCTGATTCATTTAATTTACAGCTGCATACTAGACAGCGCTGTGGTAGGCCTGTAAGAAGTGTTGAGCATTAGAGATGAATTATAGTACAAATTCTGCACCACCCTGAAAACAGAGCCACTGTTCTCTGATAAATGCTACAGATGCAGTAAAATTAGAGACAGCCAGCCCATTAAAATGCAAGCTATATTTATAGCTTTAAAAATAAATTAAAAAATTGAGGAAGAGAAAAATGTAAGCACGAAGTGGTTTTATATACCAATTTTAATTTTTTTCGTTGCATTATAACAGTCCATTTGACACAGGTCCTTACTGCATTCAGTATTTTACTTTCAGAGGACCTGCCATTTACTGTGTCAGCAGTCAAATAACATCAGCTGTAATCTGTTGGCTCATGTGTTGGCTTCTCCTGACTAGTAGAAAATTGTACTGTGGACACATGTTGCTGTCTGTATTTTTAAAGTGTTTCAAAGAAATGTAAAAGCCATTTGCGGCATTATATATTGACATTTTGTTACCCTTAATTACTGAGGAGCTTTTCCCCTTTCCTTCTCCCATAAAGAGAAATTTTACTCTTGCTGAGAAAAGACGGAGAAATGAAGCTGCAGAGTTAGGCCGAGCTTCAGGACAAATACCCTATAGCTTTTTCTCCATGCTGGAAGTTCTTAGCACTAAAAGCTTGTTGTATCACCTGCCTGAGAAATTTTTGTTCCCATCCAAGAGAGACAGAGCTTCCCAGCTAACAGAAAATGATAGCATCTATGAATAACAGTTTATCAGATTTGTGTTCAGTGACCAACCGCGGCTGCGTACCTGGACTGTGAATGACTCCTCAAAATGCTTTCTATCCTCTGCCAGCATCATCTTTTTCTTGCCCAGTTTCTGCTTTAGCCAGCTGCTCCATGTGCTCTTCTTCACACGCTGTACCGTTTTTGTAGCCGTGCTGTAGGATGGGTAGAACTGTAGGTCATCTGCATTAGCATTTGATTCTGTGTCTCCAGTTCACTTTGTAGGTGTTTGGTCAAAAGACAGTAAAATAATTGATTCTTCTGAGAATACACAGGTGAGGAGTCTTAGTTTCTTCTACTGCTCCTTGAAAATGTGTATTTTTAGGAAAGTGTCAAATCCTTGGAGTCTAGTCTTTAAACCTGTCCTTCTCTGAGGGAGGATGTCAGTGTCATGTGGCTTTCCAAATTAGGTATGCCATTTCCTCATTTTCTTTCCCTTTCCTTTCTTATTATTTCCCAGCCCTATGATTACTTCTATTATTATTATTACTTTTATTATTACTACTATTATTATTGTTATTATTATTATTAAAAAGAGGAAGAAGAAGCATAAGAAAATTTAAGACAGTAGAGAGGAAAAGTGAGTGGAAGAATGGAATTAGTTTCTCATGCAAAAGGAGACTTGGAATAAAGATACACTTCCTTTTTCTTCAGGTGGAAGGAAAATATTTCCCACTCATTAATTATGCTATATTTCAAAATTGATGACATTTTATATAAAATTTTATTTTACTTTAATCCTTCCCTAAATTGATGCTGGATGCCACAGTCTGCAAGGCCTTGCTGTCCCTGGAGCCATATAATCTCCCTTTATGATGTGATACCACCTTACTTATGGACTAAGGGTACCCAAAATCCTTCCTATTGATGCTTTCAGGAATATTGAAGAGATTTTTCAGTACAGCAGGGTTTTCTTGTAATTTATTTTATATCTGCAGGAATATGTAATTCTGCTAATTAAATGTTAAACATAGAGGAAAGTTTAAGAGTGGAAGGTAAGTCTTTGTTAAATGTATAAACCACAAAGGAATAAGAGGTTGCTGTGATATTCTCTCTCCTTTCTCTGCCCCCACCCCTGTCCAGTGAGCTTATTCAAATTAGTGAATTATGTGTTAGACTAAGTTGTTCAACAGCATAATACAAAAATTCACAGTTCTTTGTGGCAGGTAAAATCCCTAAGAGATTTGACTTGCGTAAGAACAATTGATCTGTACTAGGCTTGTGGGATTTCATGAGGATCATTCTTTTACAGGATTAGGGAATCGTAAAGTATAAGGAAAGAATGAACCCTTTCACATAGGCAATCTTATCCTCACTGATCATGGATTCACCATTTCCCCTTGAAAGCCTCCTAAATGCAGTTGTCTTTCTCTTCCTCGCCCTCCTAATCTGTCTCAGAAATGATTATCAATGATTGCTTCCTCTAACTGATAAATAGTAATAGCTGTGGAAATGATCTAAACTTGTTTGTGGGATTACTACTCACTGATGTTTCCTTTAGTCTTGTAAGGATGGTACCCTAAGTTTTACTATTTACTGGTCTTGTTATGACTGTGTTGTGTTTTCCTGAGATTCTGGGAAGGGCTTTGGGATGTCAGCCTAAATCTCTCCTTGACCAGCTTCTAATTTATCAGACTCTTCAGAGCTGGACATTGGGAAACTTAATGTTGCTTCCAAGGGAAAGAATATATTATTGTTCCCATAACTATAACTGTAATTTTGTTATCTTTGTTTCCATTCTTTATCTCTCCATATACATAATGTGCCAAAGACTTTGTATTTCTATTACACAGTAAATAAGGAAATGGTTGTTCCAGTTCCATGCTTCGAGATGTCCTGGAAAGGTTTGCTTAAAAAAAAGGTTGCCTGCATATAAATGAGTTGGATTGGCAGTATGTTTTAAAATTTGTTGTTATGGGTAATTTGAAAATAACTGGGAGAAGTAAATGGTAATTTCTTCACTGCTGTTGTCATGGGTTTCTGGGGGGTAGAAAACTTGAGCAGGAGGGAAATATTTATGTAGTTTTCTGTGTCAGTTAAATAAATAGTTTGATTTTTTTCAGCATATTTTTCCCCACATAAAAAAATTATGATAAATAATATTATTTGGAGGAATAGGATATGTTTGTGCTAAAAGTTTCCAGGATATTAGTACTGAAGCTGTAATGTCTCAGACAGGGCTACAATATAGTTCTGCTGAGTCCTGCAAACCTGCATGTTTGCCATCAGAGTTGCATGTCACGGGACTTGATGATAAACAGCTATGACTAAATGAGAAAAAAAAAATGTTTGTTTGCATTTGGATATGTGTGTGTTTGCATACCAAATGTAAGGGTGCATTGCCTGTTCCTAACTCCTTTCTATTAAAATTGCTATTTAAACATGAAACAAAATATTGTTATTTATTTTTCTTCCACACTCGTAGTCCCACCTCATTTCATTATATTAAAGAGACATGTCCAGCAGAGCTGTTTAAATGCTCTCGCAGAAGGATGCTACAATAAGTGGTGTTTGTTTTGGCAAATGTCATGCATTCATGTTGTATTTCTTACAGACAATTTCATGTATACTCTATTGGCTTTAGCAATGTTTGACTGCTACTTTGTATAATTAAGCAAAGTCATCCACTATATATATTTTCCTTCATCATTTAGTACAAACCTGAGGTAGGCTTAAAGTGTACACATTAGCTTTATTGATATTAATGCCACTATCTGAATTTTTCCTTTCTTGAAGATATAAATTATTTTGCTAATTACATTCTTAATGACCAGTAGCATATTCGGAATATATATTCCAGTTCTGATGAGATCAAATAGATATGTTCCATGATGTTCATTATGCAAATAAAAAATAAATACCTCATTTTAAAAAAAACCCCTATAACGACAGTCAATTATAAATCATTTTGTTAGCTTTTCAGCACTGCAGCTTTGGGAAGCTTTATCCATGTAATCTGCTTTTTTGCACCTTAACCTATTAACTCCTTTTAAAGACAATAATGTCTGCCAAATGAAACAACAGAGCATTTTAATTCATGTTTAAAGCAGGCATGCAGTTGTCATATTGCAGCACCTCTAATTCGATGCTAAAGACTTCTTTACTACCTGTTATTCATCTTAAATGAAAAAACAAACATGCTGTTAAGAAAAAGGAATACTCACTTGAGAAGGATTCTGCAAGCTCTGTTCTGCTAGTCCACAGATTGAAATGATGGAGCCGGATTTAGAAGTAGCTTATTAGGTGCATGCTGCTTCAACAGTTACAGCTTTTTTTTTTTTTTAACTGAAAGACGGAATCATTTTCTTTTAATGAAGCCAGCATAGAATGATATGCTGTCCATGTTGCTATGAGAGACTAAACTTGCACAGCAAAGTCAAACAATTTCAGAATAACTTACCAAGGGTCATTCACGATCAACTTGCCACTGCTTTTCTGTGTAGGCACAAACTTTAACAGCATGAAGGAAGATCATGGTATGTCACAAATGCAGGAAATTACTAGTCAGTCATGTACACTTGAGATTGAAAGTGATGGAGTCAGTATTGTTTGTGAATATAAGCAGAAAACTGGGTAAAGCCAAAATCTTTCAATTTGGAACACCCACTGAATTCTCTTAAGAGGGGACAAGGCTCTGATTACAGTCAATCTGCAGTACCTGCTACTCTCCCATGCTCTGGTGGTTGTATGCTGTGTCTAGAGCTCCAACCCTGAGAAAAAGAGTGTAGGAACTGCCCCAGATGGGTCACAGGGATGTGAAAACCAATGTATTTTGTTTTCTTTTGATATTTTGTGAAAAAAACTATTAAGCATCACAATTTTTGTGTGTACACAAACCACTACAAGTATAAAGACACATAATTATGGTTATAAAATCATCCACATACATCTATATATTTACTATATAAAACCACACACAGTTTTGGAGTTTTAGTAATGTCAAAACATTGCAATTATAGACGCATAATTATGGTTATAAAATTATCTGCAAGTATCTGTATATTTAATATATAGAACCATATATAGTTTTGGAATATTAGTGATGTGACCATTTTAAGTATTTAAATGGTTTTTTAGAAGTCTGCCTGTGGAAAACCCACCACAAATATGTGCATCATGGTCCGACAGTCAATGATATCTACAGCAATGCACTGCATATATGAATTTAGCCTGCATTTTGAAACATTCTATTTTGTCTTTTGCCCAAGGATTCTTTTGGATAGAGAGAGATCTCTGATCCATTTTTCAACTGGAAGTTGCCCTGAGTATTCAGGTTTTGGCTTATACTGATTTAGTTTGCCCAAAAGACTGGATCTTTTATCTCAAATCTGGAGGCAGAGACAAACTGTGCTATCACCCATACTTTGCATAATTTCCTTGCTAGCCTGACATGGGAGGATGGCCAATAGTAGCCATGCCCCCATGTCTTGACTTGAAAGAATAAGGTGTCAGGGGATAAGGAAGAGGAATTGTTTACATTAAGTTGTTGCACTGCTGCAACAACTTAATGAGTTCCTACATGTATCCCAGTCAGAGTGGGTTGCTTGGGAACTTCCCCTTACAGTTTCTCCTTATCAGCTATCAGAACATTTGGGTTTATTACTCCCACTAAGTTTTGATCACTGGCCAATGTGCAAGAACTTGGTTGTTCAGGGAGGCAGATCTTCACAGCATCCCAGGAGCAAACTTAACCATAGCACCTTCCTTTCACTAGAAAAAAACCCAGACCTTGCTTCTTGAAAGACAATGATTAATGCCTCTGAATTGACATGCCATTGGGTTCAAAACTCATCAGAAGGTCCTGGACTCCATCACTCATTGCTTCTAACAGCTGCAAGGTACAGACATAGAGCAGAGGTTTGTAGCTCATTGATCATGATGTGTTCAGTACGAGAATGGCTGTTGTAACTGTAGCATCTTGTAACTGCATTGCTTCTTGCGTTCCTATTTGCTTTAATCAATGGTGATATGGAAAACGTTTGACTGCTCTTTATTCTGTTTGTTTATGTGATTTTTTTTTTGGAGTGGGGAGTGGATGAAGGGGGAGGGTGATGGTGATTGGGAGTGGGGGTTTGGTTGGTTGGTTGGTTTGTTTTTCGGTTTTGCTTTTTTTTTTTTCCCCCAAAGCAGCAGCAAGGCCACTGCATAGCTCTGTAACTAGTTTTTCCATGATAAGATCTTTTGACTAGCAAATTCTTCTCCTCAAGCTCTGTTATATCTTGGAAGCAGACAGGTGTGTTTGAGTCAAATGCAAACGGGCAGTCATTATATATCAGGACCTCCATGTTGGGGAAAAGGAGAAAGACCATTGATTGTATTTTTTATGAAATTTCCAGTTGACATGAGAGGAAGGGAAACATGACTTCATTTGCAGACTTTGCTTTAGCCACTCCGTACCTACAATCTGGAGGCTAGAGCTGAAATATTGGTCAGCTCTTTGTGCATATCTTTTTTTCTTTTGGATCTTGCAGGTTTAAAATAATTTTTCCAGGAGTCAGTGGTCAGTTCTAATTTAGGCCAATGGAATTCCAGTTCCAGTTTCCAAAGGAAAGTAGTAGGGCAAGGCAGAGGAACTTCTCATTGAACAAAACTTCTGTCATGAACTACAAAGAACTTTTTATTTCTACCTCCTTTTCCATTTCTCCATTTTCTTGGCTTGCCTTTCCTTTTGCACACTCTGCTGTACCAAACAAGTCTCCTTTCACTTCCTGCCCATTCCTGAGCAAAGCTTTCTCCTGAATCCATAATCCTATTGGGAAGTCCTATACAGGGCACGTGAAGCTTCTCAGAATGAATGGCTAGCACAACCACAGAGCTTGGAGACAGATATAGGATTTATCATCACTAACCTTGCTGAGAAAACAGTAACACGATTGATTCTAAGTATATCTTGCAGAACACTGCTATTTAACCACTCATTCTTTCCCTTTTTAAATTTTTTCTTTTTTTTACTCCACCTTCCCTTTTTCTCAGTAAAATTATTGCTAACAATAACCTCAACAGCAGCAGGAGAAGAAAACACAGTCAAAGTTGAACTCTGCATTTCAGCAGTAATGTGACTGGAATCTTTGGTCTTGCCTATTTATGTGATTTCAACTGAATATTTCAAAACTCCTTCAGTATGAGGAACACAGGCCTCAAAATGGTGAGAGAAAAAAGGCAGTGAAGCAGGTATTTGTAAAAGTGGTGCTTCAACAGGTAAAAACAAAAGTCCAGAGCAAGACTGATATAATTGTTCAGTTGTCATTGATTGTATAACTTAGTTGGCTGGTAACTTTATGTGCACAATATTTTATTGCACCAAACAGAATAAGGATTAAATCTTCCAATGTATTCCAGTTCAACTTGAATGAATAACAGGGATTGCCACAGAAATACTATTGGATGACTTCAAGTATTTTCTAAGTGTCTATGAAGAGTGCATCTATATTGATCTCTGGTAAAGCTTGTGAAAACCACCACAACACTTTAACAATGATAAAAGCTTTCAAAGTTTAGTGTCTATTGTTTTCATCTTCTTTCAGTATCATCATCTTTCAGCATTGTATTTAAAATCCTTGTTAAAAATACTCTCATCACATCTAGATATAGAATAAGCAAAGGTTAGAACCTGGAAAACTGCCCAAGGCAAAATAAAACATAACCCTTAAATGAAGATAGAAGTTTCCTCTGGAAAAAAAAATGCTATGAACTGTGATAAATTCTTGAGAATTTGGAATTTTTACTAAATTTCACAGAACCACAGAATGAGTTGGATTGAAAAGGGCCTTAAATATCATGTAGTTCCAACCTCCCTGCCTTGGGCAAGGACACCTACCACTAGACCAAGTTGCTCAGAGCCCCATTCTTGGACACTCCCAGGGATGGGACATCCACGGCTTCTCTAAACAGCCTATTCCAGTCTTTCACTACCCTCACTGTAAAGAATTTCCTCCTAATATCTAATTTAAACCTACCTTCTCTTATAGATGTATAAACACACATAAATGTACCTCCATATACGTATTTTGATTTGGAAAGTAATTTATGCTTTCATGGGAAAAAGCTGAAAGCTCCTCTTTTTCATTTACTTTCTTCAGACCAAGTCATTGCTAAGATCAAGGCTGCAGTAAGAGTACAGATAGTGTGTCTGAATGGTGTCCTATGGTTTTGAAAGGAGCTTGTTTTGTGCTTGTGGTTGAATACAGGGTTTTTCACTAAAGTGATCAATCCTTATGGTGAATTCAAGGTCTTTAACTGGTCATGGTCATCCTCCCTTCATGGAATGACGTAAGTAGGGAACTTGGAAAAAGAAGCTCTCTCGGTCCTCATGTATAGGGAGTGTTTTCTAATGCTAAGATGCAAAATAACAGAGGCAGGTTGAGAATAGGCTTCAGAATCCTTCCCTGACAGTTCAATGACAGTTGTACAAAATTTTACAATCTCTAGACCTTAACAAGGAGAGAGAGAGAAAGGAGGCATTGATGGTCCTTTGTTGGCTCAAAATCTACACAGGATCACTGTCAGGGTGCAGCCAGGGCCAGGCGCTCTCAGAGGCAAAGAGCCACAGAGGCTTCCCAGGTGCTGGTGGGGCAAGGCCTGCCAGAACCCTGTGTTTTTCCTGTAGTGTCTGTCTGTGTCACTGTTGGTGACTGGAGTCTTAGGAAGGACTGGTCCTGCAAATGCTTTATATTGGTGAAGCAGGACTTTTGGACAAACATAAAGTCATCTCTTAAAACTGAAGACCTGGATATTTGCTGAGTTTGACCCCAGTCTACAAACAACCTCAGCTGCTCTGAAACTGCATTTCTAAAGAAAAAATAAAAATGGCCACTTTTTGTTCTGAAGACATAAATTGTACCTTGGCTGGGGGATTATTTGGTCTTTCTAAATCCTCTGGGATTATTCAGAAAAAAAAAAATGTGTCCTATCTGGCTGCAGTACTCATGACTATTAAGTGTAATCAAATATGGGGAGACAAGAGAGGGGATAACTTTGCAAGAGGGGGTGTGCTGCAAATTCAGGCAACATAAAGCAATTTCCCTTTCACATGTGCACTAATCTTTTCTCCCACCATGTTTATCATTCTCTGCACATAGCCTGCTATCTGCACATCAGTCACGCTCAACTTTCAGCAGCCTGGCTATTGCACACCTACGCACAGATTCCCACAGTCTTCATTCATTTCACATTTGTGTCAGCATCTAAACACCTTTGTGGGAGCCATAGCACACACAGAAAATAAATGTTAATGACAGTGCTTGTGAAGAATTGACTCTTTCTGGGAGATGGTCATTCTGGACACTTATAGGCTATATTTTGTGTTCCACTAAACCTTGTCTCTTTTATTATTTAAAAAAAAAAAAGCCAATGCAAATATCAAATGTAATGACTTTTGAGGAATAGAAACTTTACTTTTGTCAAAAGAAACATGAAAGAATTTGATGGTGTCAAGCTGAGAACGTTATTAAAAGCAGGGAATATAATACCCCCCTGTTGAAGGTATTGACTCCAATATAGCTTGGAGCAGAAAATACTTAACCTTGGTCAGCACTGCTAAGAGGGTGCTAAGATGGCCTGTTACAATCTCTACCTTTGATATTCAAGTGTATTTTTTTAACTCTGGAAATAAAGACACTAAACTAAAATGCTTCTGAAATTTATGAAGTATTTTTGTCTCTCCTTTTTTTGTCTATTTCTCTGAGCCTTTATAGATTTTCAACAGGATAGTATTCTTTATACCATCTGTAATCATCATTTTTCCAACATGTTGCCAGTGTTGCTTCTCTAGTTATTTCTCCTACAATTGCTTCAAGAAGATGTAGGGAAGGCAAAATAGAAAAATCAGACTATAGATGCCAAAATGATTTGTGAAAATGCATATGTCTGTCAAGATCTATTTAGACAGATTTTTGTAAAGTATATTTGCTGTGAATTGTTAAATTTGACTCACTTGAAAATTAATCTTTTCCAGACCCTTCAGGTTAGCAAAGGGGAAACTGAAGCCCCATATTGTGCAAGCTAATGGGAGAAAATAGGCTTTCCAAACCATAAATGTCTGTCTTGTTTCTAGAGAAGGGAATATGAGCTACTTAGAACTGCCATTGTACAGTTTTTCTAACTGGTCTTTCTTAATCTTTAGCAAAAGTAGGAATAGAAATGAAATAATATAAAGTATTATAAGCCATTACCTGTAGGAAAGATTACTTGTGATATAGACATAGTATTGTCACTTCTTGGTATGAAGAAGTTGATTGAGTAGTTCCAAAATAATTATTCTTGCTTCAATGAATAGAAAATATTCATTGTTTTAGGGTGTAGCTTTCATCTCATGACATAACATGGCTATTGTTTTAGAGCCTTACTTTGAACAGCCTGCTTTGTTTGGGAATATGAAGAACAAACACCCATTTCTAACTCACCAAGATCCCCCTGTAACTCCAACCTCATCCAGAACCCAAGCACATCCATCAGCTCTGAAAACTGAAGATCATGTTGCAAGGAAGGTGTCATTAACATGCTGCTAATGGGATATGACTTCTCATTCTACCATGTAGTATGGCAGTTGCAGGGCGGTAGTTATGTGGGCTATTTTCTTTGCTGATATGTGGTGTCTGTCTTCCAGGGACTGATGGAGAGCTTCTGCCAACAAACAACACTATAATACCTCACTGGCTAAATGGCGACAGAAAAGGATGAGTGTTCTTAAGATAATTATTATAGGGAAAATAAATTTTCAACCGTATATGCCACCTATCTTGTAAATCAGCCCATTTTATTGATTTCTCAGTCTTTTAAAATGTACTATAGTTTAAACATGCAACAATTAATTTAGATTACAGACAATGTAGTCATGTGATTCCTGGATTTCATTTATAACGAGAGGAAGAGCTGTATTACCAAAAACACCTGCCAGTGTTGCGACTGCAAAGATACAGAAGTAAGAAACCCCAAAACAAAGATCCAACATTTATTTCAAACTGCAATTAATTTGTATCATGCCTGACTCATAAAATGAGTTTTCATTATCTGTAAATGATGGTTTGTTCTCATGGCAATTTGTAGTTTAAAGATGTTTCAGGGCATGATATAATCAGCATGATCCCTCAAAAAACAAGATGCAGCTCCAAATAGATTTAGTATGTTGGAAAATCCTGATCTAGATTAAACCAAATCACACCTATTTGATTTTACTGAGGAGAAATAATAGTATCTGCTGCAGTAATGACTAAACTCAAAAATACAAATTTTAGGTGATCCCCTGTAAGGGCATAGATACTAGATCTACTTTTAATGAGTTTTTAACAAATTTTTTGAAATGAGTATGCTCAAAATTTCATTTTGTAATTGATAATGTTTGGGTTAATTTTCAATTTTTAATCATCCCAAAACTTAAAGGAGCTTCAGATATTTAGCTTTGATTTGTTATTAAACTGAGAGATTCCCATTTAACTGTCAGATATTGCATTTAGGATCATTACATGAGAACACTACTGGATAACCCTGATGACATATCAGAAATCTATCACATAGTGTTGTGTTTCAGTCTTCCATATGGATTTTGGCAAAGTTGTGCTTTACACGGTATTTCATATCTTAGCTGCTGAAGAATTACTCTATTACTGCTTTTTTCCTTGATGAATTTACACAAAGAAATATATTGTTTTAAGAAATATATAACAGGCTTTCTTCTGTTAAAATATCTTTTATTTCTGGCAGCTTACTCTGCCAAAGCATCACTTACTTCTGTGCTGTCAAGAGGATTACAATGAGGTAGGCTGCATTAAAAGACACAGAATAGAAACTCACAATCAGTCTGGCAAAAATATTCAGATAGTGATGACGGATTGCAGGGATAGATATTGGACCAAAAAAGAGCAACTGCCATTGCATTATCTGTGTCTTTTTCTGTTTGTGATCCTTTCTCTTACCTTCTCTTTTGTGAATCATAAGGATAGTATTTGAGTATTCATGTTTATTTGGCTCTACAGACTTGTGAATCAAAGTGCTTCTTGGAGGAGAAAGTTTGTTTATGGGGGAAGTTGGATTTTCACTTTGAGGTATTTATTGCTCCAGGATTTTGAGAGCTAATAGCTTCTGCCCACTTTCTACTAGGAAAAGTAAAATGAATCTTCTATTATTATGTTACAAGGTTGGATAAAATTATATTTTACATGAAAGTTTTAGGATAAGAATGTTTGGGGCTTTTTATTCCTGCAGAGTAATTAATGATTCTTGAGTTTTAAAGAGAGAGAAGGAGAATTTCAGAGCTCCCAGAAATGTCTAAACATGTTATATGAGGTATTATAATGTTTGTAGCACATAGTAGCCAAGTGTACTAACACTGTGTATCAAATCCTAGAATGAAAAGAAATGGCTGTCTGTTATAAATGAACTATCTTCAAAAGTGTAAAGCTTGCCTTACGTAGCATAATAGACCACAGGCTAAGAGGGGCAATCTAGCAAGTAAACAGAATTGCTTAGAGAGATTATTATATGTGGGATGTAATTTTGTATTAAAGAAGAAGGAAAGCAGGAAGGGTGAATTATTGAAGCTAATGAATTATGAAAATGGATAAGTTCTCATCCAGTCTAGCATGCTTACCATATAGAAATACTGATGTTTTCAGGGCAGTTTGGATGAAGTTGTTTTGCTGATCTGAATGCAAATTTAAGTATTTCAGACATTTTTATGACATTAGAGGATGGTAATTTTCAGAAGTGCTCAATGCTACGGCCATTGAAAATTCAATCAAATCCCTGAGGTTTATATGTGGTAGTACCCAAGCATCCCGCACCATGATTTTTGAGACCCATTAATACACAGAACAAGATGATTGTTGACTCATTATTGTGTTTGCTGACCTGAGACATCAATGGTTTTCTCAGTTCTCCTTGTTTTAGCAATGTCTTTGGGCTTGGCCTTCTCAGCCTTCAAGGAGAGGTTGTTTATCAGAGAGGGCCTGGGCCACAGTGACCATACCAGATCCCTTTATCTCACTCCTTTGCTTCCATATCTGATTTGGCCAGTAGTCTTCTGCTAAAATCTATTACCATATATTCCAGATGTCAACAATACTCCTGGTTTGATATGTGTTCAGAGAGGAGAAACAAGTGAAAATTTTCTGAATGCCTGTAGTCTGGCAGATCTGAGTTGTGGTCCATAAACCTCTGAGTGCCACAAACTCAGGTCTAGCAGGTCCATGAAGAGCTATTCAAAGATACAGCCCCCACAGGAAACTTTTTGGAAAATTATATATCCCACATTAAAGGAATATACATCTCACATAAAATCTTGTACCACATCAAATTCAGATGCTTTGGAGGATGGAAAAGTATGGCCTTTCTTGTTGCATATTTTGTCCAATTGAAGATTTTCAGATCCTATAGCCTAGTAACCAATCATGCTAATAACTTTAGAATAAAATACAAAGGCTGCATATGAGATACTTTATCAAGTCAATTGCTGCAAACAAGGAGATGAAATATTTTCCCAAATGCTCCATATTTGCTAGGATTGAATTGTGGTAATAAAGTACTTACAGTTACCTGTCAATGCAGGATAAATAAATGCAGAATCAGCAGAGTCAGAATTTGACAAGAATTCAGGCTATCTAGTTAATGCATTTTTATGTAGGTGAAAATACAGACAGAAACACGCTAGTTATAAAAGCTGAAGTACTATTTATCAATGTACTGTATTTAATTTATATAATAGATGATGTCAGGAAGACAGGGTCTTGTTTTTTTCTGACCAAAAATTGTTTAGACTAGACCTACTGACAAACTGCAACTGTGGAAATTTCATTTTCTGTTCACAAGGGGTTTTCTTTAATTTCAGGCTAAGAGAGATTACTTTTGTCTGCTCTTTAGCTAGAACTTCTTATGTAGGACTGTACTGTGTAGCAGTTCCCACAGTCTTTCCTGAGGTGCCTACGGTCAGTGATGAATGAAATTATCTCTGTGTAAAAGAAGAGGTGTATCGGTTTATAAAATGCCATGGATTCTCATTAATTACTTGAATGTCATCATTGTGCTCAGCATGGTTTAAATATGCACCTTGTTTCAGAGCAAGAAGAGCTGTAACTTTATCTGTGAAATGCTTACATGAGTTAGCAACTGCTCATGTGTCATGCCTTTTGCCATTTATGCCTGTTCCACTGCTCTGCCTAAGATGCCTTACCAAGTAACTTCTCAGACTAAGTATTTGGCTGACAGCACAGTGCGATGTAGCCTCCACTTCTGTGCTCATCACATCTCTTTATGAGGCAAAGTGTCCTGTCCCTTAGGGAGCACTTCTGAGGCCAAGATTTTTCTGTTCCATGTTAAACAGGTTTAATAACTTCATTTTTGCTGTTAATACCTCTATTTTGAACTAATTGCAGAGTTGTTTTCCAGCACATAGTAAAGTTGCATTATACGCTAGTCTTAGCATAAAATAACCTACATTCCTCTTACATAACCAAAGCAAATTTTTCTTTTGAAATTTTTTTCTGAACAACTGCAGCTCAACAGTTTTTTAGGTCCAAGTGCCACTAAAATGATGAGCAAAACTTCTGGGATCAGGTCTGCAGACTTTCCTTTTGCAAGCTGGACAGACTGTATCTTTATACCAATAAATTAACACCTCTAACACTGAGACTCACTGGCACAAAATAACTTCGTCTATACTGTTGGTCTCTCTTAGTCTTCAAAATAGAAAAGTGATTTCTAGATTATAGCTCAGAATATTTCTTTGTCCATATTGATTTGCAGATGTGCCTGCAACTTAAGGACTACCAGGACAGTTACAGTTCTTGGAACTGTTTATCAAAAAGCCACAGGAACTCAGTTCTGTCACATTTCTATTTCTTCTCCAATTTTCAACTGTTTAAACTCAGCCAAAATAGCTGCCTTAGTATTACTGTTCTTTTATTCATTAGAACTATGCTCTTGCACCTGTCTCCATTATGTCTGCATTTTGAATAATCCAGTGAGCTCTCTGCCTCCACTTAAGAGTCACAATCAAACTGTGGTTTGGGGCTGTATCTCTTTTATTTTTACTTAGCTGGTTTCACTTAACTTCAATCCAACATAATAGTTCAAATAGTTTTTTTTTCCTGAGTTCAATGTGGAAAGTCTTCCTGGGCAGCTGCTTCTTTTACTTAACCAGCATTTGTCAATTCTGTGATGCTGATTTCCCAGAAATAGCACTAATTTAATTTTTTTTTGTGATTTCTATTCCTCTTTTCCCCACCTCCCCACCTGTATTTTTACACTCATCTGTTCTGCTCATTGCTTAGAACAACTACGGTCTAAAATAAGTACACTCTTCTTTTATTCCTCAGTGCATGGATTTGGAATTCTAAGTTTAGATACCTGAGCTTGAATAGTGTGTCAGGGAATAGGTTAGTGCTAAGATTCACAAGTTTGTCATTACTGGCATTAAGTAAGTCCCTCAAAACTTAGTCTGAATACTTTTTTTTTTTTTAAAAAAAAAAACTAAAATGTTAAAATTGAGTATTTTTTAATAGAAATCCATAGCAACTTATATACTGTGAATCTCATGTCTTTTTCTGAAAATCTGCTTCTCAGCTTGTTGGCACCCAGCCTGTACCAGAGCATGGGTTACTCCCAGAGGTGCAGGAATTCCTTTGCATTTCCTTGTGTTGAATTTGATTCCTCTCTGTTCATTTCTCCTGCCTGTCAAGATCTCCCTAAATGGCAGCACAACAATTTGGTGTATCAAATACCCCTCCCAGTTTTGTATCATCTACGGACCTTCTGAGGGTACACTCAGTAAAATCATCCAGGTCATTAATGAATGTATTATTCATGTATTATTATTCATGGTATGTATCCTTGAGGTATAGAACTAGTGACTTATCTTTTATTAAAGAAAAAAGGGACCAATGTAGTTGTGCATGTTGAAATGAACAGAAAGGACAAAGGAAGGGGAAGGAAACAATGGAATTCTCCCTATTGTCTCTCTAAGGCTGCCTTTGTTGAGCTCAGATATGTTGGTATTTCCTGTTTTGCCTCCTTTCATAAAAGATCAAAATCCTTTGGGGCTATATCCCTGTGGGTTTCAAGAAGTTGATAGAGAAGGGGAAACTATAGAGAGAGTTTGAATGAATCTGCTATATAGACATGTGGACGAGCAGTTTCACCTAGTGTGGAAACCCATTTGTTTCAATCTTACTGCCAGTGATCAGTAAATCAGGATGCAGAGGGAAGGGGACAAGTTTCAGTTATTGAATTTTTTCGTATTCAGATTCTGACATCAAAATATGAGGTTTGATTTCAGATCACTTTTAGAGAGTAGCTCTAATCAACTAATAAAGTTAGTTCATGTATTATATACTGAAATTGAATGAGAGGAAAACAGAGGTGCTGGCAACAAGTCAAAATTGAATGTACCTATTTGTTATTTTATATAGGAACAAATGGTTTTCCAGCACAGCTTCTGAACTTTTAAGAAATGTCACTCACTCATTGCAAGAAATTGTCTTTCAATCAAGTCCTCTAGCAGCTTTGGCTTGATCTATGTCTTATCATTGCAAGTATTATCTGTAAATAAAAAACAACAACATAATGCCATAAAAGTATTATTGGAAAAGAGAAAGTAACATCACTTCCATTACTGCTGACATCAAGCCAGACTGATCCATGAATAAAAGTCTTCCAGATGACCAGAAGCGCACATTATGTTGTTGCCGGCAAAGACAGATCTCAAGATAGTATGTCTCTTTGTGGTTACTTTATTTTCAGTATTCTTTCAGAAAGTATTTTGTGATTCTGAAAAAAATTAAGGCTCATTATTGGCCTAAATACAAGCTCACAGTTGTGGAGATGCTTTCAGCAATGATGTAAGTCCCAAAGGGATTTGAAAAAGGGTAAAGGTGTTTTCCATATGGTTAAATGAGAAGCCCTCCCAAGGCTTACAAGACAGAATGGAAAAAGACAAGAGGGTGAGATGGAATTAAAGGATTCAACTGTATACATTAAAGGTGGCTGGGTAGGTAAGGTGGCCTTCTGAATTGTTATGCACTTTCCACTACTTGATGTGTGAGCCTGGGAAAGCCAATCAGTCTTTGGTACCTTGGTTATCTCTTTCCAAGTGTGAGGGCAAGAGCAAAACCATCCCATGGATAGTAGAATATCCAGTAGCTACAGAGGAGTTGTAAAACTCCACAGGGCATGAATTGGAAGGATTATGACACACTGAGAGTAGACAAACAGCAAGACACTGAGAGGTGTTGTCCAGTATGAGTAGAATGAAACCCAGACACATGTATATACTCTGCTGCAGTGCATACACCCCTGCAATGCACAAATGAGGGGTATGGTGTACCCAGATAGATTCCTTTTTAACATTAGAAAACAGGAATATCAGGGGCTAAAAATGCTGAATGGTTGTCTGAAATGACCCATTATCAGAGCTGTTTGTTTTTTAATTTCTTTTTTAAAGAGGTCAGATTTGAAAGAAAAATTCCTACCAATTTGGAGAAAATGCATTGTTTTGAACAGCTGGCCATTTATTCAGCCTTGTGCCTTGGCAGTATGGTACCTGACAGTACTATATTTTGTAGAAGAGTGCAAATACATTCTTAGAACAAATGGCATCAGACAAAACTTCACTACATAATTACTAAAACATTCTAAGTCTTCTTTCCCCAAAGCACCTTAGTCAGTCAGATGGTGTCATCCAGTGACTCTCAAACACGTTGACTGAATATAATGAATATTCTAATCACTGGAGATATACACTCAGTCACTAATTCTTTATTGCACACATATGCATTTTATGGAGTGCTATTATTCATAGTCTAATACTACTTGGAACTCAAAGAGTTTTTCCTTCTAAAATGTGGATATTTTGATTGTTCATTGCTATTAAAAAGCCTTACCTCTCAGCTTTCTGTCCATGCGATCATTACTAATTCTGTTTTACAGACCACAAAAAATCCCTGGCTCATGTTTATAGAGTGCCTTATAATTTGTTGCTCCAAATACTGTTTAGCAATAAACATGATGATCAATGTTAGATTTGCCAGCAAGCTGCTGAAAGACAGTTTGAGTATCCCTAGAATTGCATGATCCTGTCTTTTTTCTCTGAAACACAAGGCAGAATAAAGATGCAGAACAAAAGGCCTACATGTGGCTTCTTGTATGACAACAAAGTACCAGCAGTATAGTAAAACTCCTTTGTTTTGTGACTTTGGAAGAACAGAAAGGAGCTTGCTATGTTTAAAATCACTTTCATATACACAACTTGTCTTCCTTCCACTATTTGTTCAAGAGAAATTTTCAGTGTGTTTAGGAATATGATTGAAACTGATAAGCAAGACTGGCTACGTACTGAAAAACAGATTACCGACACTTAGCTTCAAACATGGATAATTCTTATACCCACTGGTCTTATATTTGCTTGTACAAATGCTGATAGGGAATCTGACATGGGGCTGATTATGCAGCGACAGGAGGAGATAAAAGGCCACAGTACAGTGAATTTGACTTATGAACTGGAATTCATTGGAATCACTGCAGCATCTAAAAATCTTATGTGACTGGATTGGAGCTTTGCTAACTGAAAAAAACAGAGAAAATAGTTCTGCATATACACTATACACATGCATGAGAAGCCTGCTTGTTTGTTACAGTTTTCGTCCTTCTTAACATGAGTAGCAGGAGTACAGGAAGAAACTATGGAGATGGAAAAGAAGTATCTGCTGTCCCTACACTTCATGAGATTTTCTTGCTTACTAGTACAGGAAGAATTTGAGAGTAAGATCTTGTTTGCTAAAGCATTAATTTTAAACATCAGAGTAACCTAAACTGAAATGTTGTGTATGTTCAGATGGTATATATGAAATGGTAATAAGACCTGATGATAGATTATTTAGCCATGGTCTGGTTTTGCTAATTTGTTGCAAGATTTTTCCAAAAGCAGCTCTTCATGCTCTTCATTTGTATCTGGAAATTGTCATGCTTTACTTTTATGAATTAAATGGGTGCATGAGAATATGAACTTTGACATACCCTTAAAATCAGAAAGTGTGAGTAGTACTTCACACAGAATTAAAGTGGATCTAGCTGCTCAGATATTGAATTCAATATTGAAACTAAGACATTTGCAGTTCTGTCTTGTGGGCAACACATTGTTGACTGAGGTAAAAAGGAAGCTGTGTTCTGTCCTGAGCATAAAAACTGAGTTTTTATGAGGGTAGAACTATTTCTACTTTGCATGGATTGACACAGAATGGTGTTTATGGTCTCTCTTTACTATAGTGACTACCAGAAGCTGAGAGGTTTTTGAAGGAATTTTCCCATTAAAACCTATTCTGACAATGAAAAGAGATCCTTACAGAAACAACAACAATGTGCTGAAGAGACTCTCTTTCTGTATTGGGCTTTGTGTCACTACTGTGAGTGGTTTGTATTTAATGCTCTCCTTAAAGATGTTTCTTAAACTTAACTGGGTTTTAGTTGTACTGGACAAAGGTAGTGTAAGTTTGTGATATTGGTCTCCAGTTCTTTGATATGCAATCTTTGAAGATGCTAAAATCACACTGTAGGGTAAATTTTGATCTCTCATTTTACCAATAAAATTCAAAAAATACTGTCTGGAAATGTTTTATGCAGTGATATAGCTGCATAAACGTTGACTTTAACTTTCATGAGAAAAGGCTTCCATGGATTAAGTCAGCAAACCTTATATATATATATAACTTACAGCAAACCCAAGCTCTTTCCCTTTCCCTCTCCAAATCTCTTCCTTCAAAAGTTACAGAGGGAAAAGGGGATGTAAATGAAAAGGATCACTGTATAGGCCTGAATTCCAGTTTTGTTTGGTTTTTGTTTGTTTTTTTTCCTTATTTGTGGTTTCGTTTGGATTTTCATTTGTTTTGGTTTTTGTTTAATGTTTTTGGGGTTTTTGTTTGTTGGTTGGTTGTGGGTTTTTGTTTTTTGTTTTTTCTCTTTTTCTTTGTTTTGTAAGGTTTGGGAGGCCTTTCTGTTTAAAGAGAAAAGAAAGCATTTCAAATGGGGCAAAACTTGCAATTCTAATTAAGTTGACATTCTAGAGTAACTAATTAGGGCCTTATTGTGCCTGGCCTGAATGGTCAACTGCAAGTTAAGCAAAAGATCAAGAGCTACGATAGGGAGCAAGAAGGGTAGGAGACATTTACACACCGCAGATGCCTTACAAAGAGACATCTATTCAGAGCTCTGTGCTGGGGGACCGCATTAGTCTTATGTTTGCCGTGCATGGCTCAGAGATGAAGCAGCGAGAGCCTGTTATTTGCTGAAGTGAGGAGGATCATCTCCTGGGAGCTGGTAGTGCAGGAGACAGAAGCACTCAAGGAGGGACCAGGCAACCAGCAGCATGAAGGCAGATCGGTGGCAGCCTCAGTTAAGCTTTGTTGACAGGCAAGACCTGACAGCCCTCAGCCATGAAGTAGACTTTACCCAAGATTAAAAGCAAGCATCTGGCTTGGCATAGGTAAAGACTAATTAGCACTGCTTACCCTGTAGAACAGCATTCCCCTAGTAATTTACCGTATGGGGCTGTCTTGTCTTCCTTTAAATAGGATATTGTGAAGGCAATTGATTCATGTTTGCAAATGATCAAAATTGACTCAATAAACACTAGGTTTAACTTCCTTTCACTGAGTCAGAGGCCCAGGACAAAGTTTTATTGCAGCCGTTTAAATCTGAACTTGGCAGGTATCGATGCTACTCAAGATTTCTCATGAGTTACAGCTCCTGTATTTATCCCAATCAGGCACCACTTGCTATGCAGCTCGCTGGTGGATTGGTATAGCTACCAATTCAAAATGCTGAGGCCTCTAAGGCTGGCTGAAAAGACTTACAAAGTAAAGAGTAAAATAATGTTATTTTGTTTAATGCAAGTCTTTTGTTGAATCGGTTTGTTTACAGGCACATAGAAATGGAAGAGAGGAATAGATTTCTAGGAATGGTAAAAGAGGAAGTGCTTTATCAATCCTTTTCCCTATCAGCTGCCCCAGCAATTAGTTTTTAAGACTTGAGGGAGCTCGAGGCAAGACTTTCTTCTTACCTGAGCTGTCCAGAGAGGTTCCTTAACAACCATACTAGCATTTTTTCGAATACAGTTGCCCTTGATCTTTCCCATTCTCATGTCCTTTGAGTTGAGGATCAATCCCACCTTTTGGGGTATGTAGGCTGATGGTTAATGGTATCACAGTTCTGAGGTGGATTGACAGCTCCACAGTTGCTAAGTGTAGTGCAGAGTTTTTCTTAAGAAAGTGAAAATGAATCTCTAGCCTAGTGATTTGAGCTTTCACTACTATAGGAACAAAAGATTTTTTTTTTCTCTTGCTGATTAGAAAAGCAAGTAAATGTTTCCTTAGAAGTGGAAAAAGACCAGAAAGAAGGATTGCAGATGTACTCCCATATAACTCCTGATTTTCATTTTACTTAGAGAAATATGGTAGTCAGGAAATGTGGGTTCATCCCCCTGTTTCATCAAAGGGGACTGAGTGTCCCATGTCCTACCAGAGCTGCAAAGGAAGGGGCAATTGTTTTTTCTTTCTCTAGGGATGCTGGCTCACTTAGTAGAACTGATGTTTTTAATTTAAACTGAATTGGAGTATTTCCAGGGTAACTGCACTGTTCGTTGAGTATTCTGTTTTCCATAAACAAACACATTAAGTGCCTCAGACTGAAAACAGTGCTATCCCAAGTGATATCAACTTGTCCTCAGGAGTGCATGTTTGACATGAAGAGTCTTAATTCATTCAGCTAGGCAACGAGAAGGCTATACCATGAGCTGGATGCTGGAAGGAGAATGCCTGCTCTCTATCCCATCCTCGGGAAACATGTAAGAGGTAGGACAGAATGGAAGATGGAGATATAACACGTGGATCAGGCTGCAGGAAGAAGCTGTCCTGCAGTCATTCGTGATGAGCTAACTGTTCCAGCCAGGCATTCTTGGATGTGCAGCCATTTCACCTGGGTGAAAAGAAAGGTGTCAGACTTTCTTACAGACTGGATGAAGAGTCTGGATTTTACTGTTTGCAGCTGGAGAGCTCTATGATGGCTAATCCACTGCTGCTTTCCCTTGGCTCAGAAATGAGAGGAGATAGCTGGTGGTGTAACCTGACTAGATCTGTGGAATTTTCTGCAAATATGAATTTATACACAATTGATTATAAAATCTGATTGCACAACATATTCTTTGCCTAGCAAAGTAAAAGAGCCATTGCTCTGAATACACTGCATTTCCAACACAGTAACTCTTCAACTACTAAATTGAAAGAATATCACTGATATATGAGTGTTATTCTAATCATCTGTTTAAAGGTTTCAGTTATTCACTACTTCCCACTAGAGGAGTCATTAAAACCTTGACACTCTAGTGTTTAATTAACTTAGGCTTCCGTATTCATTTAAGGCCATGTATTTCAACACTGGCAGCAAGTGATAGGTTTGCCTTTACACAATATCATTAGAGAATAAATTGCACTATGCACTTTCCTCAGTTCTAATAGTCTGGAATCTTTGAGCTGAATTAACTTGACTGTAATTGCAGTGCTGTGGCAGAAACATTGTGAAAACCAGACATTTTATATAGGCATTTTATTTTGAAGGAAAATTCTGGTTGTTTGTATGCCATTTTAAGGTAGAAAAATGGTGGTGGCACAATACTGTTTTTAATCTAATGTACTGTAACCTAAACAATATCTGTTTAAAAACTAGAATTCTTTGCCTGGAAATCTTTATGGGCAGAACTGGCTCACTAGCTCTTCTGAAAGTTAATCAAGCTTTCAGTTGTTTTTAATGAGAAGGTAAGATTAAAATTTGGCTAAATGTTAAATGCTAGTTATTAGAGTCAACCTCAGGAAACAAAACACTCCTAAGAACAAACTTAAATTAAAAAAGAATGCTGGTAAGCTTGCAAAATATTGATAGTGCCTCTAATCTCTTGAGCAGTGGTTTTAAATTTGGTAGCAGTGCCTTTTGTTTTGTCAGAATATATGTTTTTCAGTGCCTGTAATGCTACAGAAATTAAGCCAAGGCACAATCTTAAAGCAGTTGAAGTTTGTACATACTCAGGAGAGACTTCAGTTTTACCATCTGATATGTCAAAATATTCCATCACGATTGAAAACAATCATGCTCATGCCTGATCTGCAATAACTATTCTGGACTAGGATAAGCATGGACCTTAAAGCATGGACCAGGGAAGCTGCCTGTCTTTTTCTCATCTTCTGTAACATCTTTGCCCACATCTGATGAAAGGGGAGGAGAAAAAATACCTGATGTAAAAGCTGCACTGCAGAATGGAAAGATGGAGCAAAGATTCTGATGAAAGTGAGATGATGAAGGAAGTGAAATGAAAGTTAATTGAAGGTGAAAAGCTTAACTGAAAATGAAGAAGTAGGTATGGAGTGATTGCATAGAGATAATTAAGGACATGGACATAGTTCAGAATAGCTAAGAAAGTATAGTTCACACATGGAGCTAGTGGGACTTTCTACAACTTCTGGTGTGGGATGATAGCCCTGATAAGCCTGGATGGGTTGAGAGAAACGCCTCAGCCCCCTGGAGGGGTGCTCCCAGCAGAAGACAAAAGCGAGGCAAACTGATAGGTGGTGGATGTTACCAGAGAAGGAATGTTATTAAATTAGCATGGCCTTTCTTTGCTGCACCCTGCCCCTGCAGACTCAAGGAGC
This sequence comes from Sakesphorus luctuosus, assembly GCA_013396695.1. Lineage (NCBI taxonomy): Eukaryota > Metazoa > Chordata > Aves > Passeriformes > Thamnophilidae > Sakesphorus > Sakesphorus luctuosus. The sequence continues at coordinate 700,880 of VWZD01003541.1, read as the reverse complement.
CCAACCCCCTCAGGCATATGTATCACCTCCCAGAACATTTTGACTTTAGTCACATGAAACCACCTGAAGGAAAAAAAGAAGTATAAAAAGAAATGCAGTTTTAACTGCAGGAATGAGGGAAAATGCCATGTGTCTGCTGGGGTAACTTCTAGCAGCTTATCTGGCCTCCTCCTTCCTCCTGGAACAATGTAGGGCTAAGGAGACCATGTTCTTTCTATTTTTCTATACTTTACTTTCTTAACTTTACTTTCTTACAAAGCTTATTCCCTTATACATTCTATCTTACATCTTATGCTAACAGCTACTTTGATTCTTACCTTATAAGCACCTTCTTTACTAACTGTGTTTTGCTACCTTAATACTAATAACAGTAACTTGCTTTACACTTTGTTACTTTATATTAGTTATTGCTTTCTTTTACAATGTGCAGTTTCTTTTTCAACATGTGTGAAAAAGAAGCAGCATGTGTGATAAGAGGCAGCTCTGTTCTTTCCTTTTGCTTTGTGTTACAGACAGGGTGGTGTGCAAGCTATTTTATTGTTCTATGTTACTGAAAGAGTGTCTAGATAAGTGTCTTAGGTGGCTGTGCTTCTGGTTAGTAGTTCTTTGTGGCTAGTTTTTGTCTGTCGTGAAATTGGGATACATTGCTGTATTGTAACTTGAGTTTAGTGTGTTTGTCTCTGTAAAATGTGTTTCGTGCTGGTTTCTTTTGGGGTGTTTTATTATCAATTAAATACAATCTTGCAGCTAAACGTTATCACTGGCAAAGCGGAACCCACAATAACTGTCACATACTTGTATTAATAAAAGTTATTTCGGGAGCCGTTGTGGGAAAAGTTCTTTTCTAGCTATTAGGTGTGGCTTCAAAGCAGAGGTTAGAAATCCTTCCAGCCTGTGTTCTTTCCAGAAGTTCAGCAGGCAGTGCTGGGTTCATAAGGCTCTAATTTTCTAGAAGCGCTTATTTAGCTGATGAGTTCTCCCTGGCTGAAGTGTGGCTTCATATCAGAGGTCAGAAACCCTTCCAACCTGTGTGCTGTCCGTAGTCAGTAGGCAGTGTTGGGAACATAAGGATCTGATTTTCTGGAAGCGCTTATTGCTAATAATTTCTTATTAATACAGTTAAGACTAGAAATCTTTGAATTTCTGTCTCCTTCCTCCATTTCACGTGACAGCTGGTGAAAGAAGGCTGATGTAGGGAAGAGAATCTTGAAGAAAGGATTTTGTATATTTTGCAAATCAAAATAGGAGATATCAGTATACTGAAGTAAACTGTGTCTGCTCATTCTATCATGTCTCATCTAAGATATCAGAACTTGAAGAATGCTTATAATTATTCAGCCCTCTAGGTTTAGCTTTTATTGATTTCATTCACATCTTCAACATTCAAATACACCTGCAAATCCAACCCTATGATGTTGATCTGGATACACAGAAAATGAGGCATGTAGAGGTCCTATGTTTTATAGGACTGTGTTATGACACAGGCTTTAATGACATGATCACATATGGTTTATTTATATCAAGAAACATAATTATGCCAATACAGGCAATTTCTGATACTTTCTCATACTTTCTCATAGAGTTTGTGGGTTTGGTGTTCATGTAGCATATACAAATATATTTATTACTTGCATCCAAACCTTTTAACAACCAATGTGGATGACTTAATCTGCCTTGTAACACAGCTGTACTGCGAATATAAATTATTTTCATGATGATAGCTCCTGAGCTGTGCTTGACTTAACCTCCCCTTTTTATTTGGCTACTTTCTGATCTCCAGTACAGCATAAGTACCATGTGCTTCCTGCTAAATTTGTAGAAAAGGACTATACCCACAACATATGGCCAAAGAAGTAAATTCTGGGTCTTATGTCATAAACTGCTTCTTGGAGAAGCCTACCTCTCTATTACAGTGATATCCACAGAAGGGGCCAGGATCTTCCTTTAAACAAAGAATTTCCTTTTGGCATAAGCAGGAGTCACAGGATGACAGAGCTCAGCTCCCCAGGAAGAAGGGACTTGTTCTTGCTCTGTCTGAGCAAAAGTGAGGCATACCTGGCAGCCTCTCACTGGTATAGAGGAGAAGATAAGAGACTTTTTCTAATCAAGCATTGATGCTAGTGTTTCTATTTTTGAAACCGGCTTATTCCAGTTCTTGAGCTTAAATCAAAACAAAGCTGGGGTTCTGTGAAGCTAAATGGATTATATTGTCACAACCTCCTGTTCTAGCAGCATAACTCCTTGAATAGATTTTCATTATTTGATCCAAGATAATGACATCAGCTTATTACTCCTGTGTAGCAGTTCTCCATGTCTCTAACTTCAATCTTTAACATTTCCAAAGGGCACTTAAACCACTTGGTTTGCAATAACTATTTTTTATCTAGACTCTTACAGATAAGATTTTTATTTTTCCCTGAGAGCAGTATAGAATCTTAGTTCCAAAAGCTAATAATCACTGAAGGCTTTAAACACATTTACCCTTTGGAACATTAGTTGTTTCTTTCTCAGTATCTCAGATTTCTCATTGACACTTCTGGGTCATGTTAAACTGATTTTTTTTAGCCTGTACCTTTCCCCCAAGCTTTCTCTTATCATTTTGAAACTCCTATAATTAAAGGAAATCCTGATTCTCTGCCCACTATTTTCTCCAGCATAATCATTTGGATTTGTAAAACCCCAGTGAGCAAGTTAAACATAACAATTAGGGCAGTGGAGAAAATGGCTTGTTATATGTCAGTCCTTCTTTGCTACACTTTCCCCACCCCAAAATAATGTGACTTTCACAAAACTCTACTGTGGTCTGCATCACATGCATTCTTTTCTTTCTTTTTTATTTTTTTTTTTTTTTACTAGTTACTAGGCAATTCCAACTGATTAAATTAACTTAGTTTTATAGGAGCTTTGTTTCTGCATTCTGGGCTCTGTTCATCAACATACTCTATTCTGAACAAGTTCAAAATGGTTCAGACTTGCTCAATGTGTTTTTGGCAAAATGTTAGGTTAAATTATATTATTTTTAAAAAGAGAGAGGCAAATTTTTATTTCCATCTCTTCCTTTGAATTTTGAGCTGCATAATTAATTGTAGTCTGTGATTTGGATTTTGTTATATCAGAGGTTATTTTTGTTGTGGTATTTGATTGCAGTTGCCAGAAAACCAGCTATGTTCTCTATTACGTCCTCTTCTCTGTAGTCCCTGAAGTTCAATGGTTAAGAAATCTTTCCATATCCAGGATGAAAGTTTCCCCTGGGTATTTTTTCTCAGAAATTACTATGTATGGTATAAGGTAAGAAGGAAATAAGAGTTTCTTGTTTTAATTTGGGTACGGTTTTTTGTCAACTGTCTCAATAAACTAACCATAGTACTTGTGAGTTTTATTTTGCTTTCTCTGTTTTAACAAGAGCAATGATTCCCACCAGCAAGATACAGAACATATTTTTATATTAAAGCTGACTGACATGGGAAGAAACCTATATTCTGGTGTCACTAGGGAAGCATCCACAACTTTGTTTCCAACTCTTCTAAGATCAAGTTTGACATTTTTAAAGGCATTAAATGTAGAAACTGTGTCTTAAGCGTAAATCTGGTTTTGTTATATGTAACTGTGATGCTCTTGCATCCTGACTAGGGCCTTTACTATCTCTGTTGGACCATTTCCCTGCAACCTTTCCTTGCAGTTTTCTGGTGAGTGGTAGGAAAAATTCCTGATTTCCAAATTATTTGCATTGTTTTGTCCCGTTATATAAGTCTCTTCCGCAACTATTATTAAAGATAGATGTAAATAAACACTCTCTACCCATCCTTAAAAACTATTATATCTCTTTGTATACCTTTGTTTAGCTGGAAAACACATCTTTGTACTGTCTGTTGATGTCAGGAAACTGCAAGACAAATTAAATGACACTTTCTCTAGTGGTATAAGGTGATGGGGTTGTACGTTATACTTGAGCTATGCTGTAGGTAGCTGATGCAGTATGTCATAAGCTGAAAGGCTCTGTCTTTATTCAAACAGTATCCATTACATACATGTGACTCAGGCTCTTACTTATGCTTAAAAAAAGAAACTTTAAATACAAATTGAGATGCTCCTTCTAGTCTTCCTTCCTCCTTCCCTCAAAAGAATTTTCTAAACCTTTGAAGTTCCTCGAAGCCTTCATTGGCAGTGTGCCGCTATGCGCTCCCAAACTGTACACCTTTCTCACATGGGAGGGGTGAGTACAAACTGACTCAAATAGATACCAGTTGGGATTTATTTTTAAAACTGAGCGTGATTTCTACCAGATTTATGGTACAAATGTTCACGTACAAATCTGTCTTAGATTAGTAGTGTCTAGCTTTTCAAAATCTATATGCTGTTTTTACAAAATCTTTTGAAGGAATAAATCTCATTAATCCCCCAAATTGACAAATTGCCTTTGTTTTGTATTAATATTCATGATGCCTTCCTGCACAAACATGGAAATTGATTTCTTTATGGTATCTAAAGAGAATATGATAGTCTCAGGAATGATTCACAAACATATGAAGTTTTTTCTTTTGTCAAGCAAAGCTAATGTGCCTCTATCAGAGTTTTAATCTTCTTGCATTCTCTGTTTTTGTAATAAATGGTGTTACATATCTTATACATTTTACAAAATGACAGAATTACCGAATAGAAAAAGTAGCCCCACTGCCTAGCACTAAATGACATTCAAATTTTTATAACTCTGGGACAGTTAAGGACTTTAAAGCTAGTACTCCAAGATGTGAGGAACTCTGACTTGGTTTTGGTTGTGGAGAAATATAAGATGTCTCCACTGCTCTCTTCCCTGGAGCTGCATGTTATGGTGATGCATCCCTCCCCACGTCCCACTATGATGTCAGAAATGCTCAGCACCTGGGCTAAGTTCCTCTTGAGCTTATCAGGAACACTCTGTTCCTAGGAGCTTACATTAACTAATGAGCTCATGTCTTGTTAATGAACAGGCTTGGAAACTGGTTTTTTGACTGAATAAAAACACAAGTGAAACACTATATTTGTTATTGAACTTCCAAAGAAAGTTACCAACCCAAATTTCCTCATGCCTCCAAAATGGAAAATTAGTATGACTAAAGCCAATTTTCTTGTGACCCTGTAAAGAGTGGTCCTAAATGAGACCCTTTGATCTCTCATGGACAGCAGACACCTGCAATCAGACCCTCTCAGAGGAATGTCTCTCAGAGCCAGTGAACTCCCAAGTTTGCTATACTTGGAGAACCGCTGCCAAATGCCAGTGATGTAGCCTAGGCTGATACTTGCACTCATCAAGGCTCAACTCTTCACCCACTGAGAAGATACAAAGGACTCTTCACTGAATATAGTTCACTGAATTCGAGGCAAATTTTTTTTTATCTTTATACCCTGTACGTTCTCCTTGAGGTCCATGTGCAGGTAACTATGAATATGCCATAACAAATATACTGTGAATGTTGCTTTCTTGGATTCTTAAGGTACATTCAATTTGTAAGTTAGGGCTTTAAGTGAGTTCCTGTTGTATTTATTGTAAATTCTGTAGAATCTTTTGCTAAATTGTTAGTCAAGTAAGTGCTGTTAGGTTTAAGTGCTGTTGAAAACTTTAGGCCTAAATCATTGGTCAAGTCTGGGGCTAAGGTTGGCAAGGGGCTCCACTCTGAACCCTGTAACTCAACAGGAGGGTCTCCCTTAATCATTTTTATCATTATCCTTTCCCATCCTTACCCTTTTACTATCTTCAGCGTCCATGTAGATCATTTAGGCTGATTTCAGTTTTAGATTGAATTTCGATTTTAGTCTGATTTTGCTCTGTGTGCCTTAACTATTTGGTAAATAGTAGAGGGAACCTTGCCAATGAACTTTGTTGCAGTTTCACTTTAATATTAAATCTACTTTTGTGAATACCTTTGCCAGTGATTCTTTGAGTGCTGTCAAACACTCATTTGCAACACCTGTGAACATTGTTTTTAGACATGTAGGCCCTCTGTGCCTCATTTGCTGGCCATGGCTGCCATTTCCATCTTGTTAGACAGAGAAGGACACTGATCAGGGGCAGGAGAGCCTAACCCCTCATGTCAAATTGAATTCTTATTGCAGTGACACCTGGAAAGTCTCCGGTTTGAAAAATGCCAGGAAGAAAATCTGGGTTAGTTTGGACTGAGGAAATGCAGAACACTGCAAAAAAAGGCAGTGTTTTGAGAACATTCTTGCAGCATCCTTTCTTTCATGTAGCAATCAGGGTAAATTTTCACTTCATTGGAGCTGTATCAGAGTGACATGAGTGAGGGACCAGCACAAACAGCTTGCATTCGGGTTTCATTATCCTGAGTTTCACACATGAGAGGGATGCTAAGGATTTATTTGAGGGAGGCCTTTAAAATCTCGGTGGGAATTTTGTCTGAATGAAAGCTAGGGAAAGCTTCAATAGTGGGCCAGGATACAGGAGTGTAAATAAGGAATGTAAATAAGTCCCCTGACTGAGAAGGCAGCCTGTGCCTGTCACACACTAAAATAGCAGTTGCTTAGAGCCAACTGAACCTCTCTTTATGATATAAAGATTAATAATCTGAGTAGCAACCAAAGGTGAAGTGATTCAGAATTCTGGGTTTCAATTTTTAGAAATATGGAACAGGTTGGTTTTTATAGCAGCAGATGCAAGAGGGGAGGAGGAAGGGGAAGGGCTGTGAAGTATCTGCAAGATGCTTTCTCGATTATATGAAAAGCATTTGGCTGTGAACGAAAGAATGGCATTAAATTATTTTTCCCCTGGAAGATAATTAGGGGTCTGTAGAATTAAAACGCATGAAAGGACAGTTCATATGACCTGAGGCCAAAAGCAGTTACATGAATGTGTTAAATAAGCATCCTTTGTAGCCCATCTACAAGGATACACGGAGAGTCATTGCAGTTTCCCAGCAGTACTGGAAGGGACTGTGCAATGTGAAAGGAGGGATGAAGCAGCATGAAGATGAGGTGACAGTGGTCAGCTGAAGGTCTTGTTACTGTAGTCTGAATTTAGGACTATTGCAGCCAGTGAGATGGAGTCAATACACCAACAAAAATGTGTGTTACCCCAAAGGACGAAAACTCTTGTGGTGCTTAGAGAACCTGCTGGATGTTGCAGTTGCTAAGGTATCACTAACCTAAAAGTGCTCATTACCAGTCAGAGTTACTTTTCTATCATGAACTTTCCTTTAATCCCTTTCTTTCTCATCTATAGAGAGGTGATTAAGGGAATGACTTTGGGCTTGATCCTAATGAGGAAGCAATGGCCATGTTGGAGGCCTGAGCAGTGCCTAAACAGTTTGATCACTTTGTGTTTGGAAACACTTCCTCTAGCATCATCATGACAGATGTGATTCCTTGCTAGACAAAACACAGAGAAACCTTTATAGATGTGTTTTAAAGAATTTTCAATTTTTCAGTCACAATCTTTAGTTTTTGTACTCATTCACACACACCCCTGTTTTCTGGGGTAAAGAATCCTTTCAACAAGCATTCAAAACTCCTCAGTTTGAGTCTTATTCTGAAAGAAACTGATAAATTGGTCAAGTAGTGCTGGCTCAGTCTGGGTAATGGCACCTTGGACTGGCACTGCAAAATGATACAATTTCTAACTCCAGTGGAAAGTGCACTTAAAGAATTAAGCCTTACATAAAATCTGAGTGCAAGCCAAAATCAGAAGGCTTAAACTAAGTCTGCAAGATTGAAGCTGAAGCTGATAAATATTTTTCTAGGTCCATCTTCATGACAGCTCTTACTAAATTTAAAGAAAATTGTTTTAACCCATGAATTTTTGTTTTCTAAGTAAACACTTTGCATGAGAACTGTTGCAGAAAAGAATTTGAGAAATTCAGTGTTTTGACAACTTCTAGCACCTTATGGAAATTCATCACTGCATGTCAAATTTGTTTCTCAAAAGCAGAGTGGAGTTCCTTGAGTTTTTTTTTTTCAAAAAGCACCAGGAATTTGATCAAACAGTTACCTTGTGCTCAGTGCTGAATACTCTGAGGTGGGGGCACCATGTGCCAAAAGTTTGTTTCAGTGGTCAGAAAAATATATGGACTGCATCTGGGTTTTTGAAGGTGATACAAAGCCAAAGAAACTGCAGAATGGACAGCATGTATAGAGTTCTTCAATACTTTTAGGTTCCCTTTACAGGACAAAATCTGTATACAGCTGTCAAAGCTGACCAATCACAAATTCCCTACCAACTCATTCAAACAGTTTTTTCTATCTTTCCTCCTGCTGCCAGATGCTTCAGATGTTGATAACAGAGGAGTAAAGATGAACTATGAAGGTCATCCAATGTAGACTATTCCCAAGGAAGGTTCTAGGCTCCCATCCAGTAAAGCTAGAGCTCCAAAATGGCACAGGTTCAGGTTTCCAGTGCTCAGTACTCAAAGCTGGGGCCAGATGTAACAAAACTAAGCACTCCCTGGATTCCAGCTGCAACATTTGTGGCCACATCTCTCAAAGGCTTTTCCCAAAGGGTTTTTTTACTTCTTTCTTTTATTAAAATAATAACTGTATCCTTAAACTCCAGGGTTTTTTAAAAAAGATATCTAAAAAAACGTGTTTAGCAGCCAGATAACCTGAAAATTACCCAAGTCAACAATTCTGGTTATCTAAATTGCAAAAAAAACCCACCCAAAACCAAAACCAAAACCAAACAAAAAAACTCCTCCAACCAAAAAACCCTAACCAGACAAAAAACAAAAACTGAAAACATGGCAAGAAGCTTCTGCTACACAGGGGAAGTGAGGAGGTTGAGTCTGTCTTTTCCAGCTGATTGAAAAATTTCCATTTTAAATATATCAGTGTGAATTCTGTTATTTTTATTTTCCACTCTGGTCATTTTATTGTTTATTCAAACAAACAAATATATTTTTTTCTAATATGTCAAATATGAGCGTGCTATTCTTGCCATCCTTGATCACTGTAGTGCTATGCTGCTGTGAAGCAGTCAATTAAAATCATTACAAAGCAACCAACTTGGAAGAACTTGTAAGGGTTTTTTTTCTTTAATAAATGAGAAATTTAAGTGAATTACTGCTATACATAGTCTATAGTCCCAAGGGACATTCAAAGGGAGAGTAAGTGCATAAATTCCAGTTAGAAGAAGGTTGCTCAGAATCAGAAAACACGCAGATTAGACATTTTAAATGGAAAATGTTACTACGGGTGCTGGTCTGTAGTTCTGTCAGTAAAAACCCTAACTGGTCCTGGGGAAATTCTACTTTATTTGTGAGGAGAAGTAGCATGGAGAAAATGTGCACAGAAGGGAGAAAACAAGAGTCTTAATTTCCTCAGTCTTTATTTTATTTATTCACTCATAATAAGTGTTTCAGCTATAGGATAAATTTTGCAGATGGGGCAGATTCTTCCCCTAGTTTTTTCTTTGACCCAGTTTTACTGAAAACGTTTGGAGGTTGGGTTTTTTCTTGTTTGTACGTTTGAAGTTTTTATTGTTTTGATTCGTTTGGCTTTCTTTGGGGAGGGGGATTATTTGTTTGGTTTGGGTTTTTTTGTTTGGTTTTGTTTGGTTTTTTTATGTAAATAAGAAATCAGCTTTCTGTTTTATGATTATTAAGAAAGCTTCCTAGGTTAGTTATGTAGATACTGAAGAGAGATGTTCTTTGAGGGAGTAATTCAGAGGAGTAGCTTCATCTACAAGCCTAAAGAAGGATGACTCTAGCACACTTTTCTGTCTCCCTTAACCAGAGGGCAAAAATTGGCCTCAGTACAATAAAGTATATCTTTCCAAGTATTCACAGACATGGAGCCAATGCTGAGAGCTGGTTTCACTGTGCCTGTCATTGAGAGGTATGGACTTGTAGTTGTCCCATTAGAAAAAGCGTTTTTCAAAATTTCGGATAAATTACAAGAAGACCAGAGGAAGAACAGAAAGACTGAGCAGTGGCAATCCATGGCTACATTTGCAGTGCAGAGGTTGACTTTACAGGAGTTGGACTGACAGCCAGTATTGGCCTGAGTACACACACCCATCTTACTTCATTAACATAGGTCTCTATAGAGTATGTTCCCTCCATGGAGAATTTAAAGCTTCCATGTTTTTAATAGTGCTCACCTTCAGAATTGGCTTTCTGCTCTAAGGATCCAGTGGCCAGTCATAAAAGCAGATCAGGGGGCTGGGTTTTGATTTCCCTGTTTTCTGTGGATGGTGGGACACACCATTGCTTCTGTTCACTTCAAACTTTGCCTCAAGTTTTTCTCCTTTAAACCACGAGAACCAAATGTGTGATTTTTTTTTTAAGGGAATTTAAAATATCGGAATTTTTAAAAATTAAAAACTGAAGCTCTATGACAACTGGGACACAGAGACAACCTTGCCAGATCCAATATTTATTTAATTGTACCCTAATCATTAAAAAAAAAAATTGCAGCTAAGAAATAGATTTAGGGGCCTGATCCTTTAAGGTTTTGCAGGAACATTCATTAATACACACCGTAGTGAATTGTCATTTGCCCCTTCTTTGTGCCTTATGTCAGACAATTCTTAGTTCACTGGAATAACAATGTGAGATAGAAAAGAGACAGAAGGGGTACTTAACAGTAATGGAGAAACAAGATATTGGCCTATTTTTTTACCATGAAGAAAGTAAGAATGTTTGCTTGGGACATAGAGAGATCATATAAGCAGCTTAAACCACATCCATACTGATTCCACAAATGGCAAAATTAGTCAGAGATAACACTTTCTTCCTTTTTTTTCTTCAAATGAAGAGATCCTAAAGTGATTATGATGTTGAAATTTTTTTATGAAGAGAAATGGGTCATTTCAAAACCAAAAATATGAATTCTGGATTTTTGCAAGGGCTTTATTTTTATTATTTTTTTCTGTCATAAGGGAGATGTAATCTGTCAATGTGGCTAGATTTGGCACATCATTCTAATGATGCATCAAGGGACATATAAGGTGCATTGGGCCAAAGATTTACATTCTCTGTGCCTGTTGTGAATTCTCTGCTGTCTGCCCTTTGGGCATGAGATAAACAGCATTGGCTTCAGACAGTTTTCAGTATCAGGATGCTCATGACTTTCTCAGAAACTGGAAAGTTTCCCAATCTCTCTCTCTCTCTCTCTCTCCCTCTCTTTCTCTCTCTCTCTCTCTGTTTTATTTTAATTGAAAATTGAAATTTGTATTTTAAGCCTTCTGCCTTCTATAGCCCAAAGGAGAGAAAAAATAGCTCAGAGTATGCACAGAACATTACTTACCAATTTCTTTATAGAATTGTCTAAAAATCTGTATTCTGGCACTAAAATTGAAGGAATGACTTTTCAGCTAGAGTGCTTTCTAATTAAATTACTTACTGGGTGGCATTTCAAATATGGCAAAGGTTTGCCATATGTTTCCTTTAAATTTCTTTCAATTTTGGGTGTCTGAGTCCTGTATACTCTGGTATACAATCAAAATGCTGACCTGCTCCATCCCTAATAGCTATATGACAGAAAAACAATTGCCTGGAATTATTAGTACTAGACTCATAGAAATAAGAGATGAACAAGTGCATAAGGTGTCCAGGTTTTAATATGACCAGCCAGTGCTGCAGTAAATATAGTGCAAAGCTAAGAAAGAGCACAACTGCTTTAAGAGAGGTCATGCATGCAACAGTGAGATACTAGACAGGCAACTTGTTTGAAGTGTTGCAGAACAGTTTAAAGCAAGGTAAATATTTTAGGACGCCACTGGGTAAAAAGAAAAAAGGAAAAAGATAAAAAAGTGGCAGGCTATTTTGTTTCATATTGGGTTTTCTAGTGAGTTCTTGAGATCTGAATTCAGACAGGTATGAGAGATTTTGCATGATCAAGAGGTTTTACTGACATGTAAGTAAAGTAAACTAATTCAGTTTTGTAAAGTAAACTAAAGTAAACTAATTCAGTTTTGTATACTTTTTAAGCTAGGAAGTTTAAAGGCATATATGGCCTAGATAGCATTGCACTGTTTCCTCTGGTACAAGATCTTCTTCTGTTGCTCTATTAAATCTAAAAGGATGTTTACATTCAATAGATTTGCTCAAGCAGCAGATCTGACAGGTATTGACTTTCAGCCCCTCCTTTTACTGTGACTTTCTGCAATGTTATGCAGTTTTTTCCTCTCTTTTAGCAGGGAAAATTGTGGGGAGGAGTTTGATGGGACCCCAGAGCTTAAGCTTTTTGTTTGTGTCCAAAGGTCACTCTATAGCTTGCTGCAAAAGAAGCCGTAAGAGTAGGACTGGGAGCAATGCCAAGGACAGGAGGCTCAGCTGAGCTGGTGTGGGGATCAGCTCACTCTGCCCTATTCACCCTCAGGCCAGAGGCATACAATGTCTGCTGACATATGTGGAGGTTTTTAACTACTCGCAGAGGCTAACAAATGCACTCTACTTTAAACACATCTTTTCTAGGGCATGTTATCCCTCTGCACCAGTACAGCATCTTGTCAACAACCACTACTTGACAAATGAACACATCTGCTTATGTGTGCACCAAGTGCAGGATCAGGTCAAAGAATTGAGACCATCTATTTTAACTCTTTCCTTATATGATATTCAGATGAGATTCTGCTCCTGAAGCCACGAGTGGCCTCTCAAGAATAATAGATCTTGAGAAATAATGGCTAATATATTTGGATGCCTATGGAAAAACTTGGAATAAAGCCCAACAGTCAAACAAAATGCTTTAAACCAAAAACTTATGCTCTCTTTTCTAATTGTCTGAAATTATAAACATTGTTGAAGACTTCTAGCCTTGATGACCAGCTTGAGATTGATGGCTCTAACATAACTGACTTTTTGTAAGCAGATCTTCAGCATTTCTGTGAAACCATCCTGACATTCAGTTTCAAAGTCTCAAAAGCAAACCACCTGCACTCACATGGGTGATGTTCTTAGCCTTTAACTGAAGCTGCCTTCTCTTTGGGATTGTTGCAGCTGGTAGTATATCAGCTGAAGAATTAACAAATTGGTTGTGTTTGCTGTGGCCTTCTCTTTTCAAGGGCATATTCAGGCTTCTGCATTGGTGGCTTGTGTTGGTGCTAATTTGTCACAATGACTCAGGAATCCTTTAGCTCCATAGTAATATGAACTCAGACACATGATTGACACAGCAGAACTCTGTCCTTTACTTACATGTGCAATCCTTCCCTTTTCTTTTGCCATGGCAGAGTATCTGTATGAGATACATAAGTTTTTGGAATCTATAGGCCCTACTGGGCTGGAAATAGAGCTGGAAAAGAAGGTGAGCTATAAAATATTTGTCAAGACCAATTTTTATAAAAATCTAGGGTTGATCAGGATTTGTGGCCTCTTCCCACTTCAAATCTGACCCGGAAAAGACAGATATTCACTTGTGTTTTATTTTCGCTAAGAGATCATTGTAAAAAAAATTGCTGTTTGATCTCCTTTGCTTCTGTTCAGTTTTGGGTTTTTGTTTTTTGGGTTTTTGGTTTTTTGTTTGTTTGTTTGTTTGTTTTTTGATTGTTTGTTTGTTTTTTTTAAACAAGTCTGTTAGTCTCCTGGTCAGATCCAAAGGATATCTATAAATCAGACAGTGAGCTCACTGCAGATAAATGAATTTTTTTCTTCACATAAGGCACAAAATGTGTGGTCAACTCCAATATTATGGGTTGGAGCTAACAGCGGGTTTTAATCTGTAATCAAGGATAGAGATCAGTGACTGGTGGGTACTGGTATTCCTCTAAGAAAACTTACACTGAGAAGAACAGTCAGTGTTAGAAGAAAGCGAACATTTGCACTGATGTTATAAAGGCTAAATAATATTAAGGAAGATCACCTTAATAACTTCAGTCTTCCAATGAACTTACAATAGATTTGTGATACCACCAGCAAAATATGTTTCTGTATTTAACCTTTGATTTTCTACTGTCTTTTGATTTTTCTACTCCACTCTGGTGAGACCTCCTGGAATACTGCATCCATCTCTGGAGTTCTCAGCATAGGAAAGCCATGAACTGGGTACAGCTTCAGAAGAGACCCACGAAAATGATCAGAGGGCTGAGGAATCTCTCCTGTGAGGAAATGCTGAGACGGTTTGGTTTGTTCAGCCTAGAGAAGACTCCAGAGAGACCTTGTGGCCTTTTGATACTTAAAGAGGGCTTACAGAAAGATAAGAACAAACTTGAGTAGGGCTTGCAGTGATAGAACAGGGAGTGACAGCTTAAACTAAAAGATGGTAGATTTAGACTAGATATAAGAAAAAAATCTGTTTTGTAATGCATGCAGTGAGACACTGGAACAGGTTGACCAGAGAGGTGGTGTTATGGTTTTGGCTGATGGGCCTAAATTTGGGCCTTGGAGTTCAGATTTGGGCCTGAAATTGTCAGCTGCCTTGAGCTGGGCCGAGCTAGCTAACAGCTGACTTCTTCTAGCCAATAATATTGTATTCCATACCATCTTACATCATCTCAAGAGGGGTAAAATCCAGTGTGTGGGAGTGGCTTAGTCAGTTCTGCCATGGCTGAGGTGCAGGCCGAACGTGATGCAGCTCGTGTCTTGGAGTGGGCCTTGCTTGTGCTGTTGCTGCTCCTTGCATTTTGTTTGGTTTCAGGGAAGTAGAAACATTTTGCTGTTACTCTTTCTGTTTCTTGCTGAATGCCTTGTAGAGTGCTTATGGATCTAGAGTAATACACTTTGTATTAATTGGGGAGTGGGAGGTTATTTCTTGTTATATCTTGTTAAAACTTGTGTAAGAGTGTGTTATATTGTAGTTTTCTTTTAATTTTCTCTTTTCTGTATAAATACATGTAGTTAGTTTCAGAAGAAACCTGGTTTAGAGTTTTTTCTTCCCTCTCCCTTTTCTTTCTCCCTTTGGCTGGTTGGGGGGAGGAGGAACCTTTTCTCTGTACTTAGGCAGTTGGCATTTTGCCAGCTCAACCCAAGACAGGTGGTGGCTGCCCAACCCCAGGAAATAGTGAAGTTCAGGTTGGATGGGGCTCTGAGCAACCTGATCCAGCTGACGATAGAATCATAGAATTGTTAAAGTTGGAAAAGACCTTTAAGATCATCAAGTTCAACTGTCAGCCCCACACCACCACCATGTTCACCATTAAACATGTCCTCAAGTCCCATTTTCACACATTTTTGAATGCTTCCTGTGATGGTGGCTCTACCACTTCCTCGGGCAGTCTGTTCCAATGCCTAACCACTCTTTCCATGAAGAAATTTTTCTTAATATCCAATTTGAACCTCCCTGGTGCCACTTGGGGTCATTTCCTTTTGTCCTATCACTTGTCACCTGGGAGAAGGCACCAAATGCCACTTGGCTACAACCTCCTTTCAAGTAGTTTGAGAGATCAATAAAGTCCCCCCCAAGCCTCTTTTTCTCCAAGCTAAACAACGCCAGCTCCTTCAGCCGCTCCTCACAAAACTTGTTCTCCAGACCCTTCACCAGCTTCATTGCCCTTCTCTGGATAGGCTCCAGCACCTCAATTACTCTCCTGTAGTGAGGCGCCCAAAACTGAACACAGAATTTGAGATGTGGCCTCATGAGCGCCAAGTACAGGGGGACAATCACTTCCTTGGTTCTGTTGACCACACTATTACTGATGAAAGCCAGGATGCCCTTGGCCATCTTGCACACACCGTTGGCTCGTCTTCAGTTGCTGTCAACCAGCACCCCCAGATCCTTTTCTGCTGGGCAGCTTCCCAGCCATTCTTCCCTCAGCCTGTAGTGCTGCCTGGGGGTTATTTTGACGTAAGTGCAGGGCTCAGTACTTTGCCTTTTTGAACCTCATACAACTGGCCTCAGCCCATTGATCCAACCTGTTCAGATCCCTCTGCAGATCCTTCCCACCATTCTGCAGATTGTCACTCCCATCCTCCTTAGCGTGTCTGTGACATCTCCCATGGCATGGGGATTGGACTAGATGATCTTTGGAGGTCCCTTCTAATTGAAAGTACTCTATAATTATGGTAGATGTGCTGATATACACTAGCAAGGCATGTGATGAAAGTTTAAAAAATGATCATTTCATCAGTCACACAGGATATGAACTTTTAAATCTCTCAGAACAACTTTTGCAATTGCCTTTTCTGGACTGACATGTTTCAGCGTGATGGTCTTCAAGGAGCAGCACACAGAGGGCAAGGTTACCTGGTGTTTTCCCCATGTCTATACTTACTGTGGTGTGTGCCAGCCTACATGTTGTATTTACTTGGGCCACAGGAATCCTAGGCTAAGATTCTTATGCTGTTGCTCTGTTATACTCAGATCCTATCATGAATTTAAATGAGGTGAGTCTAATTTAGTCAGAGTATAAGGGGAAGAAAAAAATTATTTCAACAGAGTTATGCCTACTTCAGAGTTACGCTGCAGAGTACACAAAGTGCAAAGTATCTTTTGCTTAAACTGAATAAATTCCAGTAAATGCAAACCTTTTTTGAAAGCCCAAACTTGTTAATTGTATTATTCATAAGTCAACTCCCATAAGTATAAAACAACACATCAAGTAAAGTGAATCCCAAATAGAGAAGGGAATTTTAAAAAATAAGTTGCACCTAACTGTGCGTGAACTGTGAAATGTATTTGTAAATTAATTTTTTATTTCCCCTTGTCATTTCTGATCTTGAGTGCATTTGTAACCATCTTGTACCCATTGCTTCTGACACACACAGCAGGCCAGAGATGCAGGCATCAACCTTGTAAAATTTACTTCCACTCTTTCCTCTCTCCTGCTTCCCATCCACATTGGTAAAAACCTTTTACTGGGACAATAGCATTTCACTGGTGAAAGCTGTCCAGAGTTTTCATAATCATTCTCCTCTGGTAACAGCACTTTTGACTGCTTGTGAGCATCCCTACCTCCCCCATTTTTGTGCACTGTAGGGAGTAATTGCATCGTTTCTCCTCCTTTTGTACATGGCCTTACAATACAACTAAAGCCATCTTCCAGCTACCTGCTCAAAGATATGTGATCTTGCCCTTGCCCACCTCTTTCTGATAGGGTTATCAATAGTGTACTTTCTGCTGGCAGAGGCATTTCATCCCTGAAGAAGTATGTTAAGTAAACTGGATCAAAATCAAGATAATAACTTTTTCTTTTTTTTTTTTCTTTAGGGTTGGTTCAGGCCTGGAGCTGCAGGACACTGATGGGACTGTCCCTGTGCACTGTAATAGCCAGACACTAGCTTGGCTTTGCTAAGTCACAAGCAGCACATACAAGTGATCAAATTATCTTGGTCTACTCTCAACACTAAAGTGGAATTAAAAAAAAAAGTGCTCTCAACTCCCATTAAACACTTTTAAATATTCAAATGTTTAAATATTTAGGTGACCTGAACTGCTTTTAAGAGGTTCCAATTGAGGGACAGTAGTCTATTAATTCATGTACCCCTTTCTAATGGCCTCAGCATCCTCCCTAAATAGACAAAATATAATGGTTTCTGAAGATTTCAGAGTCCATAGTAGCATTTTGGTTTGAAGCACTTGTGTGTTTTTAAAGCCCATTTCCTAACAGTTTCTACTTCCAATTGTTGGTTCAGTTCAGGATGCCTTTACATCCTATGTTGATTGCTTTTCCTTTAAATAATTCAGGTTTGCTGTCTGAAGCAGATTGGTTATAAAAGAGTACATTAATTGTTTGAATGCTATATCAGAGATAAGTTTGGCCCAGAGATATAAAACTCATTAGGAGATGTTAAAATTGAGAAATACTGCTCATATTGGAATAAATCCAACTAAAAGACTGTGACTGCACAGAATAACAGGTAGAGGGAAGAATAACACAAGTCTTTCTACATCCTTTGCATTCATCTTCAAATGACACTATTCCACTTTTATATTTCAGTTATTACTGTGATAATGGCATTCAGATTGTCAGTGTGGTATGACAATTACATTAAAGAAAATATCTCTAAATCCTCAGAAAGAAATTACTCAGTCTAACATGTACAATTGCTCCTGCCAGCATAAGGAGAAACCATTGCTTTTATTCAAGTGACCTGCTAAATTCCATCAACCACATCAACGAATAAAACATTGTCTCAGCAAATTATCTCTTTATAACCCTGCCAGAATTTTTCTGTTGTTATCAGTACACCAGGTACTTTAAATCTTTTTGTGGGGGAAGAGCCAAGATCTTAGTGAATGCAGAGAAGTTTACTAGATTTACAGTGAACACATCAGATTAAACCTACTCAGATGCAGGTTTACTGAGGAAGAAGGGAAGAGATATAAACTCTACCAGTAGTTTCTGACTTCTCCTCTTCCATGGGGCTAGGAGCTTGTAAGCTTCCACTGCCTAATGTAATTCTTCTTTGAACTCCCCATATTTGATGCAGAGTGGGGAAGGCTGAGACAACCTGTAGCACTGTGAAGAATCCTAGAGCTTCTCCCTCATTTCTGCCCCACACTGCTGCCCAGCCCTATCAGGTAACGACCCAGTGACATGTCCCTGTTTTGCAACAAGACACAAAAAGTCCACACTTTGTTTCCTATAGTGTAGTGTTGTTTCAGGCAATCGATGTTCTGCTTGACGTACTCCTAATTACAGCAATAGATCATATGTTCTTTTTCCCCTGTAGCTTGTGATGTAATTCATCGTATCTCTACTTTGCCTCCACAAAAACTGAGTAATGAATGAAAATGTTGAGTATTGGGTGAAGTTTTTTATCTCTGAGTGGTTACAGGAGCTTTACAGGAAAATCTGTTCCTATTGTTTCTGTTGTTCTATCTGTTTCTGTTTCTGTTTCATCATTAGGCCTTCCTTGGGCTTTCTTTCTCATCCTTACCATGGTATATCCAAGTTAACTTCCTAGCTGACATTGGATAGACTGTATAGAAAGAAGTGACAGCAGAATGAAGGTAGAGCAGAATGCAACATTCGATGTACATCTCTGCATATCCTTCATGTCAAAAACTAACTTCCTGAAAACTTTCCTACATTTCCAAGGGTTTTACCAAAATTGACAATTGTCAAAAATATTGAAGTAATTTTAGTATAAATAAAAAAGCAATTAGAAAAGTGGTCACCTTTTGAATATCTCTTTGCTTATACTGCTAATTTTAATATCCACTGCAACTTGATGTGGTGAGATAGTCTGTTAGTATGATGAAAATTCATGATGGCTACAGTATATTCCAGTGCCATTTATTTTAATGCAGCACCGAATCACAAGCTTGTCCTCATGGTCTATGCTTCTGTCATTTCTGATAGACTTGTCCTTCTTACTCTTGATGACTCATGGTTGTGGAGATTTCAGAATTTCCTCTGACAGTATATTACAGGTCTGCACTATACTTACTGCTAAAAAGTTCTCCTAATAGCATACTTGAGTATTCCTTGCAGCAATACATGCCCATTGCTTCTTGTTCTTCCCACTGTGGACGTCTTAAATGGCTCTAGACATCTCTGTGTGGGTGTTTGAATAGAAGTCAGTATTTCAGCCAGGGTTTGGATGGGAGGATTGCATCACATGTCTGGCGAGCTATTCCTGTTAATAGAACCTAATGCAGCATTCTCTTTTCATTGAAACAGCATGGCGTTGTTGACTCATGTTTGGTTGATGGCCCACAGCATCCTTATGATATGTTTTTTCCCAGAACTTTTTTGCAGCCAATTGTTTTCTGGACTTTATTTGTGCTGTTGATTATTTCAGCCTAAATGTCGCTTACACAAAAAAAAAAAAAAAAAAAAAAATCCAGCCTGATTAAGATTCCCCAGCACACACTGCAGCAGTACATCAGATTAGCAATGCTTGTAAGTGCATTTCTCCTTCATTCTGCACTCCAGTCCTTGGCTTTGTATTTATTACACAGGCAGGTAGTGTCTACACCCTGACACTCAAATCTTTGGGAAGGTGGAATGTGTTTTGCCACTTACTGAAGGTAAATTTGCAAACTGCAAATCAAGTCAGTTGTATCCATGGAAACTTCACTTAAACATATGGGTATGCAGTTTCTCTTCTAGCCCTCTGATTAGAATCTGGTTATTCTGCAGACCAAGTCTTTCTAATCCAAAAAGATAAATAAACAGGAACATTCATTATATCCAGAACAGTCTGTGAACATAAAGGACACTTGTGGACATTCTTAATAGATTCAATCACAGTTTAGGACACATCCATACTAAACCACATTTTGCTAATTCACTCTTTAATGCCTGGTTTTGAATCCCCAAGTGGGCTGATTTTTCGTATCCTTTATTGAGCTCAACTTTCACAAGAATTGGGCTAGGAAGCAGAAATGTTTGGACAATTTCAGAGAGTATTTAGCCAATGACTATGGCACCTTCTTTGTGATAGTGCCTGAAGAGAAATACTGGAATCAGTTTTCAGTTTATGAATTGATATGGATGCTGCTCTTAATTTCTATTCTACTAATTAGCAAGCCATTAAAATGTCGTGAGCAGAGGTGTGAGAGAACACCTGACCATTTGATCTGAATTTTATTCCCAATCCAGATACTAATTTGTGACCTTATCGAAGATATTTTATCTCTACTACCCAGTTTTGTAGTTAGACAATCGTCAGGAAATGCTGAAATGCAGCCCTGAGGACCTGACCAACACCACAAGCAGGATATATTGTTGGAGTTTATCATTAATGCACTTTTTTCTGTACAGGTTTGAGTTCTGAGAAATTCTGTATCCCCTGCCCCCTGTGTGCGGCTTCTACACCCCCCTCGTTCATTCTCCCCCACCTGCACTATCCCTAAGCCCTTATTGGTCAGTTACAGGTGTCTCTCCATTTGTTACTCGGGCTGTCAATTATTGAGTTTGCCCTGCCCCTGGACCTATCGTGACCAAGTTCTTGCGCCCGCCCCTCAGATCTCCTCTCACTGGATGCTAACACTTACTGACAAAAGTTTTACCCAATCCCTCCTAAGGTTCCGCCCCCTTCTAAGCCCCTCCCCAAACTGACCCCTTAAAAGTCAGCTCTCCCACCCCATGCTGTGTGTGGTGTGTTCTCTGAGAAGCCATTCCCCCATGGCTGGTTTCCGTTAGACAATAGTTACTGACCTTTTGTTCAGAAACTTAACACTTTGATGGCAATGAGAGTGGAGAATTCATTTCATTGCTGTTTTCAGTGAACAAATAAGATGACTTTTTTTCATCTCCAAAGAGACGATAACTACTTTCAAATTTAACTTTCCAATGCAATATTTCAAAGCAGCTATCTATCCATAAAATATTCCACAACATTCACTGTTTTAGCAAATATTTCATCACTGAAAATATTTAGAAGAGTAAATTCAGAAGGAATATGAATGCTACCAAAGATAACTCACTTTAAAATGTGACTGAAAATGTATATAGATCTTATGTGTTTTATACCCAGCTATGAAAACAGCCACATAACTTCAAATATTTTGTACTATCCAGTAAAAATTTCTGGGAAAGAATTTATCTGCAAACTCTTTGCATGATACCCTTATGCCTTTTCCTCCTTAGGAAAGTAACAATTTTTAAATTTATATGTCTGCCAAATCTGAATAGAATTCAGGAGACAAAGACAAGATACTTCTCAGCAAGATGATAATCCTGCTGGCTAAATATCAGATTATGGCAGATAGTAGCAGTATGATAAATTGTCATAAAAAAATCAGAAAAAAACCTTAATATGAGAAAAATATTTGGACTCAAGATGAGCTCCATCTATACTGAAGACCTTTGGTTTTCCTTTCTGCTGCCATGAAGCAATGTGAATGGGTCAGCAACTTATTTTCGGATTTCATATTTGCATTTTCATTGCTAAATGTCCTCTTGGCAGGAGCATTTCTAACATTTTTTTTTTCTAAGTACAATGTTTAAGCAGTCTTGCTTACTATAAAAAGAAGAATGAATTTAAATTTTAATAAGAAAAACCCACAGTGTGCAGTAGCATAAAATTAAAGGTCCCTTGTGCTGCCTTTTGTCCTCTGGGTTTTTTCAAGGGACTGGTATCACTCTAATATTAATTACCTTCTGTATTTTCTATGACTGTTGCAATTAGGATTTACAGTTACAATATTTTAAATAGACAACAGTTTGATGTAGCTCAATAATTTAATTATATATTAAGCTCATGTGAGGAAATGCATTGTGAAACAACTACAAGCAGATGTTTCTGTATATTCAACTACAAAACCTAATACACCGTAGATCAGTTTATTACAACATTTGTCAAATTTGGTAAATTTGAAAGATGATGTTGGGTGTCAGCTCAGCATTGTTGCCTTGTCTTTTATTACTAGATAAAATCTGAAAATGACAGTTAAATTTAAATATGTAGCCATAATAAATCTATGATTTTATTTTTATAATCAGGAAAAAATTGAGCAATTATGATTGCTGTTAGCAGGAGATACAACTTTTGGGGGCCTATTTATGAAATGCAATGAACAGAAAAGAAAGCTTCACAAGTTTATTATTGTTATTGCTGTTCTTGTTCAAACCCAAAGAAAAAAAGATTGCTTAGAAAAGAAATTGCTTGATGTGGCAGAAAAAGTAAGGTGAGAAGATACTTTTTGTTTTGTATAGCTCTTTACAAAAGTTTAAAAAAGTGCTTTAGGACAGCTAAGACATGACAGCTGCCTCTCATGTCAGGGTAGTTGAGCCAGTTATTCCCCATCAGAGAGGATGAATACCTCCAGACCGATGTGTGAATGTCCCAACACCTTCCCTGTCGGGAAGGGGCAAGTTTTACACCTGAGCCATCTGGCACTATTCCACCTCTGCAGGGTCTGCTTCTTGTTGGCCTTTCCCTTATCTGACTCATAGCTGGGCTTGTTGCTAAATAGAGATTGATTTGCTGTAGTCCATCTCTGGTGGCGGATGTGCACCCCCTCTATCTTACGCACATCAGAGGTTTCACCACCACATACAAAAAACTCCTCCACTTCAACTGTGGGGTGCAAACCTGGGCTCAGCAAAGCACCTGCTGCTTTTGCAAATGGCCTATTATTTGAGTCATTAACCCTTAACATTTCAGTCTCTTAAACCCTCAGACTTCATTAATGCTGCCTACGCAAAGAGAGGTAGGAAATTAAATAAGGAAGTAAAACTCTTGTCTGTAGTCATTCACACACTTCTTTTCACTCAGAATGGTTCTGGTTGGGGTTCTGTGGAGTTATCAAAAAACTGTAGTCTGCATAGGTGTTGGCACTGAGTTGTGGTTATGTATTTATCAGGTCAAATGTGGTTATTGTAATCAGTGAGCCTGATGTGTAAGTGAAAGTACAATTTCTGCGCTTACCATGGTATTGCAGTTTAGCAAAGATTTGTTTTATCTTTATTGCTGTCTGGCCATCACAGGAATATACTGTTTAATTGCTCTAAAAATTGGATTTTATGGAACGGTATTTTGGATCAAGACTCAGCCTGTCACAATAATCTTTCAGTTTTCTGTAGGAGAAAGTGGTTTGTATTTAATTTTTTAATTCATCAGTGTGTTTGTTCTTGGCTTGTCATTCGAACTCAAAACTTCCGATTTTGGTAGTATGTGATGGAGGAAACTCTTGACAACAGAATCAGTTGGCAATATTAGTAGACCTTTATTAAAAATGTACACTAGAAATACCTATTTCTCAACATTTTCAGTTCCCTAACTAATTCATAAATCTTACCATAAAGAGAGAGACAAAGGGCTCTGAGCTAAAATTAATCTTATTTCTTGACTGACCTGCCAGCAAAATACATTATGCTAGACTGTCTGTGAAGCCAATGGGCATTAATCAGTTGTTTAATTCCACCTCTCCTCTTGTTAAAAGGCTATCCAGCACCCTGATACAACAGATCAAGTTTCATCTGCATGAAAGGTTGACATTGTTCTCTTTCTAAAACTCTTTCATGTTGGCTGAATAGGTAAGAAGGCAATAAGCTATAAATTTTCATTAAAAGACTTTGATTGCCGCTTTGTTAGGACTTAGGATTCTCTGAGACCTCAAGGGAAGTAGATGTCCAGCTGTCATCAGAAGCTGCAGCGAGTAGGACAGTTAGCTCCCTCAGGAAGCCCTTGCCTTAATATTTGAAATGACTATGATATCCATGTGATCTACAAAGCATGTACTCACTTCAAATACCTTCTGCAAGATTCTAAAGAAGTCATGCTGCCTTAAAACATATTCCTGAGGCTTGTTTGAATTTAAGGAATGTAAATCAATATAACCTCAAATTGTCTTATTTGTGCAAGGATCTAAGAAATTTCCTGTTACGGAGAGAAAGCAATAATTTTTATTTCAAGAGACAACAAGCACATTTAACAGCACTTGGCATTTGCATACTTCTAACAGGTCTGCAGTATGCTGGCAGCTTTTACTGTGCTGGAAAGGTCACTGGACTTGAATGAGTGGGTGATAAGGACAGAAGGGCTGACTGTGAGCATCCCACATGTTTGACAGCAGCAGATTTGGGTGCTCTTGAAAAGGCCGATATTGACTTCATGCTTCCAGGATGTGACTTTTACATGAAAGAGCATGGTGGTGCCTGGGAAGTTGTCTCCACCTGCAATGAAAGAGTAAGCATAAGCGTCATTTCCTAAAGGGGTGAAAAAGGTTGTGAAAGCAAACAGAAAAGACTGATACATTGTAATACAGAGTGAAAAAGGGAGGGCCTGATGTAACAGTGCTTATTAGAGCTATGAAAATAACGAAGTCAATGAGCAATTTTTTAGTTCATGCAATAACTGTACAGAAAGCCTGCATGTTCCTAGCAATTGCTTCCCATAGATGCCTGACAGGGATCTGCCACATTTCAATCACATTTCAGTTTGCTATAGGAACAATGTATTTCCCTGTGGAACTTCCAGCACTGCATATGATCAGATCTCTGTTGTAAAACAGGCTCCCTAACAAGGCAGTGCTATGGGTACATGGTTGTTGCTGTTTATAAGCTGTAAGATAATCATTCAGACTTGCCAGTTTAGCTGGCATTTTTTCGGCCTCAATATTTAGCCTCAAGAGAGCACAGCTCAGGTTCATATTGATGGAGTTCTTTTGGACACTCTGCATCATATTCCTTATTTCAGTTCTTGTTGACTCAAGTTATGTGTGTTCTCATGAGCTCTTAATCCACATTTACATGTGTAGTAAATGTGCACAGGTTCTGTGTTTTCTCTTCAACATGGCAGCATGTCTTTATTTATCTAAGAATTAATGTTACAGGGAACAAGGAAGACAGCTTTACTTGGCAAACATGTGGGATCCTTTCAAATGAAATATTCACAGCAAAGCATATAGAGATTTGTTTCCATTTGTTTAGACATCAAAAGTCTCAATGGATTTGAGAAGCTTGTAAATTACCTGAGCTTAGTTTAGGAGCTTGCCAGTGCTATCTAATTTGGGGCAAGTTTCTAAATACTGTTTATTCCCACACAAGAACTGCAGATATTTAAATATTCTTGATCAGAAGGAATACTGCACTGAGTTTTTTTATAATTAGTATAAAGGCTTGTGTTCAGTTTGGTTTGTGGTTCAAGTGAGAGCATGCGTCCATTCTAGTTTTATCCAAACATATTTTCTGGTCTCTAATACAGATGGTAATTCATGTGCTCCTGAGAACACTTGCAAATAAAGTTTATGATTACAGCATTCTGTGGAATGCTCAGATCTATCAAGTCTTTCTTATTTCAAGCGGATGACTCATGATAGTTTGATACCATGTATAATGGGGTGCTTTGACTAGTAATAGGGGTAAACAGTCATGTAAAGAAGAGTTAGATCTGTACTATATCTCCACCTAGGAGTAAGAGAGATAAGGCCTGAATAAAAGAGGATTCATTTGGCAGAAATATTTGTGTAACAAAGGCACGGGGCAAATAATAGCATCGATAATTCGTACTGCTGTCTTAGTGTCAAAATAGTAGTGCATAACTGAATTCAAGCTTCAGAAATTAATGTGCTTCTTAGATGTTTCCATGTATTACTGGCTGTATATTCAGTGGCTCTTAAGCACTTGCTCATACCTGTCCTTCATGTTAATTTGCAATGGGAGAATTTTTACTTTTCATCTCCCATTTCTGAAAATGGCCCTGAACAATGTACATTGCGCATTTCAGATTTACAACCTAGTTGTTTAATACTCTAAATTGCAAAAAAGTAAGAGAAAAAAAATGCAGAAGAAGCAACGCTCAGTATTGTGGTACCATAGATCGCCAGTTCAGACAGAGAAGGAGAGTTATTGTCCTGGATCCAATAAAAGTGGAAATTCAAATCTATAGCATTTTGGTGAAGAGGCCTTGATTCTGCCTCACCCCCTTGTCCCCAACCAATCCTTCTTTTGGTACCTCAGATTTATCCATTTCAATGGCTATTTTCTGGTTTGCAAGATGTGGGTTGCTTAGTCTACTGCCAAGAAGGCAAAACAGCTTAATGACTTTTACTCTCTACTACTTTTGATTTTGAAGTGGCATCCACAATATAAACCATTTTTTCACTGAAAACAAGGGGCATATTTCTTGGGAAAATCTTCAAGATTTTGCAAAAAGGAGAAAGACTTACCTTGCAAAGATGGATTGTAATGAAGAATAATAAAAATCAGACTCATATTCCTCAAGTATAGAGACCCAAGACATCATTAGACCATACCGCATTGGTTTCCTTTGTAATACAAGTAAATACAATCCACTCTGCCTTTCCCTTCTTTAGCAGAGAACTTTTCCTTTGGAGGAAACACTTGTTTTCTTTTGTTTTAATGGATAAAACTTAAATGTAGTCAAAGTCAACAACAGTGCTCTCTACTTGCTATTATTTAGGTCTTACAAACATTTCTTTTATGTACGTTTGTTAAGCTCAAAGACTAATGGGAGAAGCTGTATAGTAATGGACCTCATTAAAGATATTTCCACTTCATTCATCTTTGAGAGCTACTTTTTGCAGTTTGCCACTTCCATGGCATTTGTTCAATTTTTTTTCCTGTCTAGAGAACGCAGTAATGTAGAAAGGCAGCTTAAAAATTCAGGCATATTTTGTAGTTGATTATGTACATCAAAAATTCCTCCTAAAAATGAACAAATACTATTTCCCATTAAAAGATATTGATTGGCACTAATTATATTCCTGCCCCTTCTTAGCTAAATGGATTTTCTATTATTTTGGCCCTGATTGACATTAGACTCACTAGCCTATAATTGCCTCGGTCATCTTGCTTATCCTTGTCAAGTACTCATGAGTATTAAGATTCTTCTTCTCCATTTTATTTCCTACTTATTCCACAAGTTTTTTTCTAAGGTGGAAATGTTAATGCCCAGGACTTACCATGGAGAATTCGCAGTATTCTTGGGTGCAAATTGTCCAGAACTACTTGCTTTAAAATAAAAAAAAGTTAAGTACTGACATACAATATTTAACAGCCCCTTTATCTGCTTGGAGCTAATAAGCGTTTTCTCTGGGTATACTTATCATCTGCTTTTCCCCAAACATAGATTATAAATATTTTCAAATAATGTTGCCTTTTCAACATCACTTACAATTTTATCGTGTCTGTCAAGTAATGTGTGTGTTCTATTGCAACCAAATAATGTATTTTATATCTGTATATAAAAACTTGGAAGATATGTTTTCAAAAATATCCATAACATTATTTTTCTTCCCAGACATCGATTTTTCCCTTGTGTCCTTATATTTTCTCACCAGTTTTCTGTACTTTAGAAATTCTAATTTACACTGATATCTGTTTCTCCTGTTTCCCCTTCTGTAATTTTCCATCAATGGTAATTGCTGCCTTCATTCATATGCTGAGTTGTAGCTTTTTAAAATTCTCTATTAAAATTTATTCATTAACAAATACTAATTTCTATTAATATTTCTCCGACTAAATTCCATTAACTTTCTTGAGCCTTGATGAACTGTGTTTGTGTGTGTGCAACAAAATATTATGAGATTATCCTACTTCCCTCAATCAGCTTGAGTTATTAACATTGCTTCCTATGCATCCTTCAGCATTGGTCCAGTGATTAAGTCATCAGGAGTTATCTTTTGAGCTGAAATTATGCTTGAGTCAAGAGATGATGAACTGTCCTACAGAGCTGAATAAAATTTTACTCTTTGGTGGGAGAGTGCCCCCTGTGTCTGCTTCTATAGTTAAAAACCTTGCTAATACAATTTCATTTATCTCCAGATATATAAACATGGGTTTAAGGAATAGCTTACCCTATTAGCAGATTTGATTCAGCAACGATTTACACATACACAAGTTTCTATCGATCAGGTTTATGAGTAACTCAAAACAATTTGGGGGACTTTTAATATAGAATACTGAGATCATCCTCTCATTTTCCTCATTACCCATCTTTATTTTGTATTTGTTCTCTTCTTCTTAGTTTAGCTATTAATGCACAGAATTGCACAGAAAAGTGCTTAGATATTTGTGATAGTTTTCTCCTGCTCTTGCCAGATCATACTGAGATTTTATCTGTGGTGTGCTGGCACAGAAGCTTTTTTACACTCTAGTTTTCAAGAAATTAAAGTCAAAGGTAGAAACAGTAAGCTAAGTTCACCCACAAATTGTTCAAGGGGATGAACCCAAAATTTATATTTTGGCACTCTCCCTTCAAAACAGAAGAGCCACAGGAAACTACAGGCCTGTCAGTCTCTCTTCAGTGCCTGGTAAAGTTAGGGAGATTATTCTGGCAAGTATTTAAAAACACCTGAATGACAACACAGTCATTGGTCACACAGCCAGCACAGTCTCATGAGAGGAAAGTTCTGCTTATCAAATCTGATGTCATTTTATAAAAAGGGAATCCACCCAGCTGATCAAAGCAAGCCAGATGATGTAAAGCTCTTGATACTGTCTCTGATAGGATCTTTCTGTACAAAATGTCCAGCATACAGCTGGACGAACATAGCATGTAGTGGGTGAGCAATTGGCTCATGGGTTGAGCTCAGAGAGTAATAGTGAATGGGGTAACATCAGACTGGTGACCTGTCACTAGTGGGGTTCCACAGGGCTCCATCTTGGGCCCTGTGCTCTTCATCATCTTCATAAATGGATGCAGGACTGGAAGGGATACTAAGTTTGCAGATGATACAAAACTGGTAGGAACTGTTGACTCCCTCGAAGGCAGGGAGGCCCTGCAGAGAAACCTTGACAAATTAGAGATATGAGCAATCAACAACCATATGAAGTTCAACAAGGAAAAGTGCTGGATTCTGCGCCTGGGATGGGGCAACCCTGGATGTACATGCAGATTGGAGAATGAGATGCTGGAAAGCAGTGCCGGGAAAGGGTCTTGGGGGTCCTGGTCATGGCAAGTTGGATATGAGTCAGCAGTGCCCTGGCAGCCAGAAGAGCCGACCATGTCCTGGGGGGCATCAGACAAAGCATCACCAGCTGGGCAAGGGAGGGGATTGTCCCAAGGGGGGTGGACTCGCCTTGAATGTTGTGTGCAGTTTTGGGCATCACAATATAAGAGAGATATTAAGCTCTTAGAAAGTGTCCAAAGGAGGGTAACAATGATGGTGAACAGCCTTGAGAGGAACCCAGATGAGGAGTAGCTGAGGTCATTGGAGAGGAGACTGAGGTAAGACCTCATTGCCGTTACAACTTCCTTGTGAGGGTAAGAGGAGAGGTAGATACTGATCTCTTCTCTGTGATGACCAGTAACAGAACCTGAGAGAATGGCCTGAAATTGTGTCAGGGAAGGTTTAGTTTGGATATTAGAAAAATGTTATTCACCCAGAGGGTGGTTGGGTGCTGGAGCAGGGGAAATGGTCACAGCACCAAGCCTGACAGTGTTCAAGTTGGCCAATACTCTCAGGCACATGGTGTGACTCTTGGGGACAGTCCGGTGCAAGGCTGAGGCTTGGACTCAATGATCCTTGTGGGTCCATTCTAACTCAGCATATTCTGTGATTCTGTGATATTTGCAAACAGAGCCAAAGAAGAGCAATGCAAACCAAAGTCAATTTCTGCAAGATAAACAGTTGATTTCATCTGACACATGGTGTTAAAGAAGAAAATATAATGAATATCTGAGATCTAAAAGATCTCCTGTATACTTGAATTCCCTTTCCAGTATTTTTCAATTGCTTTATTGCCACTGAAAATGCCAATGAGGGGAGTCTGTCATTTTCTTTCAGACATTTAACTTCTACTATCTACTCTGAGTATGTTGGTGGCACAAACTATGCATACTACACCCAGGTTTTGCAGAAAAAACAAAGATCTTTTTTTGCATTATTTTCATATTTTTAGTAAGGGCTTTCCAATAAAGCTATTTCTCATTATTTTAACAACAATGAAATCAAAAGGGTTTTATAAAATTAATATTTGTAAAAATTAATAATTTATACTGTTGCTTATCTCCAGAGACTATTAATAACTTCCAGCATTTCTGTCTGGATTATCTGACTCTTCTCTTAGTTTTCAATAAAATAGAGACTTTTAATTATATTTGGAAATTTCTTCTGGTTTTTGCCTTTGTTTGGTATCTCTGTAACATGTCATATCTCATTGGCTGGCTGGATTACAGGGCATTTGTAGTGAGTTTTATTTTTGTTAAATTAAAAAACTTTCATGGCAAAACAAGACTTCACAGTACCTCTTTATAACGACAAAGACTATATTTCTGCCAATACTCACTGGAGATCAAATTTTCATTTGGTAGCTTTCATGACACTTTCTGTATTCATTTTTTTATCACAGTTTGAGCCCTTCCATTTTAAGTTGGCGAGCCACAAAAAAATACCAGCAAGTGTGGACTGAAAATTAATTTTGGAATTAAAAACCTGTTAGCATTATTCAAATGTGAATAGTCTGAGCCCAAATGCTGATGCTGAGAATGGAAGGAAGCACCTAGCAGACTGAGCAAAGCAATTCATGATGGACTCAGAGCATAGAAACACTGAAAATCTTATTAGTACAACTAATGTTTTGGCCTTGATCACAACAGCAACAAATATTCCCTGGAATTGTGATGTGTATGCATATACAAGGGGGATGCTACTAGTTTTCAACTTCTTACTTCAGAAGTATCAGTCCAACACACTCACCTTAGATCAGTTACAGTGAGAATTTAATTTTGGTGTAACCTGTCTAAAATGATGCTGTTTTACTGTATCCTACATTGAATGCACGAATGCTCATGATCTAAAAACTTTGGCTCGGAAGAGACCAGTGTACTGTCTCTTGGCTGTGGTAGCTACTTTCACCTATACTAGGAAGAATTAAAAAATCTATCATTGCTCTATAGGAACAATTTCCATTTAATTAAGTTGGTGCCTTCTGCAAACCTCTGTGTCAGGCTCTCACAGTCTTTAGACCTGCAAGACAAAAGGAGGAAACCAAAGCAGCTGTGGAGTTCCCACACTGCAGCAGCTACCAGCCCTGCAAAGGCCATTGTGACAACTGTGGGTGATTCTGTATGCAGGGATGTAGTTTAATTTGATTGCAGCTTTGTTTAGCAGGACATCTAGGGACTATCTGCAGTGTAACTTATCCAGTACCAGTACATCTGCTTAGTGTAACCACCTCTATGGGAGGGACAATGGCTTCCATCTTCAAGTTTGAGAAATTTGCCTCTAGCAGAGTTACTGAGGAAAGAGCCTTCTCTGGCTTCAGGGAGGGAAGGAGGTCACAACTTTCAACAGGAGATCTAGTTCTGCTTTGCATCACCTTTATTGAGGACCAGCATACCTCATTGTTCATTTACTTTCACAAACACCTACTGATTCCTACCTAAAATATAACCTACCAATGAGGTTTTCAGGCGCTAAGAAGATGGTGAAAAGAACATTGCTGAGAATAGTCTACCTGTGAAGGCTGACTAATCTTCCTAGCCTTGAAACTAGCTTAGCACTCATAGAAATCCAAAAACCTTCCCCATTCCTTGTCAAGCCCCTGGGGTTTGAGGAAGAGGTTAGCAATCTTCTATGGGACTTCACTGGCATCCTTATGCCAATATGCTCAGGGTTTCTCTTCTGAAGGATATATCACACAGTGTATAGACTCTCCTTAACAGAACTGCAGGCTTTTTCGTGTTTCAAATCCAGACACCTTTCTTTCTGGGATAACACAAGCAGAGCAGATGCAGAAAAGTGGTGTCTATGGACCCATACACACCTGCTTGCTTTTCCTATGAAAATCGGTATGACTGCCAAAGAAGAGATCTGAGGAGGTTTGAATGTGCGTTTGAACACCAGAGGAGGCTCAAAACAAGGGAGCAGTATAAAAATAGAACAAGGATTTTATTTCTCTTTGCTGTAAATAGGCACTATAAGCCACAAGGCAGGATGGTGACAGTAGGTTCTTTTCAAGCTGATGCATACCAGTGATGGCATAAAAGCCAACTGTCACCTTAAAATTAAACCCCTTTTCTAGAGGAATAATAGCTTTTAAGAAACCCTTGTCTTTTGCATGTGCATTTAGGCAGATAGGCAGGGAAAAGGGAATTGACCACACAATCTTAACTGATATCCAAATAATGTTTGCAAAATGCCATTTGTAGTGTCACAGTAAGTTACTTGTCTCTGCCAAAATACTGAGTCAGGTATTCCCTAGAGACAAAAATGAAGGAATTTGTATATGAAGCAATATATTATTTAGACCTGCTCAGTAGCTGTTGTGATGGGACCTTCTGCCTTGCCTGTGCAAAGCTGAGCCACTCAGAGCCATGCAAGCAGGCCATTGATTGACACTGATTTTCTCAACCATTCTTCAGAAGCCCATCTGCAGCAAGGAAGTGTGGAATAGCTTTACAGAGCAGGATCAGCAATAATTTCTCCAAATACTCCCTCCGAGTTAATTATTTCTCTTAGCCTCATTCCAATGTGAAGAGTATGGCTACAGGTCTGGTCTTGTATAAAGCAGAGGACATTCTTCATATCATCTTTCAGCAGGTTAATTTACTCCTTTGGGGGTCTTTTAGGCCTTTTCATGGGTTCAACTAGAACACTGTACTCCAAATGCAAAGTACAGTGTTTCATGATTTGTTGGTCTGAGCATGAATAACAGTTTGTTTGAAAGAAGAGGAGGAGAGAGAGGAAAACAGTGTATATAATGAGGGAAAATATCTGATAAAGTAGAAAGAATGTGCTACCACTTAGCTAGCTGTTCTGAAACGCAGGCTAAGGAATAGTTCAAGGCTTAAAAATTTTTTACAACTTGGGCAAGCAGAAAAAATATGAGGTGTTATATGCCATCAGAAGACTGTCTCTTGACCTGAGACTACAAACCTGTAATTATGTTGACCTTTTAATTTAATAGCTAATCTACAATCCTAATGGTCCGCTGTGGATGTAAAATAGAAAGAACAGATAAAAGTTCTCCTGGAAAAGTGTCAGCAGCAAGCTTTCAGGAAGAAAATACCTGAATTTCTGATATTTTTAAAATTTTCTTTAGTAAAGTGAAAAGTTGCAGCTCTCCAGAGCTGAGGGGTATTTTCCTCCTTTCATCTGTCACTTGCAAAGAGATATGAAACATTTATTTTCGCAGTCTTCCCAGAACTGGTAATAAATTGTCAGAGCCAACCATTCATATCTGGTAGCTTTTTAAATAAAGGATTAGCCCTTCAATATTTCATTTTTCTCAAGAATTGCTCTATAAGCTTGTTGAGAAGGAGGTAAAATACTGTGAGGGAAAAAGCTATTTGTCCACTGTCAGAGATATATGGGCAAGAAATTCTAGGAGATATTTTATTTTCTCTTCCTTCTGCTTAGTGTATTATATACATGTATACAGGTGTGTGGGAGAACTGAGGGACACAGACTCACTGTCAGAACTGCCAGTTTTGTTGAAGTTGTTATTGAAGTTGCCTTTTGCAAGCTGGCAGATTTCTGACAGAATCAAACTGTTGATAGGAAACTATACAGGGGAATATATCTTGCTATTACGAATATGGGCATGGTCTGAGAAAAAAACCTAAGCATTCACTGATGCACATGGACCTTCCTTACAGTCTGGTTGGGAGGGGATTTAAAGGAGCAGTCTCCCTTCTTCTGCAGCTCTTCTCAGCCTGGACACTGCGGTGAGTTCAGTCTGGAAGTACTGAAGTGAACAAAATTATGATATAAAGATGGGGGAGGAGGAAGTGTTTAGCTACCTGCTGGGTCAAACCATGACAAAGAACATTTCTG
Source organism: Sakesphorus luctuosus (assembly GCA_013396695.1). Taxonomy (NCBI): domain Eukaryota; kingdom Metazoa; phylum Chordata; class Aves; order Passeriformes; family Thamnophilidae; genus Sakesphorus; species Sakesphorus luctuosus. Next base: position 666,878 of record VWZD01003541.1, on the reverse strand, counting down.
AAAAAACAGCATGTTGCTTTTGAAAGGTCACTAGAAAGTCTGTCTTTGGGGAAGAATCACAGTTTCTGCTTTCCAGTGCGGTGTTTGTCCTGAGGCATGAAATCGAGGAGTACATGTCACTTCTCTATGTCTTTGTGTTGAAAGAGCTCTTTGGGAACTGTTCTCCTGTTCTCATTTGAATTTCAACCTTTATGGTCAAAGTAGAAAGGAAGGAAGTTTACCTGTGTGTTATGTACTCTATTTTCCCATGCTATTCTCTAGTGATGAATGAGATGTCATCAGTATATTTTACATGGCAGAAGAAATGAAATGTGACTGAAAACCATTTGTATTCCTGCTAAAGTGTATATCCCAGTTCTGTGGGTTTGGATTGATGACAAACCTCTCAGGATGTGGAAAATACCGATTCCAGAAATTCTCTGCTCTGTGTGCAGGTCTGATCAAAGAGAGCTCCTGCTTTTTAGCATCTAGGCTGAAATTCCTTCTATCATTGTGAAATGCATTACTGCAGTGAAGCCATAACTTGGAGAGGTAGGGGCTAAGAGCAGGGATTATGTAAACAACTGGTACACCAGTTGCTCTGATCTTACTGAGAGAAAATGCCAGATGATACTTTTGTCTTACACATGCTGAGTAGCACTCATTTGTACACCTGCTTAATTCCATAGTAACAAACATTGCACTTGTGTGTACTCAGCAGCGACTCTTATGGTGGATGCAATGACTTTTTGTGGCTTAACTGTAGAGGCAACTGAAGTGTGAACTTGCAGTAAAAAAAGTGTAGTTATGCTCTGGAAAAGACTTCCAAATGCCTTCCAGTCCCATTTGGAAACCACAGCTCCCACACCTCTTCACAAAGACTTTGCATTTTCCTAGGCATTTAATTGAATTTTAGATACCTAGAGACACCTGAAGACAATCCAGACCGTGAGGGAGAGAGAAGATCATTGCTGGAGGACCTCAGAGAAGATAGGGGTCTAATACAGTATCTATGGGGACATAAAACTATGTTGGGCAAAGAGAGATGCATTTCATTACAACTCAGGGAGCAGTGAGGTTATGTTGCAGCAGGCACTGCAAAAGTTGTCACTCTAGTCTAGTCAAATGAGATCAGAAAGTGATGATGCAGAAAGGGACAGAAAAAGCGGTTGTGAAATATTTACCATGACATGATGAAACCATCAGCAAATCCAGCCTCTTTGTCTGCAGTGAGTAACAAGGTGCTGAAAGCTTCTCAGTTGTGCAGCAAGACTTTGGCTCCAGGCAGTGAGATTGCAGAATCATCCTGAAGTGTAGAGTAAGAATATGGAAAAAAAAGTTTTTTCAACTAGATGGAAAGGGGCTACTTTGAAAGGAATTACTGAGGTTTTGCTCATACCCACTACTTAGAAGACATGATTATTACTAAAGGCGTGGCCATATCGTGAAGTGTATACCAATGCAAAGTATTGATAGCAAAGAAGTCTTCTTCAGTCATCCACCATTCTTGTGTCTGCAGCAGGATCTGTGCATCTCCTTTTCCTTCCTGGAGAAGGAAACAAAGCATTGATGGATTTTAGATTTCTAACAGCAGGAAGTTAGCTCTTATATCCATCCCCCTTTCCTCCTTCCAAGTCAGGAGAACTCACCTAGCAGCCAAATAGTCCTGACTGACTGCTAACACTTGAGATGCAAGAAAGGAAAGTAGGAATTGGGCAGTAAGGAATGCCTCTGCCTCACTGTACCTCATGATGTATAATTCCAATTGAAATTGTAGCCATTAAAATTGTAGCGATTGAGACAGCCTCTGTAGGAAAAGATAGAGTTACTCATGCCCTCCGCTGCTCTATAGAAGATGATCTTTGAAGATGGCTGCTACAATAGCTGTGTTTCTAATGTGTACAAATTAATTCAATAAGAAGTTCAACAGTGCATATTAGAGTCCTTCCAACATCTAATGTAAAAGCCTATAAAGCCTTTCTATTAAAAACTGTACCGTGAAAACAGTTGTTTCCTTGTTCTTCATTGTTAGGGACACTTGCAATGCTCTGGGAGTTTTATTGCTCAGAAGTGGTTTGTTCATATTGCTTATTCCTCACCCAAACTAAGCCACCTTTCTGGAGCATTAGGTTGCTGTAAAGGTGATTGAAAGACTGCAGATGGTGTGCTACGCCACCAGGAGACAAGTAAGCACCAATAGCACGTCACATCTCCCTCAAATTCCTCCCTGAGCTCTAGCATTTGGGGCAGATGGAGCTCAGGCTTTGCTCTCCAGAAAAGACCCCTGGATATTTCTGTAAACACATCTACCTGTTACAACACAAACCACATGGTATTGCCTCATACAGAAGGGGAAGATAAGTATTTCAGCCAAAGACATTTTTCTTCTAGACCAATAAGCGAAAATAAGCAGGCTTTGTGCAAGCTAACAAGGGATGTGTATCTGTTGTTTTGCTGCTATGATCTCCTTGGTAATGAACACCGGTGGGTTGGTTCCCTCTGCACTCTTTGAGAAGGGGAAAACAGTTTAGAAAATCAAAAAACCCCAAACCTCTAACAGGTTTCATAACAATCTAGAGCATGTGGAAATGGGAATTCAATAGTTAAATTTGTGGATCCCATACATTTTTTTTTGAAGTTCAAATATAGTGAAACTTTCACCAGAATTCTCTATTCAAAATAATAAAGAAATTTTTTAAATGAGTATTTTTAGATGCTACCACTCAATAAGATTGTAATGTGCAGCTGCCATGTGATGCAGAACTTTGAAAATCAAATAACAAGTCTGCACTGTTTCCTGCCAAATAAAAAAGAAGTTAAAAACCCCAAATCTGATTTATCTGAAGTTTAAATGTCATCACACTATCTTATTTAAAAGAGTTGGAAATGAAGTATACTGATGATAGTCTTTGCTTATCCTTGATATAGGTGCATCATGCCTGTGGCTGATAGTTGTTTTTCTGAATAGTCTCAGTAAAAAAAAATAAGATATTTTTCAGAAATCTGATTATTTTAAGACTTACAAAAAACCTCCAAATCATCCAAAAAAGAATCACATATGACTGTACTATGAAATATCTTGAGGAATACAGACAAGTACACAGAAAGAAGAGATGCCTTCTCCATTATCCCAATGAGAAACAAAGAGCTCTGCAAGTCATCTGACTCAAACCAAGTCCTCTTAATTATTTTTTCCCACTTAAAAAGCAGCTTATACACCATTTCTTTGGTTCAGCTTTCAAAGGGATTGATGCAGCTCTTTATGTTAGACTGAAATGCCAAGATGGGAAAGAATTATGTTATTGACTTCACTGGGAGCTCCCTTTTCCAGCTGTTTTATTGTTTGTTTCATAAACATGAGTTATCACTATCCTGTGGAAGGTGTACTGAATTTTAAGCTTACCCTATTAGGTGAAACACAGTTACTTCCAATGATTAATAGTTATTAATTCTATAATAAATTATTAACAATCTCACCTCTATTTCAGGATGAATTTCTCATGCATACATTGGGCTTGTATCAGATAATTTCCTGTAATATAAGGACCAAAAGAAATATTAATAAGACTTGGGTGGGGAATCTTTTGAACATTTGACTAAATGGGCATGATATTTTTGTAAAAGCTTAATATTTGGCTCAGTAGATTTTTTAAAAATATTCCTACAAGGGAAGTATAAGGGTGATGACAAAACCTCACAGGTCTGTTGATCTATTTCCCACCCATTACAAATACTGCTCATGAGTCTGAGCATTGCAGCACCTGTGGTACTTATTTTCTTTCCTGTGAATTCACAGTCAGCATTTTGTTGGCAGTTCTGGAAGCAGATGTTTTACTGTATCAGGAAAACCCACAAATTCTTTGTCAGCCCATTGCAAGTTTCCTGGTACACTTTCCTTTTGTGGATTTGATGAAGAAACAAGAAGGAGTAGAGAATTCCCATTGACCATCGGGTCATCTTCCAGGCCACATCTCTGACAGTTACCACTAGCTGATATTTATAAAAGCACAACTCTTAGATACTGGGTTTCTTTCAAAATTAATGTCAAAAGTTATTCTGATAAAACTGAGGGCAAGAACATTCATTAGTGGCTCTTGTTCTTCAGGAGCCCAAGCAATTGCAGCAAGCACCTATTGCAGCTCATTGATCTCATTGCTCCCATTCCCCAGAGGTCCTGATGGTCTCAGAGCTCCAGAGAAGCTAACCTAGCTAACAGACTGCAGCAGCTGCCTTTAAATTCCCATGGAGGTACAAGGAAAGCATTTTCCTCCTTAAGCAGAGGCAACAGTGAGTGTTTTATCCCTCATTCAGAGCATAGAGAGGTTTTCTGGCCCAAGGGGGTATACTCTGTCCCATCTCATCTGCTCTGTTAAATTTGGCCCCTGGATTGCAAATATAAAAAAAGCAAGCCAGTGCCATAGCAAAAAAAGACACGAAAACTCCCCCCCTTCCCTGCCTTGGATTTCTCTGGAATGACACTACTGAGAACTGAATCAGATTTGTGGCAATTGATATGCAGATGTTACAGTTTTTCACTGCATCGGGACAAAGATGACTGCATTTCCATGTTGGTTTTGCACAGAAATATGTATATTATCCCAGAACCCCCAGTTCCACCAAAATGATAGGAATTGATGTTCAAATAGGATGGGCTATGTGAGACAAAACCCACAAATAAATGATGTTCACAAAATAGGCTCCTTCCTTTCCTTGTTTCTGATTTTTCTTTCCCTCTGCCATACACAAAGCTCAGGCCAAAGAGGATCCCTCTGGCTATATGTGTGGGCGGCTAATCTGGTTTTCTCCCAAGGTGACAGCTGCTTGATTTTCATTAAGGAATATGACTGCCCTCACCTGGTGAGAACAGTGCTTGGAAAGTCGCCACCCAGGTTGCTCGTTGCACTGGAGTGTCTCTGACATTTGTGAGAGCCGACCGATGCCTGCAGAGGGAAGGGTCACCCACTATATGAGAAAACAGCTGCTAAAGAAGATCTTTAAAATAGCTTCTGCTGTCTGACTTAAAATAAAAATGCTGTAGATTTGATATTATTAGAATAAATGGAAGATTGTTCTGGCATTGATTGTATTGTTACTGATTTGAAAGCATTTAATATCCTTATTTTTGATCCTGTCATATGTTTCTGTGGCTTTTCACAGAACCAGATTAAGCTAGTATACACAAATCTACTTGATAAGATATTATTTTGGGGAAAAAATGTAGTCTTAGGGTGTAGTTCAGGTAAAACAAAAAAAGGTATTTGAAGGCTGTAAGAAAAATGTTTAAATGTTTTTTCATTTTACCTTGCTCAATATTTTTGCTTTGTAAGATGTGGTTTTGCAATGTTAATAGTACATTAAAAAAAAAACAATTTCATTGAAACATTTTGGATCCACTCAAAAGAAAATACCTTCAGTCATTTCTTCTTTTGGAGAATTTTGGAACAGTGGACTTTCATTTCTATTTCAAAACAGATTTCAGAAATCTTCAGGCCCTCATTGAAATAAGAATTTTCCTTTCTGCATAGGTCTAAGTCATGATTTTGAGACATGAGGAGAGATTGAAAAGGCTTAGTAGGATGGCAGTTCAATTTTTCTCATCCAGTGCATTGATTTTACCACAGAAAGCATAAGTATTGTAGTATAAAATCCAAATTTTGAATTGCTCCTTTGGAATTTCTTTACAGATGAGAAGCTTTCAGAGGAAGCTGAAATACAGTCCCTGGGATCAGGTTAATTCATAGACATCAAAGAGGTGTCAGCCACATCAGCTGGATTCAGGAAGTTATGTAGGACCATGTTAGTTTATCCACAATTAGTAAAATGCTTAAGGAACATGTTTAAAAGTTGATCTTAAATATTTATTCAGATGGGACCATTTGCTGAGTTTGAGTCTTTTCAGACCTACACTCTGAATGCTGAGAGGCAAAGCCTGTCATTAAAGGACACACATTCTTGCCAATAGTGAGGTTATGAAAACAGTTTGAGTTTCTCTCTCCATATGCATTCCTTGAGACCTCACCCATTAATCTAATGGTTAATGTTGAATTGTCCACAATAACATTGTGATGGTTTTGGTTACTTATACAAAGAGACTGTGTAATGTAACTCAATATCGTATGAATCTATGCTTCATGTCACTAGGAACTAAGATTATTTATCCATCATAGAGAAATTAAATTTCTTGCAGTTATAGAGAATCCTTATGTGGTCTGCCAGTCATCTTCAATTCAATTTAGTTTATGTATACCTTTTTCCTAAATGGAGGCAATTTCAAACAGGAAAATGTCCCTCAGCTGTTCCACTATTGTCACCACAAGGATTTTCTAAGGATCATATTCCTTGATGTTCCCTTGACAACTTGCCTTTCATCCTTCTTTGGGTGTTTCTTATTTAATTCCTTGCATATACCCCATAGGAAAATTCGCTGTAGTCCTTCATCTTGCTTCTGAATGTGTCTTTCCTGCGTTATTCATGACAGCTTGTGATGTGACTGTTCAGCACAACAGTGTTATCATAAGAACATTCAGATTCTGTAGATAATTCCTGCTAATTGCTAACTGTTTAATGTCTTTGCCAACCCCAGAAGCAGCAGTACCCCACAGGTAGTGAGTACTTAGAAGGAATTACTTAACTCACTGTATCACTTTATGGCTCAATATCCTGATAGAGGTTAAAATAATGTTACTCTGAACAATACATCCCAAATAAAATAGTGTAACACATATAACTGGTGAATTTCAGCTAAGCAGCTATACAGATAGCATCAATGTTAAAGGATTTTTACACATTACCATCCCAAAATAACACTACTCCGCTCAAGTAACATCAAGCTACAGAAAGTTAATCACTGCCCATTTTATAGTCCATCAGTGTAACAATTCCTTCTGGGCAAAGGTTTTTTTTTTTCTGAAGCATTAAGCTGTTGCTGTCCAAAGCTATCACCACCCTCAGGCTTTCCATTCCCTCTAAACCACAAAGCATTAGCTCTGGTTCTTATGGGAATGAGACAAAATTCAGATGCAGAATTTCAGGCTTCTTTTCAGCCTTTAAAAGATTATGTTACTGCATGGTCCGGAGGCTGTGAGAGCTTTTCCCCTTTTTAACCCAACCAGTGACAGAGGTTTGGCACCTGTTTAGCTGTTTAGCAGTTGTTCCACAAAAGAGTCAATACCTTGCCACTAGTTTAGTGCTGCCATTCTTATGGCTTAGCTTTGTATGTCCTCAAGGTAAAATCGTCTTTCTTCAGAAAAAAAAAAAAAGTCACATTTCTTTGGGCAAGGGTCATGAACTTGTGATGAGGACTGCTTATAAAAATGAATTATTTTTGAAAGTTTCACAGTGTATTTGAGCATTCCCTGGAGACATCCAGCCCTCTGACTGATATGTAAGGCCCAGCCAGCCTTTCCAGAAACTCAGCATTGCATTGTATCAACTGGAAAGCTGTTCTTCAACTTGCCAGATGCCTTCTCATGCTGTAAGAGCAACTTTTTGCTTGTCCTCTGGGTCATTCTGTTCTGTCAGATCTCATTGGGAAGAAACAGCATGGGAAAAGAGACTCCATGTCCCTTCACAGCAGAAGTGCTACTTGTGTGTGGAAGTAGGGCTGTGACTCATTCTAGTGTCTCAGTTATGTCTTGTTCTTAAAAGTTGGGATGTGATCAGGATTTCTATAGGGTTTGCTGTTTCTGGGGAGCTTTTGTTTTTTCTGGCAATCTTTTTTGCCACTCAACTTTTTCTGACCGGAGTAGTGCCACTCAGGAAGGTCATGCCCTTCCCCAAGCCATCCATTGGTGTGCACTTCAGGATTGGTGTGCAATTGCAAGTCTCAATTTCTTCAGCCTCTTCTACAGACATTTGAATGTCTTTTACTTCAATCAGTGTGTATCAGTTCCATACCTATAAACTCAGGTCAACCTAAGAATGTTTAAACAGTCTCATTGACCACATTCATTGTAAAGTTCTCAATTCTTCAGAGGTCCTCTGCCAGGTAATGTAGCCACCTTTTTTTCACTCTGTAGCCCTCAGCTAACCAAAACACCACGTTATTTTGGTCCTTATCAAAGATCAGTCAGTTCTGTAACATCTATAATTCAATTACTAAATTAGATTCTGCAGCATTATTGCTTTGATCACCCAGGACAGGAATGACATACTCACATTTGAGGTTATCTTCCCTGCCTATCAGTAAAATAATGCTACTGAATTGAATCATGTAAACCACAATAAATATTCTTTTTTTCAAAGAGAATACGTTACGTAAGATAAACCATGCTCTCTTCTCTGACCTATTCACATTTGAAATGGCATAGAAAATAAAAAAAATTCTTGCCAACTTCTCCACAATGATGTTTGCATTGTGATGGTATACCAAAAGTTAACAGCATGAGGAACACACTCCTTTGAAGCTATCTGCCCTGTTGGCAGTAACAGGGAGGGAAGGGCCATGGAGGAAAACTCCCTGAGTCATATATGAGATTGAAGATAATCTAAGTGTGAGCTAAGCAAAATAGGTGCACCAGATTTGGTGTAAACTACAGAAAATGAGAGGAATTATTAAGGTCCAGATAGCTGTAAATATACGTGGTATCCAGAGGAAAACTTAAAGGGCACATGGTCAGAAATCAGTAGAGCCAGAGAGTAAAGAGTTTTGTCTCAGTTAGAAGCAATCCTACAACAATCTAAAATGATGGATTACAATTTGCACAATGTGATTGTCATGTTTAAAAAGTTAATGGAAAGCGTACTTTCTGCAAGTCTGTGTTGGAATGTTGATTACACCTAGCTGATCCACTGTGGACGTGAAAGCCCTTGAACAGATATTTTCACAAATGCCCTGGTATTGCTACAATGAGGAAAAAGAAATAGAAGACTTGTTTCAGAAAAAGTAGGGAGGTTTGCCATTGAGAAGAATTCCAAATACACATTATTAATGTTGCTGGGGAAAAAATCAGAGATCTTCATAACTATAGAAGTCTCAACTGCTTTTTCTGTTGTTGCTACATGGACTGAGGGTGATGTGGAAAGTAAGACCCCCTCATGCATTTCAGTAAGGTGGCTGAGAAAATCTATTGCCTTTGTAAAGTCAGAGAGCAACTGAACTGAGGAGTGAAAGAGGTTTTGTGGTGGTAGCAATGAACTTTTGATGTGCTCCAAAGGAAAAACAAAAACTATTTTGAGTCAGGTGTGAAAGGAATATTGTGCAAGAGAATCTACTTCTTCTTAGAGTTATTCAAAGATACCAAGCTCTGCAAATGGCTGCCTTAAATAAAGGCTACTGGGTAGGGGTTTAAAAAAAAAGCAAAACAACAAAACATCACCCCATCAGTTTCTGCTCATGAGAGCCACCAGAGAGCTCTGCCTCACTTCTCTTATGCAGGTAGAGAAGAGAGCAGGAGAGAACTGCTTCATTTCATATGAAGTTTAACAGACAGTGCCTCATGTTTGGAAATGATAAGCACTTCGGATTTTCCTGTGTCTTCTTTTCCAGTACACCATGCTCGGGGAAGGTACCACTGGTCCTGCCAGCCCATTTTGAGATTTCTGACATGCAATTGCTTTAGCATTTCTGCTTCTTGAGGAAAGAGCATTTTCAGCTTTGGCTAAGGGAGAGATCTCTGCTTTCCCAGAAGACTTTGAAAGACTCAATCCATTTCAAGGCAAACAAAATACTTCCCTTGACTTCGGTGAGAGTCGCATCTAAGCCCAAACAAAGCCTGATGAACGAGCTGAATCAGCTGCAAGTGTTCTCTGCTGCTGGGGTTGCCATCTTTTATGTAGGGCTGAAAAGGAAGAGAGATTGTGTTTTTGTCCTCCTTTCACTGCCTTCTGTATTCCTGCTTGAGAAAGTTCAAGAACAAGACATGTTTCACCCCAAATCTTAGCTCTTTGTTCCTTTGCCAATCACTCTGCAGAGCACCAGTCACCTCTGCCTCTTTCTCTTCTGCATTGCAGGCCTCTGTGCTGCAGATGATTAATTACCTGTTCATAGTGCATTTGCTGTGCACGTGCAGTGTATCCTGCATGTATGTGTTCTGGCTGTTAAAGAGTATTGAACAGATTTCCAGTCACATAGCACATTCCTATTTTTTAAGTAAATCCAACTCCATTGTTAATTTATTCAGCTTTTTCTATACCAGTCAACAGAATTCTTTATTCTACTGTTCTGAGGGCAAAGGGATTTTTTGTGTAATCACTGCTCATTTTCATATCTCTGATAAGAAAAAAAATCCCAAAGGAATGTATTTAAAAAATACAATAAATTTTTTCTGCTAAATACAAAAGAAGTATTTAATACTGTATACGCATGGGGGACAAAAAAGAGAAAAACAAAACCACAAGGCTTTTAAATTCTCAATGTTCTCAAAAATGCCTTTTCATATAAATTGCTATACCTCATTTATTTTCTCTTTTAAGTAAAAAACCTGACATTTTTTCCAGATAGCTCTAAGTGCTCATGTACAATAGGCGCTTTCCAATCTGGGATCTAGTGAGAAGTGATTCCATCTCCATGTCCAGAGCATAACCTAATTTTGCTTCCTAAACTGCATATTGTACCAACATCTGAACTGAGATGGAGAGCATAAACTATATTCTCCCTCTGTTTCATGTTTGTAAATTCACATCAAGGTCCCTCAGTTCAAGTGGTCATTTGGAGAATGCGTTCTCTAAAATTATTCTGCTTTAGAAAAGCAGCTTGGGAGATCGAGTTAGCCTTTAGCTGAAATACTTCCAGTGTTAGTGCAAAACCTGTCACCAGTCTAAAGCTGGTCAGACTGGAGTAATTGCTTTGCTTACATGGGCCATTCTGCATTTAGAGAATTATAACTTTTGACTACTGGACTAGTATTTCTGTACAGGTATATCCTTTGGGAAATGAAACAAGACAACAGGAGTTCATTTAATAAATTCTGGGTTGCCTAATAGTCAGCAAAGAGTGAGATTTTAGTTTGTCACCAGTCTGTTAGATGTATGTGTGTGTGTATTCTGATATGGGATTGCCTTTTGACAATCTCCTGAGTTGTATTTGTTGGTCTTCCAGGATGCCCATTTTAAAAATTACTGACAATGTTACTTTCAAAAATGTAGTTGAACTTGTCCTATATTTATTTTTTGTGTGAGATAATTATCCACTGTACTTTCTTCTAGATGTGTTCCTAGATATTTGGCAATCTTATGAGTTTCTAGGTTGGAGTCTCATTCTCCAACACTCATAGTTCACTGGAAATCAATGGAGTCCTTTCCCTGATATCCCTTTTCTTTAGGTAAGGATACATTTAGAGTGCACCCCTTTTCTCTCTGTTCCTTAATATTCCATCAGTTTTCTAAATCTCACCAGATAGTTCATGACTGTGTTATGCCAGTGTAACAACAAATTGCCACAGGGACTCAGTTGGCACCTGCATAAGTGGAATGATTTGATTCTCCTTCCACCTGCAAGATAACCCAAAACCAAAAAAAAAGAGGCAATAGGAATACAGGTACTGCCCTTTTTTTGTGCCAAACCACTGTCAAATCACTATTAGCTCACTCTAAAATCAGTTTAATTATCTGTGAGATGTGCTGGGAGAAAACTCTATGAGCAGGAATCAAGTACTTTGGGATATGTTTCAATATTTTTTTTCATTTTGAAATCATAAATCATCAAACTCAGCATTTTCCTTTCATTTTCCTTAGTCTTGCTCTCCTCTAGAATTTTCTGAAATACCTGATAGTAAGGGTTGGGGTCTGGGGGAGTGTGCTTTTTCATCTGTACTCTCATTTCCTGAATCATCTGTTCACTATTTCTTATTCAAACTCACAGGGGCATTTGCACTGTATTGGTGGCACAACAGTCATTTCTGTGAGAACAGCCACCATCATAAGAATGTGTAAAGTACATTTGGAAACTTGTAAGCTGTAGTAAAAATTTAAAGTCCAAAATTATGAGATGCTCTTGTTCTGCGCTGTGTAGGCAATGATGGATCACAGCCCAAAAAGCCATCTAGCAGGTTAAGCTCCTCTTGAAAAATCCCTCCCTACTCTGACTCACTGCTTCTTTCCAAATCACCAGTGACAGACTAAACACTTACTTACAAGCAAACAGTTATGAAAAATAAAATAAAATTACTGATGACCAGTTTCTAACATGAAAAGCATCCTTTTAATTCCAATTGATACATAGGATCATAAACTACCAAACTGGAAGGGACCTCAAGGATCATCTGGTCCATGCTTTGTTGGAAAAAGCATGGTCTGGACAAGGTGTACAACATTGCAGAATCCACCAGTTCGGTGGGGATTAATTCAATGGCTGATTTTTCTGATCAGGAAAAATTTTCATTTTGTGTCCCATCCGAATCTCCCCAGGAGTAGCTTTTACCCATTACATTTTACCCATGCAATTCCAGGTAAAAAGAGTCTCAATCGTCTTTATTGACATCCTTTAAATACAGGATCATGGTGATAAGCTCTCCCCTAAGCCTTCTTTTCTTCAAGCTAACCAAAACCAGAACTCTCAGCCTTTCCTCATATGGCAGCTTCTCAGTCCTTTGATCATCTTTGTGGACCTTTTCTAGAGCCTCTCCAGCCTGTCTGCATCTTTTTTTTTTTATCCTGTTGCATTAATTAGATCTGATATTTCCTGTTTGAAAATAAATTCCTTTTAAAATAGATTATTGGTATTTCAAAACTTGTAAAAATCTTGAATCCATTGAGCACATTTGAGGAAGAGTATTTATGACCACACTGAAGAAGGCTGTGAGGATGATGGACGTGGCTGACCGCCTGGTCAGGGATGTCTTGGAGCAGGAAAGAAGGAGGTGCCACCCTGGCCAAACAAGTACCAAAGTCAGCAGAGGCTCAAACAAGATAGGAGAAGGAAAGTGTTCATATCTGTCTATGACTAAGTGGCAATATTTATGTGGATAGCCCAAGCTACTGCTGTTCAACTTGTGTCCCAAATCAGCCTCTCTGTTTCCATCCAGCACGCCACCTTTTCTCACAGGAGTGTGGGAACACGGCATGGAAAAGGATTTAAGTCACTTTAAGATAGATATACCCTGTGCAATGTGGGAAGACTAGAACAGTCACACTGCTATTTGTCACATGTTTGTATATCCTTTGGAAAGGCTGAAGCTTATACTTAAATATTTGGATGTTGATGACCTGGATGATTAAACTTAGAAAAACATTAGAATTAATTGGATACTGTATATATCCTCTAATATTGGCTGCTGCACTGTCTCCTGCTGGGGTTTTTTAGCTTGGCAGTTAATTTATTACTGCAGCAGAGTGTATTCAGAGAGACATTTGTTCTAAAGAGACCTCAGAATTAGAACAATTTACACAAATGTGCAATATTGCATAATGATAATGGACCAGATTGAAGTCCTCACTGCTCATTTTTTCATAGGACTCATGCAGTTGGTGACGGATTTCATGGCACAGCTGACATGATAATGGCTCAGCACAGTGAGTAAGGGCTTGGCAATGTCTTTCCATTATTATTCATCTAATTGTAACTTAATGTGCAGATTTACAATAGAACATGAACACACTCACCTGAAAGTTGCACAGGTATGACACAAAGCAATGAGATATGCCTTCTGTCCAGGGAAGTGTACAACCTTATATTTATAGGGCTTGGTGCTTCATGAATAAATGGAAATTTATCCCATCAAATTTTACAAAAATTTACTAAGACATCTCCAGAACTTTCTGCATGGTTAAATACATTCACATAAATGCTTTTGTCCTGTTGGTTTTTGCATTTTGCTGTTAACAGAAATCAGTGGAAAACTTCAAGAAGCCATGCTAATTACTCTATGTAGTAAGAGCATTTTTTCATTTGCCCCAAGCTTTGATGATGACATTCAGTTGTTAGGACTGATAATTCTGGGTAATTTAAATGGCTTAAAAAAATTCAAGTTAAAAATAATGTAAGGATAAGTAAAATATCAAATTTTCCCTTGTAGAGAAAAAAAAATACTACTTGTCTGCAAACCACTGGAAATTTGGTATGATGGTTTTTTTATGCTTGTTGTTCTGCGGTTCTGTCCAAACTGAGTTTGCTTATACGGCTTTTATGAAGTGCAGTTCAGATGTAATCTGTAGCTGATTTGAATGGGGGTGTATTGAGCAAAGATCAGGACTGAGCGGTGAGGAGTGTGAAAAGAGGACCATGACATAGCTAAGGCACAAGGCTGCAAAAAAAGATAATTTGAGGGGAGAAGGGGAAATCAGCAGGGAAAATTGAGTCTCCTAAGTGAGTATACTTCAATCAAGTGCATGGAAATGAACTGGGAATCATCATTTCTCTGCTGTCACAAATACCTCTGAAAAAAGCTACTCAAGTGTCCACTCCTCTCTAGTGCTGATTCAGACTGAGAGTGACAACCTAAGATTGCTATCCATTATTCCATTAGCTGAAATTACTGCAATCTCCTTAGCAGAGTCAAAGGTTTGAAACCTTCTGTTGACTCACGCCTGTGTCGGTACCATCCTAGATGATGCCATCTGGGGCTGTGGCTTTTAAAAGTAGGGAGCGAGCTGAAAGGATCAACTTGAAATGGCTTTGCTGAAGATGGAAAATGTGCAAATGCTCCTACTAGGAATTTCAACATGAAAGCTTCTTGAACATCTTTGTTTTGGCACCTTCTCTGCGTATGAGGCAACAATGTAGGCTGGAATCAGTGAGCAGAATGGACAGTTCTCAGTTCAGGAGCAACTGCTCAATATTTTACTTATTTCTCTACTGCTCAGTGCAGGAACAGACTTTTTCTGACCCCCACTCTGTCCCAAGACAGGTGAATCAGCTGCAGGGAGGGGCCATTCTGTAAGCAGCCTATACTCTTTTCTGCATAGTGTTCAAGCACTTTGGCACCAAAATTGCTTTTTCATGGACTTTTTTCCCCCTTTTTCAAGCCATGCCCATTGTTGTAGTATCTCAGCACATCGTAAGCTGTAATTATTTATTTTTGCTGACTGTGAAATCAAGAATTGCAGTTTACTTGTGAATGACTGCAACCTGGATTTCCAGAAAATGAATGCGTTGATATACTGAAAGAATGGTTCCCATTGATTCCAGAACTGGTGAGGACTATTTAGCTTTCCTATAGATACATATGTTAAATATCCATAAACAGAGACACACAGCTCGTGCCCACTTTTGAGGTTCTCAATGTAAAGGACATATATTCCACCACACAATGTCAGTAGTGGAGATACTCTGAGGCAGTATTCCAGTCCCTTAATCTTGAAATGACCCTTATTCTGGCTGGAATCCCCTGTCTCACATATAACGTAAGTTCTCACATCTGCCACAGGGGAAGGAGAGTCCTATAGACACAGCATTCTTATACTGGATCAATAGAAATATATAATAGTCATATTATATAATAAGTCTTGTTCTGGAAAAAAATTGCATAAGTATAAAATTTAAGTCTGCTTCATAATTCTTCGGGGTTCATTAATGTTCCTGAATTTTGTGTATTTGATTCTGCAACAGGGGCAGTATGAATGTACTTTTATTGAACAGAGAGTGAAACTTTGCAGACACTTGGGTAAAACTGGTGACATTTTGACAGGTGGGTTCTAAAACAAGTTTTCCATTAATTCAAACAGGCTAGGATGTTTTCATGTTTGGTCAATTGTCTCTTTTTTCAGAAAAATTATGAACTATAAAGTTATAAATTAGTGTTTGATATATTTATTTAGATGTTGCCTCTCTTAATGTGTCTGAAACTTGGAATACCAATCAGTCACTCAAATACTTGTTTAAGAAGTGCAAGACATGGTCCAAAGCACATTATTAAAAGTCCAAAAGACACTGTTGAAGTCCTGGACCTGGAAAAACTCAATCATTCATTTGACTGAAAAGTCTGTGGATGTAAATCCAGAATGTGGGATTAATCAGGTACACATGTTTCCAAGATCTGGAAATTTTAACATAGCAAATCACAAGTTTTGAACAGTTTTCAAATATGGTGATAAAATCTGATACATCTGTTCTTAGTGAGATGCTGGAAATGCATTATATCAACCTCTACCACATAATTAACACACTTCTGAATATCACAGAATCACAGTATTAATTAGGTTAGAAAAGACTTCTTAGGTCACTGAGTCCAACTTATGACACTACCATGTCAACTAGACCATGGCACTGAATGCCACCTCCAGTCTTTCCTTAACTACCTCCAGGGATGGTGGTTCCATCACCTCCCTTGGCAGCCCATTCAAGTATCCAATCACTCTTTTTGTGAGAATTTCTTCCTGATGTCTAATATAAACCTTCCCTTCAGATGTCAAAACCAAAACCTAAAAACTGATTGCAAGGGAACATCCTGATTAGTTATATCTGTCAATTTTAGATTGTGTTTCTCTAATATAAATAATAAATACAGTCATTTAGAAATTCCCTTAACAAAGCATATTATTGTGTTTTAACACTAATTACTGTGTTCCTGGTTCAAACACTGGAGCACTTCAATTGCTTCTAAGTTTAATGACAAAGGGAAAAGAGCACATTACATACAATTGCTGGTCATGTGATTTGTATATTGTTTGATTATTCTAAAAATGAAACTAATGCAAAGATGTTGGAAAATGCACCACAAATTAAAATTGCAAAATGCCACAGCTTATTTAATCTTCCATCTTGAAAGGCAGAGTGAGTATTTAATTAGTTCCAATGAAGTTGTATTTGTTTAGAGAAAATCTTTAACCTTGATAAATTATTGAATAAATTTCATTAGTCCTCTGACACAAATGGAGCAGCTGTCATGCTTAAAGTTACATTGGAAAGACTTCCACATGCTGGAAGTATTTTTAGACACTTTCTGCAAGTTATACTTAAATAGGTTTTACTATATTTAGGAAACCTCTAGATTTCTTTGACACACTGCCCCAGAACTATGAAGGATTTACTGCTCAAAACAGCTCACTGGACACGGTTATCTTCATGTACTGTTTTGTGCAGGCACTTTAGATAATGCCAGAGTTAGAGTGTAGCTGTTCAGACAGCTGAGAAACATGGTTCCTGATTACAGTACACATATTTTCAAACTTAAATAGGTTAGCAGTTATGTTTTGAATAATTTATCAGAATAGAGATTTTCTCTGCACAAACAAGGTGTTGGAAAACACATATCACTGCTTCAGTAATTCAGTTCTCCAAAAGAGTTAAAAAACATTATTCCTATGTTAGGCAATACAGCAGTTCTTATCAGCTTTTGCAGTCAGACAGCCCAGACACTGGTATGGGGTGCTCAGCACAGGAAGAGCATTGACCTATTGAAGAAAAGCCAGAGGAGGCCATCAAGATGCTTAGAGTAATGGAGCACCTCTGGTATGAGGCAAGGCTGAGACAACTGGGTTTGTTCAGGCTGAAGGAGAGAAGGCTTTGAGGCGACCTAATTGCAGCATTCCAGTGCCTGAAGGGAGCACATAAGAAAGATGGAGAGAGATTTTTTACAAGAGCATGCAATGGTTGGACAAGGGGGAATGGCTTCTAACTGAGAGAGAGTAGGTTTAGATTAGATATTAGAAATAAATTCTTTGCTTTGGGGTGGTGAAGCACCGCAACAGGTTGCCCAGAGAAACCGTGGATGCCCCATCCTTGGAAGTGTTCAAGACCAGGTTTGATGGGGCTGCGATCAACCTGGTCTAGTGTCCCTACCCATGGCACGGGTGCTGGAACTAGACGATGATTAAGTTCTCTTCCAACCCAAACCATTCTATCATATGATTATTTCTCTGAATTCCTCTGTGAGACTTTTATCTACCACACACTTCAGACAGAGATTGGTTAATTTTTGTGTTTAAGTCTCCTGTCCTTCACTGAGTTTTCCAGTAAGCAGTCTGGTTTTTTTCCAGATGAAAGATTGCATCTGAATAATTTGTGAAACATATTGACTTCATATCACAGTACAATTGCATTTGTTCCCTCACCCATCAGAAATAAATTACAGAACTGGTATTCCAGGAAGTCTACTTTTTTGTTCAAACAAAAGTCCTAAAGTCTTAGGATCTGAGTGAAATTCAGAGCTGGATATTCATCCCGGGTAAAAACTGCAGTGCATTCATTTTCAGTACATGGAGATCAGGCACACAAGGGTTTTTTAGACTTAATTAATCATCTGGCTGTGGAGTTTTAATCTATATTTCAAGATGATACAAACCAAAAAGGCTCATGGTAAAAATGTAAATGTAGTAGCAGACCCTGAAGCACTGCATAATCGTGAATCAGGCTAACTTGCACAGAATCTATAATTCATATTTTAGGTGATCATCATTCTTTCACTATGTATCTTTTTTTTTTTAAGAGACTTACTGTATACTTCAAGGTTTGTCAGCACTTATAAACATCATTTATGAAGGCTTGCTAATTATTTACAGAGGAATCAAATAAAAAAATAGTAGCAAAGCTCCTTAAAGGTAACTCATGTAGTCGTTGTTTATCTCGTCCCCAACTGCTAGTGGAAGCATCACATATTTAAAGTTGAGATGCACTTTTCTATCATTCTCTGTGTACCATTTTCACAACTGACAAAATCACCTTCTCATTTACAATTGCATAAGCTGAGACTAATTTCAGACCAGACTCTGTAACTTTATTCTTGTGAAATTATTGTTTTTACAGCCCAGTACATTTATATTTTTTTTAAATTATAACTTCACTATTTAAGCAAAGTATTTCCTATTTCTTAAAAAAAACCCCAAACCCTTATGAACAACTTGTGTCAGACAAGCAAAAGAAAACAGAGGACCAATGTTCAGGGTAAGGTCTGAACTTCTGTTTTAATTGAAACCCAAATAAAAACATGAAGTCTGTATTTTGCATCTGCTTTGGTAGGGGTGTATTCTGAGTCTGGGTTAAAGTACTCCCCCTCTAGCCTGATTTGAGTGATTTCAAGGACCATCCTCTTATGCTAAAGCTAATGACAGTGTACATTGGCTTTGCAATCATCTGGGGGTATCTGCAGCACAAGGGGGTTACTCTATGCTTACTCTAACTGCATAGACATAATTCCCCTGAAACGACTGCAGTTTTTCACTACTGCAAGTGCTTACCACAGCCCCACTGAAATCAAAGCAGGAATTTGCAGAAAAGCCTATTCTGTTTAAAGAATATACATTGGGACAATATCTGTGATTGATTTAAGTTTGAATCTAGGCAAAAAAAGACCTTTAAAATAGCAAAAGAGTTCCCGAGGTGTGGAAATTATAATGCTAATAGACTTAACTGTAAGAAAGGCTATTAGCTCAAAAACAATTTGGAAATAGGTGCTCTACCCAGCCATGATAATTAAGGTAATAATAACACGTCTGTTCAAAATAAGTTCAAAATGCTTTACCCACATGAAGTAGAATTGATCAGTGCTTGGTGGGTTTTGTAGATGTGCTAGGTGAGAAATAATTGTAGTAGCCTAGTCCAAAGCTCATGTTTCTCTATTGATCTGATCCATAATTATTTTCTGTATTTTTGTTTCTTTGCTATTTATTACCTACATAGAGTTGTATTTTAAGCTTCACTAAATATTGGGGCATAATGACAGCTGACGGTCTTGAGACTGACAAGGGTTCTGAAAACAGGGAGGCAAAGGAAGAAATGAGGGCATTAGGATCTTTTGTTAACTGGTAGCGCTCACAGAACAGGTTTGAGAGAGGGGGGAAAGGGTCAGCTTACACCCACTCCCTTCAAAGAGAAATCTCTGGGCACTGAAGGAGGCCAACACAGGCAGAAGGACAGAAAAACAGATAGATGCAGAGTGGCTTCTTCCCATCTGCCCATACTTGGGTATAGTTCTCCTTATAAAGAAAGTGTCCAAATGTGTTGTATAAATATTATGCATAATTTTTGCGTAATTTCAATTTGAGTAATATATCTGGGGAATTCATCCTCTCAGGCAAAATCTATACCTAATAGCTAAGCATAATTTCAGCCAAATTTTAGTACTACTTCAAATCACCATTTTTTCATATTGTCTGTCTTCTTGCTTATCCTAAACTTCTCAGTGTGGAGAGAAAAAAAATAACGTAAACCCCATGTGTATATATATGTATTTATTAGCATATGCGTATATGTCTAAGATAGCAAATTTTTGAAGTAAATTTCATTTTAAGTGAAAAAGTGATGATACCGCCTAAGGACTGAAGAATTATAATTAAAAAAATTGACAGTTTGAAAGAGAAGCTCTTCTCTATGGTTTTCTTTCCTATGGATTGCAATGAAATCACACTTTCTGAGAGAAATTTGAGTGGGGAGTGGGGGGAGGCAGGGGATTGCCAATGAGCCCCAGTTGTCAGGATTCAGTAAACACCTGTGATGGTGCTCTAGAAATTCACTTCACAAAAGTTATCTTAAGCAATCTCAGAAACTTCCTTATTTCCTCACGTACTTCCTTGCTTTGCAGAGAGAGTAATAGTTTTGTGCAGTGTCTCTCCCAGTTAATCGACATATCTAATGGCAAGATGCAGTTTTCAATGTCATATGGCTTTGTTAGATGTTACCCACTGGGGCTAAAAGTTTTGCATGTAAGAGGTAGCCAGAGAAATGGAGATTATGGCTAATGGGAAGAGCTGACCATGGCAGAAGAGCATAGCTACCTCCTAAGGTATTCCACATCTTGAGGAATAAAGGCAGAAAGAAGCACTGCCTAATCCTAGAGCTGCTGCAGCAGAAAGCTGAGCCCAAAAATGGAGTCAGAGAAAAGAGACCTCAACCCACAAGTTCTCTCGCTTTTATCCTTCCAAATCTCTCCCAGATCCTGCTTGTAGAGCTTGAGCATGCAGCTGCATGCAGCTTAATTTCCAGCTTGGCTTAAACCAAGCCATTACAACCAGGCATTTCTATGCCATGGTCTTCTCGTCATATTTTCTCTGCCTCGTAGATCATGAAGCTTCGTTCTGTTTCTCTCTGTCCAAAGATGTCATTGGAGTCAGTGGGATCCCTTGCTGTTTTTTGGAACACCAGGAGTGTGTTTCTTTTCAAATAAGAATTGGTACCCTTAGCTTGAATGGGAGAACCTTGAGTCATTGTTTGGTGATGTCACGCCTCACCCATGTGGGCACACCCCAACTGTAAGCACACTTCACAAAGACTGCATGGCCTTTCTGAAATGGAGTTTTCTTGTGTAGCCTGACTGTACAGAGAGGAGCAGGTAGGCTCCCACCCCACTCCAGCTTTGCTCAAAGCTGTAGTGTGTCAGCAGATTTGTCTGGTTGCTTGAACTCCATCCTTTAAGTGAAGTAGAGTGTACATGTAAAAGAAGTGGCTGTAATGCAGGGTCCTGGGCGTGCACGTGGTAAAGAGGTGCTGCTTTGTACAGAAAGTGTTGAATAATATCACTTAGAACACAGGAGATGCCCCTATCCCAGTTGTATTGTAGAGTTTGTCTGTGTTTTAAAGGCTCTGGAGGCTTCCTGTGGCATTTTGGGTGGGGAATGCTTTATGGAGTACCCACACAATCCACATGTGTGGTCAGGAAAGGTGGTTTTGAGGTTGCCAGGAGAGTTGCAGTAATTTGACTGTGGAAACCTCCCTGAAACAGGGGAGCTCCTAACAGTGAGCAGTGCTTAAACACCTGCAAGGAAAGGCATTACTCTGGCAGGAACAGTTTGAATTGTGTGGCCTTGGGGTTTATTTATGGCACATTTTGTACAACCGAAGATGAACAAACTCAAAGCTTGTTAATTAAATAATATCCCTCTTATTCACTAAATAAAATGGGTGATTGCAAAGTAATTTTTCTGCAAGATGCCTGAGTAAGGCTGTATCATAAAACATGTACTTAAACAGCCCAAATGGATTTTTCAGGTCTCAGCCAGCTTTTAGATTTTGAGTATCTGACTTAAGCTGCTGAATGTTTACATAGTACTGATTTTGGCAAAATGTATTTATGCATTCAGCCTTTTGAATTGAGATGAGAATTTGGTCATCCTCACTGCAAAACACAACTCTCTTGGGAATAATTATCAAAAATAACCATTTTCATTAATCACTTTCAAGAGTTTTATAAGAAATTTGCTCAGTGTCTTGCTTCAGAGTGACTTAGACTCCCAGGATCTGAACAGAATACTAATTTGGTCTTGAATATGAAAGCATAGAAAGGACAATACTTTCAGATTACTTAGTGCTCTTTTTATTATTTCCATAGCTGTAGAAATGTTGGGTTTTTTTTCTATGCCAGTTACAAGAACAGACTCTTGGCTCCTCCATCTGGTTACTAACTACATATAGTGAAGTGGCTTGCTAAGGGCTGCTCAAAAAGCAAAATGTACTATCAGGCATTTTGTTGTGTATTTTCTCTAATTTTTTCCATCCTGTTTGTCTTTCTACTTTAGACGGTGCTATTTTATTCTAATATATTTTATACATTTTTCATAAGAAATATACTGTGAAACAGTGAGATTATCTAATGCTATATATCCCCTTGCCAATCTGACCTATCATTCAGGAAATACTCAGGTTTTATTTAAATCAACATCAAGAGGAGATGCACTAATTTTTGAAGATTTAGTAATGAAAGCAATGAGAGAAGCTGACACTGTTTATTATCTTGTGAAGATATTCAAAACCATCTTATATAATCATAAAACAGCCCTCCCAAGAGCACTCTTGAGAGATTAATATGGATGTTATGGTGCCTCGGGATAATAATATGCATTTTCAGTAACTGGCTTTGGAAGACTTCCTGTTAACGAGAAAGAAAAAAAGTATTTTTTTTTACTTCATGTTTAAATAATATGAGAGGCATGAGTGCAGACTGGCATAAATAAAGAATGCTCATATTTAGGCCATTACTATGCAACTGCATGCCCATGTGTTTCTGGACCCGCTTAAGAAGACAAGCCTGCAGGCTGTTCTATAATCCACTGTCCTCCTTTGTCTTTCTGTGTGATTTGTGTAGGTTTATCAAATCTTTCGGGTCTTATTACTCAACATGCAGGTGCAAACATGCAGCAAACATTCCAGCTGCAAATACCTAATCATTACTGACTGTGCTAGACAACTGCTTTGCAAAACAAATAAAATTGAAAACACTCCCTCCTGCCCAACCCCCAAAAGCAATGGCTCAAAAATTTTCCAAAATTTGTGAAAACAATGAAATATCTCCTTGAAGGGCACGTTATCAATATTCTGTGCTTAGTCGTTTTATTGTATGAGGTGTTGATTTATTAAGCGTCAATGCATAATCTAAATTTGCAAGTTCAAGGGTAGTGTCTGCGAAACTACAGTAAAAATGATAATTACATTTAAGTAGTTTGGAATAACTGCTTCACTGCCCTAGAAATAAGATCAATGAAAAATGTTTCTGTGCCCAGGGTCCTGCTGTAATGGAGTCATAATGGTTTGCCACTGCTCCACAAGTGCTAAAGTAGGGCACAGTGAGCTACTGTAGAAGCTTTATGATAAAGCCATTGTCATCTGAGATATTATGGGAGCTAGCTAACTCCACAGACCCCAAGGTCTGTTGTCTCTGCGCAGTTGGCTCTATCTTCTCATCCTGAAAAGGAAGAGAGAAAGTGCTCCTCTTGATCCGAATGGAAATGCCCCTGCTATCTAGGTTGAAAAGCCAAAGTCGGTTAGCTTTCATCAGGATGAGAGCTCTGGCGGCATGGCACAGTGAAAGCCAGTTGGTGGGAGGGGGAGTGATACATGCACCTGACAGCAGCAGACAGCTTTGTTCCTTTTATGGAGCCTGGAGCTGGCTATTGAACTCATTTCCCACAAAACTGGAGATTAATGTGTAAAGTGTGGTGGCAGAACGCATAATGTAGCTCATTGACCTGACCTGTCACCTTCTGACATTTAGAATATCTTAGTAAAATTGCTATTTTGTTTCATGTGTAAGTATTCATGATTTCACTTTTTTTTAAAATAATTAATTTTTTGGCAGGTGATACCTTTCATATTTTAGGATCACATACCTTATTAATACTTTGTTAACTATATATCTGAGAGTCTGTTGTTTCATAGAATGAGTCCTAGTGGATTTCCTTATACTCTTTGAATTGTTTTGTCCTCAAAATTTACTTTCTTGATGCATAACACAGACAGTTCAATTTTCACAGTATTTTTTAGGATGTGGGATGAAGCACAAACCGGGCCAATAAACCAAGGAAGCTCATGAGGAATGAAGTTCATGAAAGAGTCACTGGACTGGAAATAAATAAATGTTTTGAATGTTTAAGAAAACAAAACTTTTCCACACATGTTTTCCATTTTTTCCTGTTGTTGGTTTTTTTTTTCCTAAGGCAAGAACAAGACAGAAAGAACCTGAGCCCAAAAGCTGCATCTATTATCTCCAGGGATGGATTTTCTCAGATGATGCAGATGGGTGCCCTCTTTTCAGTGAGCCAGGTCAATGTTTGAGGGTGGGATACTCAGTAATGTTGCACATGCTGAGAACCTGACAAGGACCAGGATGCCTGGTGAGTTTGCAGACCCAGCAGCTGTGTGTTGGACTCACTTCATGTTCTTTTCTAACAAGCACAACTGCTGTGTTTCTTAAAGTAACTATGAAAGGAAGCCTTTTAGTGCATGCAAGTAGCACCCTTGTTTTTATTCATGCTCAAATCAAGATTCTTCTAACAGTAATTTGTTGTAGTAGTAACTGCATGAGTCCTTCAGGGTTGTGGCAGACTGTGGCCTTAGTTTCTAGTCCCTTGGGCATGCATTTTGAATAGACAGTCATTTACCACTTCAAAGTATCTTTGGATAACTTTCATAACCCACCTGTCATCCTCATCTCATAAGTGGTCTTTCTCCCTCATTGGGTCACTCTACCTCACTCTGTGCCTTCATTCAACATTTTCTATTTCTGGACTCTGTTTTCACCTAGGAAAGTTGATTGCAGTCAGTTCCTCATCTTTTTTTTAATGTATATTCATGTTAATGTACAAATATCATGTAAGAGAATCTGCCCCATGGCAGAGGCCTTACAGTGTTTGAACAGAAGTTGTTTTGAGAAAGAGAACAAATTATTTCAAAAGTTTTATGTAGGTGGCTGGTGAAAGACACCATTTTGGGGAGTGCTTGTTTTTGGGATCTGCCTGACATTTCATTTAGCTTGTGCCTTTTCCCCCCTTTTCTTCTCCCCTTTACTATTTCTGGAATACACCCACAGCTTCACCTGCCACTGACTGGCCCCAGCACTGGCACTGGCCTCTGACCTTATCTGTGTTGTGTGCTGTTCCTCTTGTTTTACCTAACCATATACATAAAAAACTACATAGGGTTGAGGTTTTCTTGGCAGCAAGTGTAAAATCAAACATTCAAATACTTTAAGAAATTTTCACCCTTAGAAATATTACATATGTGAAGAAATAATTTCAAAACACTGTAAAAGGATTTGTAACACCATTATGTTTTATACCTAAATAACACAAAAAAAGATGTGACATGGGAAAGAAATATAAAATCCCTACCTCTTCTCTAGCTTCAAGTCTCCTTCCTCTTCAGTCTTGAAGTTCTTTGAGATTTCTCTACTACCCAGCCTGGGAAAACAGTGTCGTGTTTATCACCCCTTCTTCCTTTTCTTCTGCTCATCTTGCTTTTTTGCTTTCCTTGAGACAGGAATTCAAAGAAATCCTTGTCTTTTTATAACTTATCCCTACTCTAGGTGATGTTTTTCCAATTCATTTAAAGCCCAACTGGAAGACTTGATTCTTAATAATGATCCTACCCAAGTTAGTATTTGTTAGCACTTTACTGGAATGGATGATAAAGAAACAGAAAAAAAATAATAATTTTAATGTATATTTTCATCTTAAAATTGATATTACAGAAGTAGGATATAGACATAAAACGTTTAACAGTCAAGGCAGAAAACAAAGAGAACTATTTAGAGTGATCCAAATATGTACAGATGATATATGACCCATCATACTGCACAACTGACATATTTGATCACTGAATCAGTGAATTTACACTTGATGTAACTTTGAGTTTGGTTTCTAGTATTTTCCTGTGGTTTTATTTTCTATGATTGAAATATTAAACTACTCAATTTATCTTTAATATTTTACATCTATAATTTGAAGTTCAAAGTCTTTACATATTTTCTCTCTGTAATATTAATATGTGAACTAAGTTTGGAGATTTTTTTGCATTGTAATCTCAAAATAATTTTGTGAGTTCTTTGTAGAAAAATCATTATTTAGA
The DNA here is from genome assembly GCA_013396695.1 of Sakesphorus luctuosus. Lineage (NCBI taxonomy): Eukaryota > Metazoa > Chordata > Aves > Passeriformes > Thamnophilidae > Sakesphorus > Sakesphorus luctuosus. Next base: position 640,753 of record VWZD01003541.1, on the reverse strand, counting down.
AATTACATATCCCTGGTGTTTCTATGGAAACAATTTTACCTTATGCTAATGAAATACAAATTATGGGAAAATAAAGTCTTTGCTTTTAGCCTAGAAGAGTATTAAAAGAATTTTTTTTTTCAGATTGGAAAAGTTTAATGCAACTATTTAGTCAGCTTCAGACTATCAGGATAACTGTCAGTGCAGACTGAGTAATTGGTCAGGTTCAGCCTGCTCAGAAACTGGATGGGCTACCACAAGGGTGAACTAAATACATTATTTACTAGTATTAATGTGTCAAAAATCCTTTATTTCGGTCTGTGTCTAGGCATCTGAGCTCAGCAAGCACTCTTTCTATGCATGTTTCCAACTTCAAATACTGTGGTTTGGGATTTTTGCCCTATCTGACACAATGAAGGTAGCATTTATCCACTGTGATAATGTTATTCTTCCCAGCACTGTGGAGTAGGAGGTAAAAGCTGGTAGCACTACTTTTGTACTGAAGAGATGTTGGGTTTATTCTCAGTTCTACTGCAGCAGTAAAGCTCTGATCCATTTTCTTGAAATGGATGACAAAATTCCTTCTGATTTCTGTGTCAATTCCAGGAGCTCTTCCAAGATCTCACAATAATTTTTGGGCTAGACCCACTGAAGAATGTGGAGTGGCTCTGGAATGGAATGCGTGGCTGGCCGTCAGCTGGGAGCAGAAAAAACAATATCCAAATGTTCTTTATTCACTACAGAGGATAAAGCCCAGGCTGTCTTCACCTGTGCTCCCAAGCAGAAGCTGCTGCTTGGGCATCATGCTGCTGGTCTGATGTGCTGGGACTCTGCACCCAATGCGGGCAGGTGTGATCCACCTCTGCCAGGTATCAGCTGCCCCAGGCAGTCCTGGCCATGAAGACAGTTCTATCACAAAGATCTACAACCCAGTGGCTCCAACTGTCCTAAAAGACCATCTTGGAGAAACTTTTGAAAATGCTTCCAGTCCTGACAACAAGTGGAGGGAATGGAAGGCTGTTGATGGCACTGTTTGGAATTAGTGGTTGACTTATGTTGTTTGTGGTTTGGATTTTTTTGGTTGGTTGGTTGGTTGTAGGTATTTTGTTTGTTTGATTGATTTTTTATTGGGGAGGTTTTCTATGGGAAGGAAAGAAAGAAAGACAAAGTTCAGTTTAAAAAGTGTTTTTATTTTGGCAAGTTCTTCCTCTTATCACAATAAAACCCCCCAAATTTTTCAGAAAATGCCAAAGAATGTTCTTTTCTTAATCCATTTTTGTAAGGCATATTCTCTCTGACAGACTCTTTCAGATCTCTTTGTCAGCAATTTTGCTTGAGTTGAATTATTTCCAGTAAAACGTAACCATATATAATCTGTCAAGGTTTCTCCACCCTAATTTTTCATTGTAATGCCTATGGGCTTGCTTGCGCACATGTCGATATGTATTCCTGTGGGCCCTCAGCCTGATATTAAAGGACTTTCACTTTTTATCTTATCCCACACTAACCTGGCTCAGAGTCCTTCTTTGTTGAGGTCTCTCACGGCATCATTGTGACAACTCTTTCCAAATTCCCTTTCCATTTCAGGAGATGCATGTTTCTAGATAAAGTCCATGCACTGGTATGTAAAAAGCACCAATAGGATCCTATGTGCATTTTCAGTAATATGAAAAGCTAATCAGAGCAGAGATGATTTTTTTCTTTTTATGGGAATAATATATACACATGAGCATTTGTGAATATTGGTTTCAAAAATGAAACATCCAAATGCTTCTTTGCATGTGGCATTACCTCATTTGGTGTATCCAAACCTAAATGGATACACAAGGATGTGTATTTCTCTTTACCTCGTAAGACATTTAGTAAGGACTAAATAAACCACTCCAGCAAGAAATTAATTATTTTGAACTATATGAAAGATCAAACATTTTATTCCATATTATATTTCCACATGTATAACATTTCACAGTATTTCACAGCAAGGGAAAAGAATAAAGGTTACAGTAAGCTCTAATGTGTAATCACCTATACAAGAATGTGGAGTGCTGAGCACTGTTTATGGAGTTGTAAGTATGTATGTAAGTTTGGAAAATGCATATGTCTTCATGCACTAATTAACTATAAAATTGGTTTGGGGAAGTTGCATTCTTGTACTACTTGTCCTTAAATAACTTTGAAATCACTCAGCAACAATTACAAACCTTTTTTCTTCAAAAGCAACCCAGGCAACAGAAATATCTAACTCATTCATGCTAAGAATTGGCTGACTTAATGAGTTTGGAGCTTTGATGAACCATGAAACAGTTCCTGGAAGGGCAAACATGAGATCGTCACATATGAAACTCAAGAATATGTTGTTGCCAGATGCCCCACATTGGTTTTACTGACAACGTGTAATAATTATTTATCTTAAAAACATCATAATAGTACTTGAAAAGATACTTCAATAGTGGGGACAATAAAGAATAGAGTGGCTACATAAAGAATTTCATATGGAGGAAATGTTGCTTCCTGAGTGGCTGCTATTTGACAACAGCTATAATTAAAGTAAAAACTTGCTCAGACTTTATTAGCCTCACTTTTGTTCATATGACTGATGTTACCAGACTTGAACCCTTTGCAGGCACATAGGTGAGAGGCAAATAAAATCTGTAGCTTATTTAAGTATTACTGAATTACATTATTCTTTTCAGTTAGAAAGAGGATCAGGCAATTTTGCCTGGAAATTTGAAACAAATAGCCATCAGTAGCCTCAGAAAGCTCCCTTAGTTGATAACCACACTGAGCCTGAAATTTTCTGCCAATTCAGCCTCCTGCTGCCACCCACAGCCAGCTGTGTTTAAGGAGTTCTTCAGCTGACAATAGTTAGAAAGGAGGTGAAGGGGATTTTGTGTGTTAGGAACAAAATATGTGGAGAAAAATCAAAGTGGTAATGGACTTAGAAGAAATATGCAAATTAAAGAAAAAATATAAGAACTCACAAAGCATTGATTTCGAATGTCTGTTTTTTATAAGGTTTGGAGTAGTAGCAGCAGCAGTTGTCTTGATCTTCTCTGTCTATGTGTTGTAGCCTGATTGCAGAGTATTCAGGCTAAGAGTTTCAGTCACTGGAAAATGGAGTTCACTGATTGCTTGGGGCTTTGGATAGACCAGCTGCTGAAAATAAAACTCCTAGTACTGTATGTTTCCATTGATCTTTCTTGGCCACCAGTGAGGCTCTTCAGTCCCATCCCAGGCTAAAGTGGAGCTGTGATGAACTGCTGCCTACCCAAGGACAGGCTAGTGCCCATGAAGTGCCTTTTGTGGGGATAGATGATGAATTTGGAGAAGAGCTACAAGTGGTTTATCACTAGATGAGGCCAGAGGGGACTATTAGAAGGATGTAATTAGATTTCAGAGACCCACACTGGTACATCACCCCAAATTCCATATCCTGGAAATACTTTGGGCTATAATTTGGTTTCAGGAGATATGGAAATTAGATAAACATTCACTCAAACATATTCTGCTCATCCATGTACACTCTACTGTACATGACATTTGGGGTTATATGTTTCCCTCAGCTCCAGTTACTCACTTGTCCAAACAAAGAATTAATATGGCATTAATACAACAGAATTGTGCATGAAAATAAATTAACATCCCTTAAGCACTAATTTATTTATTGGTGCTACACAGTTTCTAGTCATGTACAGAGTCTAAACTAATTTATTCTACCTGCTTTTTTACATCCAGTATTTCATGACAAAGACCACACTCTGTTGCCAGCATTGTAATACAAGAATTAATAAATATGCAAAGTGATGTGCTATTGCTCAGTCATGAGAAATGAACATCTTGTATATTACACTGTGATGGTTGTTCTTGTTTATCTGTGTTTGGCTGATATACTACTGATATTATTTTCTCTTATCCTTGCTTTGTAATTTGTATTTTTGCCTTGTTTTAGGACTTCCCTCCTGTAACAACTGCTATGCGTGTCTTTCTATCTTAACACAAGTTATAGTGCATTACATCTCCTCATTATTGTAAAATGTTTTGCATAGATGCTTGGTAAACAAAGTATATCTCATGCATTAGTATAGAGCAAGTTTTATTAGATTTGGATTCAAACATTCAAAGCTGGAAAGACATAAAAAAAGCAAAAAAAAATTGAACAGAGGTGGCTGAAGGTCGACTTGAGAAGCACTTAGATTTATCCAAAACTGTTTTCTAGCTCATGTCCTGTTGTAATCAGGTGAAAAATGACTATTATTTCTTGAGTGGACCCTTACAAAAGCTAGTAACCATAATGAGCATCCCTTTCACACACAATTTTGAATGTTTTCCAGGGGATCTTTGATTGATTCTGAAGCCTGTTCTCCGGAGCTGAAAGTCTCCTAAAGATAAAGTTTCTTTCTATGCAGCACAAACATATTTTCTCAATATGATTTGAATTTCTTTTCTACCCTACTTGAACAATTTTTCCAGAATGTATCAGAGGCTTCATAGTGTTCTCAAATGCTTTGTCAGTTTGGTTTTTTCTCTTAACTGACAAAATAATATTTAGAGTGAAGTGTTGAAATCATTCATACTGTTCAGTCTGTGCAGTCTATGTCATACAGGGACTGACTTCAAAGAAATTTTCACTTTTAGTTTAATTGTCATGTGTATAGTCTGCTTTAGTTTCAGGGGGTTTTTTCTGGATTTTCATTCTTTTTTTATTCCTTTCCTCTATTGCTAGGTATCTGAAAGCATTCTTTGGTGTGACAATTCTTTAAATGCTTAGTAAATTTGGTAAATAGGAAATCTGTATATAATTGAAAAAATATATATTTTAGGACACTTAAAAAGAGATACCTTTATTTACCACTACAGTTGTGCAAACTGAAAGATAATGCTGGTCTTGTGGCAAATCATAATGCCTAAGCCACATAGTAGGTCAGATGCAATACCACTGTTACGGATTTATCTAGGCCTAAGTTTAGGCTTTAGTTTTCAGAGTAGGTCTCAGATTATCAGCTGACTCGAGCTGGGTCAGGCAGCTGACAGCTGACTCCTAATGGCCAGTGGTATTCCATATCATGTTCTGACATCACCTCAAGTATAAATACAGTCGAGTAGGAGGAGCTTTCTCAGTCCCCTTCATGGCTGAGTGCTGAGCAGACCTCCTATCACTGTTTTGGAAGAGTTAGGCCTTGCCATCACTTCAAAGCTGTTTGGTTTGGGAAGTGAACGTTTTTTCCGTTGGTTTTCTCCTCTTGCTGGGTGTTTCTTGACTGGAGTGATTGAAATCTGTATTATTTGGGTGGGCGACTCGATAAAGTTGTTGTTGTTTTTTTCCACATTTGTATATATATGTGTTATGTCATATTCTGGTTTTAATTGTGTCTCTTTTGTATAAATATAAAAACCTTGCCATTTTAAGTTTTAATTTTGATTTTTTGTCTTTCTTTTCCTATTCCTTTACCGGGGAGAGAAACTGACTTTCTGTACTGGGCACTTGGCATTTTGCCAGTTCAACCTCACACAACCACCCTTACCTTAGAAACTGAATTGGGGCAGCAAAATATTATCTCTGACAGGATTCTCTTATGACTCCTTGCTGACGGAGCCTTCAGGTACTGAGAAATGGATGCCTGTGGACTCCAAGGGAGGAGGCAGGATTTGGGTGTGTCTGGCTGTAAGAGGAGGGAGGCACACAAGCAGGTGGTCTGAGGAGGCATTCCTATATTATTTTGGATTTTCTTTTTTTTAATTATTTTATTTTTTTATTTTACATAACAGAATTGTTTGCCAGGAACCTGAATTTTGCCTGAAGGTCTCAACAGCTTCTGTACTAAGCAGTTGAGGTTTATCCAGTTTTCATCTGTATGGATAATGTCACCTTTAATAGTCAGGAATTTAAGCCCAACCTCTGGAGGAGGTTGGATGCCAAAGTTCCTGGAGGGAAGAAGGCAGTGTGAGGATATTTACCACTGAGGGGTGGCCTCACTCAGAGGGTGCCCACCCATGGATGAACTAGCAGAAGTGCTATGTGAGTGGAGGTGCCTGCTCAGCCACAACTAAAGTCATGCTTTTCCTCTCTGAAACTCTGAGTCACCACCACTGGATTGGTGCTATGAGGTGTGATGGGTCCCTCCACAGCCAGAGAGATGGCCCAGACAAGCAAACATGGGCTCACCCTTTCCCAGCTGCTCCCTGCCCCTTCAGCACAGAAACCTTTGCTACCTCGATGGAGGCTTTGGGCAAGAAGGGAAATGCTTTTTGGTATTAGGCAGGAAAAATCCGCATCACTCAGATGGCACAAATCTAGAATGGGAGCCCAGAGGCTGTGGAAACTCTGTCCTTGGAGAGATTCAAATGCACCTGGCTACAGACACAAGCAGCCTAATTTAACCTTGATGGTGGCTCTGCTTTGAGCAAACGCTGGATCAGACACCTTCTGGACACCCCTACCAGCTTACGTTCCCTTGTGGCTCTGTGACTTCACAATATCTGACTGCCAATGGTCCATCTGTTGCTGATTCCATGCCACAGGCTTTCCTCCAGAGGGAAAAGATTTTTGAATCTGCTCCAGTCAGATGTTCAGCCCTTCCTAAGAAAAATGCCAATGTTTGGTCATTTTGTACAGTGCTGCTTTTGTTTTGTAGTTTGGTTTTTTCTTGTCCATGGAGAATCCTTAAAATCCTTTCTCTGGATGTTTTACTTCTTTTGTCTAGCATACATGACCTCTGCAGTTCTGCTGAAGATATCTGTTTTCTGACTGCTGGGTTGAGCCCATCTTGTTTTATTCATCACTTTCATGAGATAATCCTGTTGAAGAAGAAGAAGGATTGCTGACATTGAGTCCCACATGACCTACCATGTGGTGAATAAGGCCATGTGGACCCCCCACACTATGTGCATCTGGTTTGAGACCCTCTGTAAGCATAAGACAAGTGTCTGTAGGAATGTAGAAAAATAAAGAGGTGTTTCCAAATTTTTCAAATATCTTTAAAGTCAAAAATAAAATGTATTGGCTTTTGTTGAAAAAGAATTTCTGAAACAAGATGTTAGTCTTCATTAAAAAGAAAAAATATGTAGAACCTAAAAAAAATTATGAAAATATGAATAAAACAGATCATGTGGTGTTTGCCATGAAATATCGCCAGAGTTCAGAGTTCATGTGGAGTTATTTATTGAGTGTGCGATACAACACAGTCTTTTAGGTGGTCTCAATGCAAAGGAACAGTAAGGAGCAAAGCTTACCACTTAAAAAAAAAATCACATGGCATATAGGGTAGTACACACCATTAAATCTGCCCCCCATACCAGGCAAATTAATGTTTGAGGAAGACAACCAAACAACCAAAAAGAAAAGCCCTCCAAAAACACATCTCATTAAAAATGTGAAAACTTATGGATGCATTGCTAGGCATATAGATGAAAAGCTAATATGTCAATTATAAAAGAAGTCTTATGTTGCAAGTCTATTAGTTTGGTGAAGTATCTTACTAAGATATGGTTGATATATTTTTATACATTCAATTTTTATGTCTGTATCTAGGCCTTAAAAAAGCATTTGACTGATATTTGTCATTGAATACTCTTTTAGAAAACAAAACTCATCATGGGATGAAGGAGAAAGTCCTTCTGTGGATTAGTAACTGTTTAGTGGAAAGAACACCAGGGAAGGGAAGGTATCAGTGATACCCATAGAGATCTTGTGCTGTTCTGCATGTCTTTTGGTGTCCTGGAAAAGAGAGGAAAAGTGAAGTGGCAAAACTTGCTGATGAGAGAAAACTATTCAGCACAGTCAAATGAAAATCCAGCTGTGAAAGAGGAGAATTACACTGGTAAGTGACTGGGAAAAAAAAAATAACAGAGGAAATTCAGTGTTGCTAAAGCCAGTTGAGCTTTCAGGGAAAAATAATGCTAAATATGCACACACAGCAAGTATCTCTAAATTAGCTCTCACTATTACAGGAAGGAGACGGGGAGTGATTTCAGCTAGTTCTCTGAAACCATAGTAGTCAATTGTGATCAGAAAATCAAAGTCAGGTGGTAGAAAGTACTAGGAAAGGAGTAAGGAAGTAAGCAGGAAACATGGTTAAGCCACTATTCAAAGTGCACCTGCATCTTGAACAATACGTGCAACTTCACAGTCGTTCCCTTTCAGATTTCAGAGGAAATGAAAAGCAATAAAGTATGACAGCAAAGGCGATGGGAAGCTCCTCTGTAGAGAGAACCTAAATGGATTAGGGTGCTTTCCCTGAAAAATATGACAGAAGGCAGATAGGATATAGTGAATGTCATATAAGAGATAGGTAGGGAATACTACTCACTTAGAGCACAATAACAAGGGAATAGCAAATAAACACCCAATTATGAAGCTGAAAACAAAGGCAAATAAGTTTTTTTTCCCATGCAACTCACTCTACATATCTGCAGAATGCTGTGGATGCCAGTAGCTTAGTTGGGTTCAAAGAGCTGTTACACATGCCAGTTGAAGGAAAATGCCAGGAGGCTGTTGTAAAGAGGAGACAGCTTCTGTTTTCCATTTTGGAGGATATGGAAGGCTATTCATTGCACCTTTACTCTCTTATCACCCACTGTCCATGCAACAACTGAGAAAGATAACCGTTGTTATACTCTCAACTGAAAAACTCTTCTGGGCTTAATCATACTGTTGAGGAACACACATTGCTACTACAGAAACAGATTTCGTATTATAATAGATCTAACACCAACCACATTGAGTCAAGGCAACATTTTCACTCATTTCAAAGTGTTATGCATTGGAAACTCAGATGAAATCTCAGTTCTCTTAGAGACTTTGTAAAAAATTATGGATTTCAAGAGGGGCAGGATTTCACCTAGACTCTTAATATTTCTGAAGAATAAGAAGCATGTCTCCATTAAAATAGTTCAGTTTGAACCATGAAGATTTGTGGGTTGGAGATAATAGATTGCATATTGGAAGGGAAATAGAAATGTACTTGTTCGAAGCTGATATCACTGCAGATGCATTCTTCAGGATAGTTTCATGTCATTCTGTCAGCTCCATGTCAAGATCATTGTTTCACACATTCTCGGGTAATTAATGCTCCCCTCAAAAATTTACAGTTCTGAGTGAATGAAGGTAGAAAAGCTCTTCTGCAATGAAGCGTCTGCAAATGCATCTTTTACAGCTGATTTCAGCTGGAAACTTCTAAAAGCCAATGGGACAAAATATTATTGGCTAATGAGAGGTCAGTCTTCATTTAAAGTACACTTAATATCATTTAGACTTTGCTGCTCTCCAGGCCTAATTATGGCCTTTATGTATGCAAGCACATAAGTGAGACTCCGGGGCCACCACCTCTGATGCATTAGCTGGATGGGATACAGAAGGATATAGGATTGTAGTCATCTTTCCTTGGGCCAGCAGACAGCTTGGAAAGCACAGTTGTGAATGCTGCCCTTGCTGAGCTCCTGTTGAGTGCTGGAATAATTTCAAAGGTAGCTTTGTTTGGTGCTCAGGAGTAGGAAATATCTTCAAGTCATAATCATGCCTCACAACTAAAGACAGTGAGCCATGTTTGTCTAAGTTGTGAAACAGATCTGTTTGGGAAAATTAACGAATCTTAGTTTGTAATTAAGCCTAGTTAAAGCCATTTTGACTATAAATAGTTTATCTGGGCTAGATGCCATTTCCTATTGTACAGCTGACAGGAACAGTGCACAAAAGAAGGATCATTTACCAACTTTCATTGGCTTAAATAATATCTTAAAATATTTTCTTCATAGAGATAAGAGTGCATGTTTAATATAATTAACATAGTTACAACAAGCTAAACTGTTTAGTTATACTGTAACAAAATAGATAATGAAACATCAAGAAAAAACAATACCTGTACTTTTTCTATGCTGCCTGTGGCTTCTACAGTTCTAGATAAACTTGTAATCCAAGTTAGGCAGCTGTAATCAAAGATGAAATCAAAGTTAGAATGCCACACTGAACTGAATTATCAAGACCTAGCTTCTGGTCATCCCTCATCTCATGTAGGAAACACAAAGACTTTACACTCAGAATTGCTAAAAAGATTTATGAAAATAGCTTTGGATGGTTTAGTATTGTTTTTTCTCTTTCCCCTTCCCCACCCTCCCATTTTCTATTATATAAGAAAATTCAAATCACAATTATTACAAAGCATACTTCCTAATGTTAGGTAACTGATTAAACAAACAATGTGGATCAAAGGAAATTCAGTAATTATGCATCTAAGTCTGCATCTAAGTTTTAAAACCCCATGTTTTAGAGTGATGAATAATTCACAACTCAAGATGAAATGGGGAATATTCCAACTTGTGCTTTTGAAGTGTCATCATATTAATCTAGGCCACTTTATGCACAGCCATAGTCTTTTCATCTCTGGAGATCTCTGGAAGATGGTCGGTTCATGTCATTAAATTTCCATTGGCAGACAGTCAAGAAACAAGTATTTTAAAACTTACAGTTTATTACTATTGTGATTCAATTAATATTCAGGATTCCTAAGGGAGTTGTGAATTATATGATCTTTTTTCTTTTTCTGTATTTTGTGACTTTCATGGTTTTCTTTTTCTTCCCCCCAGTTATTTTATTTATGCATATTCGTTAGATGATTTTTTAATTAGTTACCTTCATCCTCAGATATCCATTTTAACCTTTGCTTCCCTGCCCCCATTCTCCACCATCCTAGTCAGGCTGCTTCATTGTAATTCTGTTATTTAGAACATGCATAATTCATCAGCTGGGTCCAAAGTAAGAACTGAATGCTTAGAAAAAATAACTGAGAGCAAACAGCTCCAGATGCAAGTTTTTCAGTCAATCCCTATTTTTGTAAGAGTATTAAAAATAAAAAAANGCTACAGATTCATGTTTACTTTCAAATTTTGATGGTTCTTTTTTTCAAGAATGAGGTATACTTTCATTCAAAACATCTACAAGGATACCCTTCATGGCTTTGTTAGACTAGACTCTTACCAGGCAAGGGCAAAAGTAACAATATGATAATGTCATTTGAATGGGAGTGTCTCATTGTCTCTTTACCATAACAGAATCCATGAATGACCCATGGGCTTGCCAAATTTCCAGCTCTAAAGAATATACAACAGGAAGGTGGGGTTGATGCACACATACTGGTGCTGGGTGAGAATAGGAAGATGGGAGCCAGGCTGTATTGTGTGAGGGGTCTGTGGCCTACGCCTCACACTGAGATCTGATCTGTCTCCAGTTTCCAGCTGCTCTGGTCTAATGAGATTCTATCTCATTTCAACCCTTCCTCAATCCTCTTCCTTCACCTTCATGCCATCACAGTCTCTTCCTTCCTGCCCTAGAACCAGTTGTATCCGAAAGTTCATCCCAGTCTTTTCCTCTTACTCAGAGCTCTTCTCTTCTCAAGGTCAGCCTTCCTCAGATCCTTCTCCTTGGAGCCTCTACCTTAGCCCAGCAGCTATCCCATAAATACACTCAATTATGCATCTTTAACTGGGTTTTCACATATTCATGTGACAATACCAAACAGTAGGTCTTTTATTTTTTAAAAGAAGACATATACTAGATAATGGGGTACAACTGTGCCAGGTTGGAAATGGAGGCTATAGGAAGAATGCTGTAGAAGGTTGGCCTGCCCATCTAGACTCCTTACCCCATTATGATTTCTGAGTTCTTCATCACTCACCTCTCCTTCCCTTATTTCTGGTGCTGTATCAGAGATAAAGCATATAACATTGACTGCCTGAAGTTTGCCACCTACTGATAAAGCTGCAAAGATAACTACAATGCCTCATTCTTGCTTACAGAGCGGTGAAAGCTGTTACCTCACCATCAAAGACAAGTTCTACCGTGATTACTTCAATCTTTGTTTCAAATTTGTGTTAATTACTTCTACCATAAGCATTTCATTTTTCTGAAGATATATGCTGAATGTCCTGAGTGCATTGCAAAGAACCCTTACCTCCAAAGATGATCACAGCAACTTTCATGAGGGAAGGTAGATCTTCTTCTTAAATGTATGAGAATTGAAGCACCTGAACTCCACATTTTTTGCCTGGACAGGAAGGAAGATTCATTTTTATGGTTTGCAAACCTGCATAGTATAGGCCAGACAGCACTGGAACAGTACTGTCTGTGTGGTCTGTGGGGTTAGTGAGCAGGTAGGTGGGTTACACCATCATAACAAACTATTTGCTGGAGTTGTTATGCCAGTTTATGTCAGATTACTTGGACAGTCAAGTTAAAAGAATTTGTTTTGTTAAATATTCCAGCTCCTGTCTATGCAAGTAGAATCCAGTGTTACCTGGATCTGTAGATTTGCTACAAATTGGACTCACTTGTATTTCTGTGCCAAATTATCTCACAACACTTAGCTACTTCCTTGTGTGGGATGACTCATTTTATGAATACTACATGTGTCTTTTGACTACAAGCCAGTCAACAGAATAATCCAAATGTATGCAAAACAACTGAGGGCTAAGAGGTCTAGTCATTAGAGATGATCTATGAGTTTCCATATAACAAAGAATAAGGACATAGTTCTGCTCTACACCTCACAATCTATCCATCTGAACTTTTGACAGGGACAGATGCTTGTTTCTCTTCCTGTATGAAATTCTTAGAGACAGTGAATTTAAAATACAGTTATACAGCTGCTAGGGCCTGGGATGAATAATGGCTCAAAAGACAGCAGCCTTTTGGAAGACAAAATGAAATATTACTTTCCCTGAGCACTGCCTTTCTCTTGGATTACACAACTTAAGAAATCTCTGCTTTATGTGAATTATAGATATTTACCAATTGAATCAGGGAGTTTCCATGGGGGGGAATAAAAAAAACGATGGTTTCAAATGATATACCTTCTCTGCTTCTGCCTGACTATAAGTTAAAGTAAATATCTTCATACTTACCTTTACTTAGGACAATATTCTCATTTGAACTCATACCAGCAATATAAATACAGGCATGCAAATTGGTTATACAATTTTCCTTTGCCTTTTGACTCACTCCTCTTGCTAATAAAATAGTCATTACTGCTGTGCCACATGAAGGGCCAGGTACATTTCCCTGTCATTAATTCCTTGTCTTTTTGCATATCAAGACATGATTGAGCAGAAATCGAAGCCATTTCAGATTTTGAAATAAAGTTTTGCATTCTTATGGATATTTTCACCTGAAGAAGACAATGCAATTTTAAAATGTGAATGCTTTCAAGCTCTAAAGCTGCTTCTAAATGACGTCAGAATAATGTGCTTATATGGAAAATGCAAATCCAAGACTGCCCAATTACTTTCCTGAGGTACAAGAAAATCTGTAACAGAGCTAGGAATTGATGACAACTCCTGATTCATGGGTTTTTTTGGGATACCTACAACCTGCCTTGCATTTTCTTTGTTTTGTTTCCCCTCCCCCTTCCCCCCCTCCCCCCGCACTTATCACATATGAGGTATTTCTAGCACAGAATTTATTTGCATTTTCTAGCTCTCTTTTTGTACATAATTTGATTAGAATAGATCTGGGTGATTCATCCATACTTTAGGAGAAAACAACACCTAAGTAGTAGAAAAAAGACCTTTGCAAAAGTGAGAGATAAATAACTTCTGCAATAAGAACAGTTGTATAACTTTTAGTTATCAACAGCAAAATAAACGAGACTGCTATACTAGAACAGTGGAAATACCCCATTTTAGTAGTTAAAACTTCACGTGACATGAATACACATATTTGTGTGTGACAAAATATGACTGAAGAATACATTCCTTCATGCCCTCTTCTAGTTCTGGTCATTCCATCCTCTTATTGCCAGCTGAATATTTTGGCCCTTTGATTGTTTTTTTAGTTTTGTTCCCTAAGGATGTGTCTATACATCCATTAGGTGTTCCACAAGCATTCCCATGTACTTAAGCTGACTGCCATAAAATGTCTTACATCTGGGCTAGTAAATTAACTCATCCATCCAAAAAGGAGGAGCTGTGTGCCAGCTGCCTATTGGAAAGATCTGTAGTGACTGCTGACTCCTCAGCCATTCTCAGGAGCAGCTTTGGAGAGTGTCATGTAAAATGTGCCAGAAGGTGCCTGTGAGCACTTTAGCAGTTTAATAGTAGATGTTCCTGGGAATCTTCAACTTTCCTGCTGTAGACATAACCCATCAAGGAGTAAGGCGAAACACAAACTAGTCAATCTGAAGTACAGAGTTCAGTTTTCCTCAAAACAACCAGGCACCTCATTGCTTGGGTTTTGAATATTAGCAAGAAGTATGCAAAGCAATATGAAATAGCTTTGGTAGATCTGAGGGGGAAATATGCATAAAGTGCCAGGAGCATATTTGCAGCACTGATAGAGCTATGGAATATTCATAGCATGTTGGTCATCATAGATTGTGTTTCCCAAAAAATTGCAATGATGATTCTTACTCCTATTGAATTCCCAAGAAACTTAAAACATTCACTAGTGAGATTTTATGCACAATATGGCAATGAGACCTTTTAGACAGATAAAATATCCAAAGCCATTTGACACACATGACTAACCTGATATCACAGCATCACGACATAACTACAAAGAAAGATGAGTTGGGTCGTCTGATAGTCTGTTCTGCCTTTTACTTATGATTCTGCAAAAGATGCAGGTTTTCAAAGGTATGCAGTGCTACACAGCAGATTATTGTGAATGCAAAGCAATCTATTTCAGGTAGCTGTGAGCTCTGAAATAGGACTGAGAAGAATGAGACTGTCAGTGAGACCATGATCTTCATCTGGCTGTTTGCCACACTGAGTCATGAGGTGTGCTGCTGTGAACTCAGAATCAGTCTTATGTGCTCAAAACCTATTTTAAAAGATCATCAACTCGGAGGGCTCTTGGAAAGTTTGTCTTCCCAGCAGATGCTAGATGGCTTCAGAAAGTCAAATTAGTCCCTATGCATGTACAATGGTATTCAATTGAGGGTTGACAAATCTTTTTCTCCCCCCTCACAGAAGAACCACTTCCTCATGCTTTACATAGTATGAGTGCTGATTCCTTAAGCAACTATTTTATTATTTCCCTTGTGTCCCTGCTCTGTAGTATCAGTTGTTCAAGCCCATATATGAAGATAAAGAAATTGATTCCCATATGGAAAACTCCAAAGTTTCTAGTGACTTCTCTTCTCATGGAAATTTTTAATTTCCCTTGAAAGCAATGGTAAGTTAATGAAGAAACTTGATTAAAACACCCAGCAGCACAAGGGAAATTAAGTCCATTTCACAGGGAAGTTCATTGCCTGATTGCCCTCCAGTCTGGGCCACCTGTATCCTGAAAGTCTTTGATGCCCTCATGGAGTCCTTGACCAGGTCTTCCTAGTCTGGCAGCTGAGGTAGCAGACAAGTCATCAGGAAACAGCCAGTCATGGGACCTGTTAGATCTTGAATGAAAACATACTTTGAATGATTAACACTTTTTTTTTCTTGGTAACAGAGTCAGAGACTCATCTTTTGCTGGAAGTTGTCTGGCCACCTCTAATTGCAAAATACTGCACAAGTTCAAGTACTTGATATATACAGCTTTGAGCTTCATCCATCTTGTGAAAGAAAAGACATATTTAACAATATTGCTCACCATCTTGTATCTTTTACTGTGGATAATGAATATTCAGCATGTTGTGTTTCCAGGAACTTTGCTAAAAATAGCACCATATCTTTGTTTGAAAAAGTGATGAGCATAACTGTGAAGAATGACTTTGACGCTTTTCCTTCCTTTTCCTCTGTCTGGTTTGTTAACTCTTTCTATTATAACACTTCTGCTCACCATCAAACTGCCACTTCCTCAGCAGACAAACCAGAGAAGCATGAAAGCACAGAGAGGTGGAAAAGTAAGGCCGGAGGGGAGTTCCAGGTATTGTTCCCTTGGCTCCCAGTTTAGTGTCAGGATAAGATATATCTGAGGCACTTTTAGCATATTTTCATTTAAACTGTTCATCAAACCTTCAGAAACATTGCAGCTCTGCCAGTGTTTAACACTACTCACATTTTTCATCATACATAATCTCCTGCAAACAAATGACAAACAAATAACTAAATCTGTATAACTGCCTTTCAAAACTGTTACCCTTACCTCAATGTCAGGGGTTTACAAAGTCTTCAGCCCTCACGTTTCATTTCACTGGGTACTCTGTGGTTTTTCACCTCTTTTGGTAAATAGTTGTGTGTGATTCAGTCTGGCTAATGAGTGGTTCTCAACAGCAGCTTCCCTAAGACAATTTATACCTTACCTGAAATGGTTCTGTTGTCTCTTTTGCAGTAGGAGGTCCAGAGGTCTGGTACTAAATTGTGTTCAGTTTGTCACCTAATACGACCCCCCACTCCAGGTCCTTCCTTCTATACTACTCTGCCCAGGTTATATTCTACAGTTTATATTTGCTATTCTTCTCCACCAACACCCCCTTGTTGCAGGGGAGAAACTTGTGTGCCCTCATGAGATTGTGCGCTATGCTGGCGGTGTATGTGCCTCCAGTAGGGTCTCCCATGTCAGACAGGTCTCAGCTGAAGGGTCAGACAAAGTGTGTCCACAGGCAGGATGGGCTCATTAGCCCTCTGGCAACCATCCTAGGAGAAGGACAACTCTTAACTCCAAAACCCAGGCAGATGGAGCTCACTTAAGGATACTCTAACCAAACCTGCATCCTGAGGCATTCACTGTCACCGTTCAAGCTTGCTCGGGCCTGGCAGATGAACCTTAGGAGTAAAGTGTGAGGCCAGTTCCACACACTCTGTGCCTCACCTAAAAAATCCATTGCACAGGCTCAAAGAACACACCCACTGGCCTTTTTAGCCACCAGCATGCTTGCAGCAAGTGTGAGTAGAGCCCTTCCCAAAACTTTGTTCACAAAGCCTAGCCATGATGATGATATTTGCTATTAAGAGGACAAGGCTTCCTTTGCTATTATTTTATTTAATTTTTATTCCGCTGATACATTTTCCAATTCATCAGCAATTACCAGTTCTTCTGATTTCTGGGTTTTTTTCTTGGATTTTTTTTTTTTTTTTCACCCAATGGGACCCTACCAACAGTCCTTAGAGGCTCTCTAAGCCTACTTTGGGAGCTTATTATTGTTATTATGTGAATTAGCTCGTGTTTTGGAGTTCAGAATTGTGAACTCTACTATTTTGTTCTCATTTCACTTCCGTTTCATCTTCAGATTACTATTCGATTCCTTTTTATTTTTCATGATCAAATATAAAACCAGATATTTGTAATATTATCATTTCCTTTGGCTTCTGAAACAAGAGGAGCTCTCAGCATCTTCCAGTTCATTGGACGTGGCCAAAGGGTTTTTTAAGTTCAAGATTTCTTCTGCCTCATCTTTAGCAAAGAATTGATTCTGGTCAGGGGTCAGCAGATTACAGTGTCAGTCTCCCTGGGATAGTGGGTGTTGTACCTAAAGAAACTTAGAGTACAAATCCAACATTCTAATGTGCTCTGAGATACAATCCTGTGACAACTGTGGATGACAGTTTTAGGTTTGTGTGACTTTCAGATCTGTTTGAGTTTCCTCATGGACGTTTCACTGAAACAAACATTTTCTCATTAAGAGTTTCAGTGTAAAAACAATACTATTAGTCTCTGTGGGGAGGAGCAGGGCAGGGAATCTGAGTCAAAACATTCCTAACCAGAATAATTTTTATTTAAACAGTACAAATCTACCTTCCAGCTACATGCGTCAAAGGTTGGCTTCCACACTAAGAAGAGGAAGTGGAATTGTTGTTATCACTTCAAATGCAATATTGAAGAGCTCATTAAATACTTCCAATTACCAAATACGACAGATGTCACCAGAATGTGATGGATTTTTTTGAATTTTAAAGCTTGAAGTGTGTGATTCTCTTTAAGAATGGTGAGCAGACAGGGTGGATAGGTAGGTAGGAAGATGAAATGGCACTCAAAGCTATATACTATTTCTAAATTCACTTGTTTAAATTAATGCACTGCTCTGTCATACTGGCACCTAACTGGACACTGAGAAAGAAAATGAGGGTGTGCTCTGCTAACTTTGGGTACCATTTAGGTTGAACCAGAGGTACATTCTTATGATTCATGAAGAGATGAAATCTGGAAACAAGGGCTGCATTAAAAAACCAGTGTCATTTGGGGCTTAGTGAGGCATCTCATTCTAATTTTAGATAAGCTACTTCTATTGATGTCTCCATCCCCTCAAACAGTTGTTTTCTCTGCTTCTCTAGGCTTTTGTTTTCAATTGCCATCTTTTGTGGAGCAACAGCTACACGGGTAGCAGAATACTCCTTGCTTGAACCTTAACATATGCTTAGAGAATGCCAAAGGATACACATGGCTTCAGAAGCCTGCAGTTGAACATCACAGAACTAGCATTTTACAGGATATTATGAAAATAAGTCCCTTTAACAAGAAATACATGCAGGGCAAACCTCTTGGGTTACATTTTACCTTGTTCTAAATGACAAGATCCCATGAAGTAAACATTTCAGATCTCGGCATGTGGTTGAGTTATAAATTGATATAACCTTGGCTGAAAACAATATATTTTTTTGTTATGTTAACTTGTCTTCTGCTCAGAGAAACTAAATTCACTAGTTAAACTGCATAATTCAAAAATTTATCATTAATATATGTGTCACTTCTATTCAGTTCACCTGTATATGAAGGTAAAGTTAATTTATAAGCTCTAGTCTCTACTGAATGTTAACAAATCAATTACCTTACACATCATGACCTCTGGAGTTTATAAATGTTTCTCCTGGCTTGTGTTTTTATTAATGATGGTATAAGCAGAAGTTTGTGTTTGAATGCACAGCTCTGAGCTTAGAGAGAAGTGATCCAGAACAGTGAGGGAATACATAAAAAGGCTGCACCTTGCAGCTCAGCCCTATACAGCTATAGGGATTGTGACAGCCATTTAGAAAGGCACCAATGCTGTTATATGTTGATGAAGTCTTGGAGGGGAAAAATCCACAACAAAACCCAACAGAAAACCCTTCTCCCTTAAGAAGGGAATAACGTTGCAGGAGAAAGTGGAATAATTAGCAAGATACTGAAAATGGAAACACCTTATGTTTTCCTGAGTGGCTTTATGAATTTTCAAGACAAGGCATTTTCTATAAATGTGCTCTATAGTTTTAAGTTATAAACAAAATTCCAAAAGATTTATGAAAATATAATGGAAGATCTAGTCAAGGCGTCATTGCATTAAGGCACTCTCACGACTCCTTAACTAAAACCACAAGATAATAAAAGGTTATACGCACTCAGTACAAGGTTAAAGCTTCATTAAATTAGCCCTGGACCCAGTGAAATCCATAGCACTTTCACTAACTTCAGCAAAGAGAAATTATTACCTGTTCAACTTGAACATTGTATAACTACAGTGAATCTTTTCCCTTAAAATTCCAATATAGCTTTTAGCACTCAAACTGGACATCACTCAAAGCTACTTTCAAGCAAATGTTTGGCAGAAAGATATCTCTGCTGCAAAACCCGGTATTTGCAATCATCAAAATCAGTCTAAAATTATCAGTGTGATGGCTGAATATGTCTTAATGGCTGTACATTGAATACAGATCTTTGGTATTTAAGAACCACAATACTGGCAAGGTTATTTTCTCTTAACAGATTTTGATTCTCTTTAATATACTTCCTTTGATACTTCCAACTACTTTGCCGCATATAAAAGGTATAGATATACAGAAAGATTTGATACATCATCATTGTTTAATAGGTCATAAAGGAGTATATTGTATATTTTTGTAATTATTTTATCAGTTTCCCACCCCAAGCTTTCAGATAAAGACTGCAACTTTGGTGACATTAGTCTGAGAAGCATTTGCCAACTAATCAGTAAGTTTTGGAGGTTTTTTATTATGTCATGAAGGATGTTAGTAAGCTCTTTTTTATAGATAGAAAATTGAAAATAGCAGCTACATTGATGACTGCTGCCAGTCCACATGTTCTGTGGCACACTGCATGTTTTTCTACCACTGGGGTCTAAAGAAACTCCTTAATCTTTCCCTAAGTAATCAAGTGGCATTTTTACAGTGTTTCTGTTCTTTAGGATCTGGAACCTCTTTATAACATGCCCTTCCCTTAACCTGCACTTTTGGGGAAAAACCCCCATCCAGGGAAAAGGACATAACATTACCTATATGTAAGAAAAGAAAGCAAAAAAAAGGCCAGGAATAACCTCTTTGTTAATGCTAAATTCCCTATATCACCCTTCACAATGTCTAATCACTCCCCATCTCCAAATTTGTCTCTATGAATCACCTGGAAAAGATATTTTTCATGTCTTACAATATCCTATTAGTATTAATTATGCATCCTACCACCTAAGCCTTTTACTAATAAAGCATCTTTAAGAGGAACATTGCTGGTCAAAGTGTTGAATTTTCACAGGAAGGCTGTGACTTTTTTACCCCTTGTGAGGAATAGAGCTAGTCCTAGGAACTACCCATACACCCTCCCCAGTCAAACAGTGAAGGACTGCCTAATTTGTCACTCTTTATTTCAGCAAAGTCTTTCTGCCAGCCTTTGAACTTCTGACTGATATTATGGACATAATCAGATTCATGTGGAAAATGAGACACTAGATTATATTTAGTCTGTAAATTGAGTATGAATTATCCAGATGTTAAGTCCTTTTCTATGGTATCTTAAACACCTGTTAATTTTCACAACTAGAATTCTGTAATGTCATATCGGGCAAAATTATTTTTCATAGATGTCTCTTGTGTTAAAAAAGTTATGTTACCATGACTATTTTGCCTCAAATCAAATCTATTCAGAAGATTCTCCAATTTTTGTTGTGATGGTTCCCATTAAAACGTAAAGTATTAATAATTAGAATTTGTTGGTGTGTGGATGGGTTTGTTTGGTTTTGGGTTTTGGGGTTTTTTTTTGGTTGGTTGGTTTTTTAAAAAGCAAAACAGTTCATCTATTTTTGAGTATACTGAACTGGCAGGCTTTTAACATATCCTGGAATCTCACTGTTCAGGCTCAGAGAGCTGGTTTTGATGTCAGTCATTCCAGATAGGTGAACAGCTATTATCATCTCTATAGAAAAAGAAGCAAAGACAAATATAGGGTCTGAGTTGGCACAGTGCAGAATAATGACAGCTTCCACTGCTGTTACTGCTCATCAATTTTAAAGATCAAGCTACTTGTGTTGACTGTTAGACAAAGATAAGCATGCTTTTTAACAAGTTTTGTCCTTTTAAAGAGTCATATGAAAGCTATTAAAGGTGTTACAGGACATACTGTATTTCTCTATATCAGAAACTTCATGGTATAACACTTTCATTAATATCAAGTGAGCATGAATAAAGCAAATTCTTTGGTAGTCATTATCAAAATTGCAATCTCTGGCTCAGCAAGGACAAGACAAATGACAGATTTTAGAGCTCTCATTTTCAGGGATCATCTTTCACTTTTATTTTAAATGACTACATCTGTGACCAATATCCTATGCTTATTTTTGCTATATCAAATACTCTTATACTTATTAGAAAAACTAACACAGGCTTCAGTTAGCACCTCAAAGATCTATTTCCTTCTCTGTCTCCTTTATTACTCAAAGGTTCAATAAGAAACAACAAATACCTTGCAGTGTAGCAGAGCAGTTAACCAGTTGCTTAAATCCCAGAGTGTCTTATGTACTTATCCTTGTACTTAAATGCTTTGCTGGGGAGGGATAGAGTGTTGATCTGAGGCCAGAGCACAATGCCTGGGGCCAAGAAAGTTATTAGTTTCAGCATCAGAATTAGAGCTTGAGTTCCCTATTCCCCATCACGTATGCAGGTCACTAAACTGTGCTTTACCTCATATTGAAGTGGATTCTACTAATAATAATATACTATATGCAGTGGGGTAACAAATCAAACAAAAATAATTGCAAACAGAGGGAAACAGTTTCATAATTCAATTTAATGCATCAGCTGTTTTTTCTCCATGAGTAATTCAGATTTCATAGGAAGCAGACAGAGACTACATTTCAGAGATTATTATTTTTTTCTCTTGATTTTATTGCTGGAAAGGTGGAAAGCAAGTGCAGTTGCTTTTGTTTCCATATAACTATGATAATGATAATTTTTAATTTAACAAAGTTGAAGTAAGAGTTTTTCTACCAGCAAAAAGATTTCTTCACAGAAGTTGAGGACAAGCGGGTGGAAATTTGTTCATGTACGTCATGATGTACAGATCACACAATTAATTACTTGATTATTTAAATGTATATCCAGTTCATCTCAAGATATTCTCAATAACATCCTCCTTAAAAGGAAAGGTTATTTGTTTCCAGCTGTTGCTGTCTTAGTGTGGCTGGGAGATCGTCTCAAAAAAATGCAAACTAAAATGATATTCTGTGGCATTATAGCCACTGGACTTTAAGGAATGCTTTAGAAATGTTACAAACTCTTCCTCTCAGGATAGCTACAGAGACTACATTTCAGCCCTGTGCCAACACAAGTGTGCGTGCACTCACGGCTGGTGAAGGCTGAGATCAATTATTCAAGGCTGATGCGTCTGATGAAGGATGCTTAAACATCCATCTTCTCATCACCCAGATGGAATCTGTGTGCTTTCTCTGTGATGAAGATAGATTACGCAGAGACTCAGTAAATCACTTGCAGGTGTGGATTTGACAGGGCAGGGGGATAAGAAAGAAGAGAAAGGTTTTTAAAAAAAAATCTGCTAAAGATGAAACAAGGTACCTCATATCACATTCATAAAGAAATGGCTTTTGGATTTTCCATCCAGACTACAGAATTCTTGTTAATAGCTAGTTGCCAAAACAGATGCCCTGATTAATGAGAACAGATGGATTTCTCCAGAGGGTCTGCAGATTTAGACAGTACTTTGACTAAATGAAATGCTAATGATCTGGCACTGTGATTCTCTGTGTGGATTAGACACCAGTAATATTTTATTTGTATTTGGTGGAGTTAGAATAATCCCTTTTAGACTTTTTACATTTAAAATTCTCCTATTTTCATCACCTTCATCTCACTAAGAGCCACACATAAATGAGCCAAATGCATTTACAGGATTTCACTGCTTGCAAACTCTTCTAGTAGATTATACATTTCTTACAGATTCTTCTAAAGATTTAGAGAAATATTTGGGATTTGCATTTTTTAAATGCAGTTTCTGAAGACAAATGAATAATTTGATTAATTCTGGTAAAAAAAAAAGATTACATGCAAAATTTTGCTATTATATTGAGCACAAACTTGTTTCCTTGATTGATAATATTTACCACAATTTCCAAGTCCAATTAATCTGAAAATTCTGTACCAAAGATATTTTTTTGTGGAAGTGGTCAGTTTGTTCCCCAAACCTGCCATTCGTTAGTGGGTTTGGTACTAAAAAAAAAATGTTGTTTTTTTTGTTGTTTTTTAAAGGTTAATAAATTCTGCTGTGAAGTAGTTGACTAAACTCCCTTTCTCCTTCTGTTATTTAAAAATTTCCTTTGGTGCAATGAAACTTTTTTGGTTTTGTTTTTATTTTTATGATATACTAATATGTCTATTTCAAGAAAAATCATCTATTTGCACAATTCACACCTGTCTAGCTATATCCTTCTATCATCTTTTTTGTTTCTGGAAAGACTGTGAGGAAAACAATGTAGAGTTCATTTATTCATAAGGAGTTTTTTTAGGACTAATATATCTTCACATTAAAAAAAGAAAAATCTCATTAATCTCAGGAGAATCCCTAGCTGTTACTTGCTTTAAAGAATCTGCATCTACAGCCTAGGAGATATAAGCTGCAAACAGCTGATTTGCAATTTGACATAGAAGTTTTTGGTAAATATGATTCCTTTCAGAATCATAAAGTTGGAGCAAACTCCTTTATGAACTTTTGCAAAAGTACAAACCAGAGGTGGGTGTAAAAATTAAGAGACTAGGACTAGAAAACTGACAGGATGATAAAACAATATAACAGAAATAAAAGAGCTTGAAATTTACAATCACAGTGAGTGACTGGGAAATTGGCCCCTGACATTTCTCCCAAAATTTTTTTTGAAAATTCCTATGTTCAGGTACTGGGTACTGACACAGAGAAAGATAAATCAATAACAGCCAGAAGTGGCAGTAAATTTTGGGCAGCAGGGGCTGAAGAGAGATCTCCTAATAGCATGTATCAGTGCTGTAAGCTGTGCCCACAGCTCAGAAGTTCCAGCGCAACAGGGATGCCAGAGAAATTGTTGTGTGGTCTCACTGGATAGCCTGGCAAGCAGCAGGTCATCCCATTTTGTTCTAGTCTCACTGTGCCATCACTGATTTGCCAACCTGTTACTTTCTGTAACATTTTTTCAGCAGTATAAAATTTGTGGCAGAATGTCTAATCTATGGTACTACACTGAGGAAGAGAGGACAGCTTAAAATAACTTAAACTTGATGCAGGGCATCTTCATTTTCCATGATTTAATTAAAGGACGATAGGAGACCACTTGGAGTAAACATCTGATGATGACTTTTCTTTTGGAATTAATTTTCCATGCCATCTGTCTTGCCCCTTCTAAATCCATTTTACAGGCACTCCTTTTCTGCTCTCCTTTCTTATTCAAAGCACCGTATGCTATCTTGCCCATGCACTGTGCTGAACTCTTAGTTACACTGACACTTGCATTCACTGACTATATTTGTACTCTCAAAAATGCATCAGATTTGACAGGTTCTGGATGCTATGAATTCGTGGTGATTGACATTAATTATATTTCCTGCCTTTAGTTACTTATTAATCACATTAGTTTCTTATTCAGTTTTCTCCTTCTGTGGGATTGTGTAGGACTCGGATCTGAACAGAAAAAACCCTCAGAATAAGGCAATGTGGGATGATGTGGTTTCTGCCCCTCGTAAATGGGCAGAAATACCCAAATGCTGGAGCTAAATAAATGATCTTGCCAAATAGCCAGTGAAATTTCTCTTTTCTCATCCCTCATAGTAAATGTACCAGTCAAAATTCATCTTCAGCTCTTCATTGAAGCTTCCTGGAGTGCATTAATCAGTACAGCAGTATAAAGGTTGGCTTTATGCTTTCAGATATATTCTAGTTGCAGTGCAGCAAGCTTGGCCACTAGAAAAAGGGGTGTGGTCTGAGTCTCATTGTATGTAATTCTCTATATAAATCCTTTGAAATTCAAACTCTTTACTACAGAAGTGAAATGTGAGACCCATTTTGGTATGGCTGCTGAAGACTGTGTGATGCTTAAGCCTCGTTAAAGACAATGTGAAGTGACTACATTGTCGTAAGTGAGCCCTGCTAGTGACAGTGGGGAATGTAAACCACTTCCTTTATCCATAGCAGTCAAAAATTGCCAGGGAGTGGGGTTTGTATTTGAACTGAATGAGGCCATAAATGCAGCCATCCATGCTGCTTGCTTGGCTGTCTATCACAAAAAGATGACAATAGATGAGCCCTGCCAATATGATATTTATGCTGCATTAACTTCTTGATAGATTACACGTGTGTTTCAAGCCAGCAAGATGAATACTGTGTATCCTTGCTGTCTCTTTGCCTACTAAAAGAGTGGGAAAACATCTTCTGAGTGTAGACCTCAAGCCTGTATAGTGCTGGAGTCAGACAGTACCATTCCACTGAGACAGCAGATTTTGATGTAGAGGGAGCTCTCCATAGTGCTCCTGCTGAGTGATGGAGTAGCTTTGGGGCTCTCTCCCACTTCAAATACTTTGGGAAGGAATTTCATCCTCTCTGAATTTGTAGAGATATCTTGTGAGGAACTGGTACTTTTTTAAGTTTTCTATAAAAGTGCCAGGAGAAAAACATTCATGAAGGGAGAAATGAAACTGCTGGAAAGGAAGAGAGATTAAAGTTGTCAGCCTTTTCTGGTTTTTTTGTTTTTTGTTTTTTGGTGGGGTTTTTTGGCACTCTTCAGCTCATTTTGTCAAATGGTCACCTTGTAGTAAACAGATTCTTTGGCAAATAGCCATAAGAATTATAGAAAAACCTTTAAATTTCCACATGAAACTAAAAAGCACTTTACCAGATCTGATTTATTCTAACATAATCAGTGTTGGCTTCCTTGTATGTACAATATGTATTGGGTTAAGATAGAGGGAGCATTGAAGAAAATTTTATAGCATAAATTACACAGGGCTCACTGTATATCAGATTGAGTACAAGCAATATTGAGACACACTCCAGCAGCTTCTAACACTGATGGAATGAATGCTGTGGGTTTTGATGTCTACGAACTCAGCTGAGTCCTAGAAAGAAATGTAGTAAGAGAGAACCGATTCTTACAGATAGATAATAATGAATGCAAAACTAATTTCTAGACATTTCCAGGATCACAGTTATGTGACAACTGCAAACCCAATTTGTACAGTTTGCAAGAAAAAATATTTTTCTTTTCATTTTGAAAACTCAACCTGGGATTAGAGACCCAGGTGGATTTTTCCAGTTCATGCATCAGCTTGAAAAAAAAATTACAAACGTAGAGCAGTTACAGCTTGGCTAACAAGTCTGCAAGTGATGCGTAAGGCAGAGTTTGAACCTAACTCTCATTCTCAAAAGTTTAATTGGCTCCCTGGGGCAAACTGTCAAGAAAGGAAACCAATATATCCCTAGATTTGAGGTGGCCTAAAAGCAGTTTCAGATCATAGGAAACGTAATCCTCAGCTCTCCAAGTTACTTTATTGGTGCACCTTGAAAGAAGGATTTTACACATTTTGCGAGTGTACAAAAATAATTATTGCTTAAGAGTCATAGTAGATTTATGGGATTATCATGCTATTGGGTTAAACATTCTCAAGCTTATCCCCTCCTTGTCACTACAGACAAGCCTTAGATGGACAGGTAAACTTTAAGGAGACATTGAGGTAGAACTTCATTAATTGAAGTAGGCTGATCCTTATTTATGCCAAGCTGCTATTTTCAGTCAGCTGCTTTTTGTCTCCTTTCTTTTCTCCTCAGACTCTTGTACCTTTTAATGTCAGTATTCATCTCTCAAGACATTGAGATACTGACTATTCCCAAATCATCCCTCTGATTCTAGGTTTTTATAATCTTACATGGTCTTGCTTTACAGACTCTTTCATTTACAGATTGATGTTTTTGACAGTAAAACTGAGCCAACGTTATGTAACTGACATAGGGTGGGATTCAATGCTGAGAAAAGGTTGCTGAATCTACTTTGTTGTTCCTACTCTTTCTCGCTTACCTTCCATCTTCTGTTTCTATAAAGAAAAGATTCAATACACAGATTTCTTGAGTACAGCTTTGGTTCAGAACACTGGATTTATGGCGAGGCTGAAGAGGACTTAATTCAATTGTTTTTACAATGAAGCTAAATTGTTTCTGAAAGGGAGAATCAGTTTCATTATGCCTGGCTGAGAGATGCTGCCAAACTATCACTGAAATTGAGACAGTTGATGCACCAGGAACTGATGCTGGGGGACAATGCTGTGTTTTAATCAAAGGAACCACAGGAAAGCTCACTGCCCTCATGAACACAGCGCTGCCACAGGGCAGGCTGGCTGTCACCAGCTTCCCCTACCAGCCAAGGGCTGGCTCGCAGTTCTGTCCATACTTTGTTCCCTTTTCTGACGGACAGCAGACTGCAGGCTCTGTAAGAGTGGAAGCCGACTTCTGCTTGGAAGTTCTGCCCAGAGCCAACTGGCATGACAAAAGAGCTGAGTATCAATGGTTTGTTACAGCTGAACGACCCTTTTCAGGACCAGGCACCAAGTGTTTGTGTTTTTCCAAGCACTGACACTTTCACAAGCCTTTTTTGCTATCTGGCATCTCTGTTAGTGCCCATAAACTTTCCAGATTTGCTGGCTGGCTGGAGAAAAGCTGCTGCTTCTTGAGTTGCTGCTCTCTTTAACCAGTCCTTGTCTGAAAGAACTTGTATGTGTAGTGCTCTACCTGGTACTTATGGGGAGGTCTGAGGTGGATTGACCTTGGCTGGATGCCAAATGTCCTCCAAAGATATTCTGTAACTCCAAATCTCTGATGGACAGGGGAAAGAAAGCAGAAGGAAAAGCTTGTGGGTCCAGATAAGGACAGGAAGTGACTACTCATCAATTCTGGACTCAGATTTGGGATTTGATTTCTTACCAATCAAATCAGAATTGGATATTGAGAAATAAAAACTAAATCCTAAAACATCTTCCCTCCACTATTTTCTACTTTCCAGTATAACTTCACTCCTGATTCCCTCATCCCCAGGGGCACAGGGGGACAGGAATGGGGGTTGCAGTCAGTTCATCACATGTTGTCTCTGCTACTCCTTTCTTCTCACAAAGACGACTAGGACTCCTCACACTCTTGCTCCAGCGTGGGGTCCCTGCCATGGGAGACTAGACTGTCCTCCATAAAATTCACCAAGAGATCCTTCCCATGGGCTGCAGTTCTTCACAAACTGCTCAGCCTGGAACAGCCTCCTCCATTCTGGGTTTCCTGTGGCATCACAAGTCTTATCAGCAAACCTGCACCAGCATGGAGTCCCCTCCTTATGGGGTCACAACCTTCTTCAGGCATCCACCTGTTCCAGGATGGGGTCTTCCATAGGCTGCAGGTGGATGTCTGCTCCACCATGGACCTCCATGGGCTGCAGGGTCACAGCTGCCTCCTCAAGGACTGCAAGGGAATCTCAGCTCCAGCACCTGAAGCAGCTCCTCCCTCTCCTTCTCCACTGACCTTGGTGTCTGCAGAGTTATTCACCTCCATCTGGGAGCCAACTGGCATTGGCTCTATTGGACCCAGGAGAAGCCAGTTTGTGACAGAGGCCAGCTCTGTAGACACCCTTCACTACCAAAACCTTGCCACACAAACCCAATAGGAGATCTAAGGGAGGAAGTAAAGAGTTAATAGAGTCCTTTCCATCTTTTTTTAGTCAAATTGTGGTTTTTTATAGCTTTGTATTCTGAAGATTTATCCAACAGCCCAGCAAGGAAAAATCCCTTTTACTATATTCTACAGAAAAGACCTGGTATAGTAGGGGAATCTGGAATCACTGTTACTCAGAGATTATTTGTGTTGCAGCCACTCTCGAGGGTTCTTTGTGTTGACCTGATAGGGTTTTTGTTGTTTTTTCAGTCAAGTTAATGCATTCAGAAATCACACTGAGCACCTTTGAAACCGTGAACTGCCAGCAGTAGGAACCTTATATGCAAAGATTATGGTGTTGACAGAAGTTAGCCCAGTTAAGACCATACTTGCACTTCCCTTTAACACATTTCAAACTGTACCTGTACTGTCCTCAATGTAGATACAGATAGATGAGAAGCATGGTACAACACTCCCATTTTTGAGAACAGTAGTATGTCTTGCAATGCCTGAAATGTTATAGTCCTGTCTGCATTTGCAAAATCCAATAATAATAATAATTAGTCCAATCATCATGATTAGGGTAGATAGTTAATATACTGAAATTTCCTCTTTGTGCTTATTCTGATCACACCAGGTTTGTGTTTGCATTAAACCTTTCTTCAGGACAGAGGGTTACGAGTAAGTGTGGATGCATACTTGTAAAAGATCTAAAAGACCTCTTCTAAACAGAGTTCCATTGACTTCAACAGGTTAATGTATCTCTGGAACTTTACTCTATGATTGCTGAAATGAACCTATTAACTTATTAATTTGGCGTAATACCTCTTCTGCTGTGTTTCTTACACTTACTCATAATTCTCCTGTTATAACCTCATAAATCCTCCAAAGCTCTAATACAAAATGGAATTCTCTGCTTGTTACAATTTAAAGTCAATTACCCTTCTTCCCATCTTGTCTGGACAGTAGAGTCCTATATGGACAATAAAACAAGAAGCATGGTAAATACAAAACCTACAGACAGTATGTCAGCCTGTGATACAGGCAGTGGCTTAGAAGGTAGTCTGATTTTTTTTAAAGTGGCTTGTCTTTTTATTTGATGACATAAGAAAAACAGTAGACTAGATTTTCTACCAGTCTAATGAGATGAAATTGTACCAACTTACATCACCAGAAAATTTTGCTCAGAATTTTTTAAAGCTGCCACAGCAGCATATAATTTTATAGGGTTTTTTATAACAATGTTCACTGTTACACAGTACGTCTGAAATCAAACCAACCTTTGTGAGACAGATGGTTTTTATTATTGGAACCAAAATGATTTCCTAAAAAACCTACAAACTCACATTCATAATTTTCCCAGAAAGGGTCCATGGTGTTATTTTGGGGGTTTTGGCTAAGAAAATAAAAATGGGCACATGAGAAATGAGGAAAATTTTGGGCAAGTTCTCACGCTGTTCTCTCCATTGTGCAGCTTTAAGTTGGGACAAGTATAAACTCTGTCTTCATCTAACCCAATTATTGGCCTATAAAAAGGTCAAACTTAGAGGTTCAAATTCTTTAAAAATATGTTCTTTTAACTGCTTTTTCCTTACCTTGTTGTAGAGAAAGTAGGTACTGATCAGTATCCACAGACCACAGGAAAATGTGGGTATACTGTGTGAGCCTCAGGGTTTGCTGTATTTTATGTCTGCCTTTCAAACTGCTGATGTATTGAGAAATTTCAAGGCTTGTTTCCTTTGCTGCTAGCATGTCATAATGGTATAGCTAATCTCAAAATTAACAATCAGTCTCTAAAAGAGATCAGACTAGTGAAACACTTTGAACATAGCAGGGGGTAAGTATAGATCATAGATCAGCACAGAATGACACCAGGCAAGAAAATCCGCTGTTCCAGTAAGTTTTGTTTCAATTTGAAAAAAAAAATAGGAAAAAAATCATGGAAGTGAAACTTCATCAATTTTAAATCAGAAAGAAGAAAACATACAAACATTTAATTTACAGCTTGATGGTCTTAAAAATTACAAGATATCAGAGAGTAATTTAGAATAGTAGCAAAATTCTTCTTCCAACAGGTACGGTATGCTGGTGCAGTGAGTCCATCCCTCTGAGGTACAGAGGAGTACAGAGGTGGGGAGGAGGAGTGGATGTTTCCATGTATTGACTACTGCCCATGATACTGATATAGCAAATGAAAACTCAAGGTTTACATTTTTTGGAGAAGTGCAGGACCTAGAAGTCATGCCTACCTCTTTTGCAGGAGAGGGACTGGAGAGCACTGCAAACTCGAGTGATTCAGTTGTCCACCTTCCCTGTATGTAGAGCCTGAATGATTAATTCCAGCTCTCAGAATAACTTTGTTAATTCAGTGAAGGGAATGTGTTTCCCACTTGGTGGCATCTCAACAGCCTGACACCCCAAAGGTAAGCATAATTTACCTTGCATATCTAGTTCATTTCAAACTCTGGGTTCCACAGAAGGAGAAGGAGTTGAAGAAACACGAAAAGATCTGAAGATCTTTTGGAAGTCAGTTTCTTAAAAAGAATAGGAAAGGGAATTTCCTTCAGAATATTCAGCTTGTAAGTGATGAGTCACATAGGAAGGTGTACTTCTCCTTCAGAGCAGCTGAATGATAAATACTCCCTTTCTTCCATACTATGTGGTCTCTATTTGAGTGCTATTACAGTTGTGGCAGTATCACATAACAAACAAGTTTATGCACTTGGATGAGCTCTTAGTGCTCGGTGGCAGTTTACCTATGAGGAAAACAGTATCTACTTCCATATTGGCAAAAAAACTCAAAAAATATGGTCCTATAAACTAGTTGATGGAAAATTTACCATCCGGCTATGTGAGTTGGGGTGATAACATACCTGGGGTTTTTGGCTAAAGGATTTTTGTAAATGCAGATTTATTGAATTCAATTCTCACTTCCCACTTTCACAAAGACAGGATTTATTTCAGGATGGCATGTATAATAAGATTTTTGTTCTTGTGCATGTTATATTTTTATCTGTTCTTCCTTTGCTGGGTGTAAGTGTCAACAATTTATCATGGCAGGGGAAAAAAAAGTCTTACTCTATATGGCAAAACAGCCACAATTTAGAAAGTAGATATTGATTCACTTTTAGATAAAACCAAGTTTTTCCTTAGTTTTGCATATTAAAATGTCTCCTTTGCTTCTAGTACTTCATAATGGTACAACTAACCTCAAAATTAAAAAGCAGTGTCTATGCAGAAGCCACAGTGCATATGCTGACGAAAACCTACAGGAATTGGTAATAAGGATCTCTTTGCAAAGTATTTATGCTTTACAGAAGTTTCTAACTTTCAATGCCTCATATTTCTGTACCCAGGAAGAATTCTGTGACAGAAATATTGTCTTTAGAAATAGCTGGTCACCTGCACTACCAGTCACTTGAGAGACAAAATGGTGGTTATTTTTACACTGTTTGTTTCCTAACAGAAAATTCAAATAACTCCAAAACATATATAGTAAAGATCAATACATGCTAAAAGGCAGGTTTGTCTATTCCAAATGTCATTTCTGCATTCAAAGTTTATCTGAGCATTCTACAAACAAAAGTAAACTGTGACAGCAAGCCAAAAGCACTGTTAATCATCTGATTGTACATGCAAATCAGGCAGGTAGGGACATGATGATTCAGATTGGCACCTTGAGGATTCAGATGTTGTGGGCAAAAGCTGTAGCTGAAATAAAGTGAGCTAATATATCAAACTTATGAAAATGTATTAGCTTATAATTTACTGCCCATTAATAGATCTTCTCCAGGAGCAAAACGATTTGTACTCTGAGAGATGACAATCTATTTTGACATGCTATTCTTTTATTGAATTATGCAGTCAGGGCAATAACAAAAGCTCAGTTGCAACTAGGCAACTGGGTGTGGATCTTTTTCTTTGAACACTTCTGTAGAATGATGATAGATTCTAGCTGGAGGCCTCACTTTCTGTCTCTCCAGAATCTTGCCTGAAAGGGATCAGCTCCAGCTGTTCAGTTAGGTTTCAGGTCACAACTGTACTTGACATATACATTAAAATGATGAGCCTTGTCCCAGAGAGATCATAGTCTACTAGAAGGAAAAAGAATGGAAGTAAAAATTACCATTTCCTATGAAACCTCCCCTTGTCGCAGGGGAGAACCTTGCATGCCCTCATAAGGTTGGGTGCTATGCTGGCAGTGGTATGCGCCTCCGGTAGGGTCTCCCATGCCAGACAGTTTTCAGCTGAAGGACCAGACAAAGTGTGTCCACAGGCAGGATGGGCTCATTAGCCCCCCGGCAACCATCCTAGGGGAAGGACAACTCTTAACTCCAAACCCGGGCAGACGGAGCTCACTTAGCCCTGTAAGGCTATCCATCTAAGAGAAGGATATACTAACTAAAACTACATCCTGAGGTATTCCCTGTCACTGTCCAAGCTTGCTCAGCCCTGGCTAAATGCAGATGGGACATGGCACTGAGTGCCATGATCTAGTAAATGGACTGGAGTTGGACCAAGGGTTGGACTTGATGATCTTGGAGGTCTTTTCCAGCCCAATCGATTCTATGATTCTAATGAACTTAGGAGTAAAGGGTGAGGCCAGTTCTGCACAAGCTGTGCCTCACCTAAAAAATCCATTGCACAGGCTTGAAGGGTTCTCCCACATTGCAAAGCCCTGTAGCAACAGGCGAGGGTTGAAATGGCAGGTGATAAGATGCACTGGAAGTGACAGACCCAGCCACACATGCAGGCGGTTCAGGACATTGGTCATTCGAGACTGACTCTGGAGATGACAGTCTGATTGGCAGCATCCTGAATGACCAAGCAGCCTTTTTTAAGGAGATCACTGCTTGTTCCACATGGAGAGGGGTCTGGAAAAGGTGGCCTAAACAAAGCTCATCTCCACACCCAGTTGGATAACTGCGGCCAACCGGCATCTTCCATGCGGTCAAACAAAAACAAAGACATTTCAAAGGAATACACCTGCCTGCAAAGGTGTGTTCAAACTAACACTCGCATGTTGGAACATCAGAATTATGCTTGATACCATGGATAGTGGGTGTCCTGAGAGTCATTCTGCTCTAATTGCCCACGAACTGTCACAACTCGACATCAACATTGCTGTTCCCAGTGAAGTTCGTCTTCATGAGAAAGGCAGCCTTGAAGAACAAGGTGCTGGCTACACACTCTACTGGTCAGGCAAACCCAAAACCAAAAATCACCTTTCAGGAGTTGGCTTCATGATTAAAAACTCCATCGCCTCCAAACCTGAAAATTTGCCCACCGATCATTCCAATCACATTATGTCCTTATACCTCCCACTACACAACAAGCAGCATGTTGTTCTTTTTAGCATATATGCCCCACCTTTCCAAGCTGACCCAGCAGAAGAAGACAAATTCTACATGGACCTAGGCTGCTTCACCCAAAAGGTGCCTGCAGATGATAAGCTCATAATCCTTGGTGACTTCAATGCCAGAGTAGGAAAGAGCTCTGAAGCCTGGAAAGGAGTCCTGGGCAAGCACGGTGTTGGAAACTGCAACAACACGAATACCTCCTGCTAGAGTTTTGTGCAGAACAGCAGCTCACCAACACCAGCACTACCTTTCAGCAGAAAGACAGCCTGAAGACAACCTGGATGCATCCTCAATCCAAGCACTGGCACCTCACTGAGTAAATCTTAGTGCAACAGAGAAATGTTGGTGATGTCTGTCATACCCCAGTGACGCCAAGTGCAGAATGTCAAACAGACCATCGCCTTGTGCGTTGCAAACTTCACCTTCACTTTAAGCCCAAACCTAAGAGGGGAAACATTCCAAGGAGGAGGCTCCAAGTTAACAATCTTCAAACAGCCACAGTGAGAGACAGCTTCCAGGTAAATCTTCAAACTAGACTTAAAGATAATCCCATAGATCCCTCTCCTGAAGCACTTTGGCAACATATTAAAAAAAGCATCCTGCAGTCCTCTGAAGAGTCCTTAAGGTTCTTCTCCAAGAAAAACAAAGACTGGTTTGATGAAAACAATCAAGAGATCTAGGAACCGTTGAAGAAGAAAACTGTTTACCAAGCACACCTTGCTCAGCCATCTTGCCATGTAAGAAAAGCTGCCTTTTGTCTTGCATGCAGTAAGCTCCAACAGACACTTCAAGACATCCAGAACAAATGGTGGTTCAACCTAGCAGAAAAGACCCAACTATGCACAGATTTGGGTGACCAAAGAGGATTCTATGAGGACCTGAAAGCACTGTATGGACCCACACGCTACTCAGCTCAGATGACCAAATGTTTCTCACAGATAAAACTTCCATCCCCACGTTCCTCAAAATGATCATCCTGCTACATGAGGACCAGCATGGACAAGTAAGATATGGCAATGCACTCTCCGAGCCCTTTCCAATAACCAATGGTGTGAAACAAAGTTATGTTCTTGCACCAATATTCACAATCTTCTTCAGCATGATGCTCCAAAGAGCCATTGCAGACCTTGATGAAGAGAACGGCATCTACATGCGATATTGTACCAATGGAAGCCTATTCAGCCTAACGGGCCCACACCAAGACCCTGAATCACCTTGTCCGTGAGCTGCTTTTTGCTGACGATGCCGCCCTCGTTGCTCACACAGAAGCAGCCCTGCAGCGCTTAACATCCTGCTTGCAGAGGCTGCTGAGATTTTTGGGCTGAAAGTCAGCATGAAGAAGACAGAAGTTCTCTACCAACCTGCACCTCAGGAAGTCCTGCATCATCCCCACATCACCATAGACAAATCAGAGCTTAAGTCAGTCCAGCAGTTCACCTGTCTGGGAAGTATCATTTCCTTGGATGGTAAGATTGTCAAAGAGATAGGCAACAGCCTAGCAAAGGCATACGAAGCCTTTGGAAAACTCCATAAAAGAGTCTGTCTGCAATAAAAACCTGAAGAAAAGTACAAAGAACAATGTCTACAGAGCCATTGTACTGTCTACTCTTTTATATGGGTCTGAATCATGGGTCGTCTACCGCCACCACCTGCCCCTCCTCAAACACTTCCATCAGCACTGCCTCCGTATAATCCTAAACATCCACTGGACTGATTACGTGGCCAATGTGTCTGTTCTTGAACAGGCAGGGGTCACCTGTATCGAGGCCATGCTGCTGAGAATGCAGCTGCACTGGGCAGGGCATGTCTCCAGGATGGAGGATCACCCACTGCCTCCCGAAGATTGTGCTCTGTGTGAATTTACCACTGGCTGCCACAAGAGAGGAGCCCTGAAGAAGAGATACAAGGACTCCCTGAAACAACACCTCAGCCTTGACCATGTTGACTGCCATCAATGATTCACTCTGGCCTCCAGTCGGGATTCATGGAGACACACCATTCACGATGCTGCTGCTTCCTTTGAGAATGCACACAGAGTCAGTCTCAAAGAGAAAAGTCAACGTAGAAAGAACTGTTCCTCACCAATAATCTCCTAAGGAGACATTCCACTGTGCCTTTTGCAACTGGACTTGCCTATCCCACATCAGCCTTTTTAGCTCCCAGCATGCTTGCAGCAAGTGTGGGTAGAGCCTTTTCCAAATCTTCATTCGCAAAGCCTAGCCATGATAAAACCTCACCCAGAAGAAATCACCGTTTTGGGGGGTTTTTGTTTGGTTTTGTTCTGGGTTTTGGTTTTTTGGGGTTTTTTTTTTGGGTAGTCCCATTTAAGTCATCCAAATTATACCTTGAAAATGGGTAAAACTAGTTTTTCTGATGTCTAAGTAATTTAGGAATGCAAGCCCAGATAGAGAGTCACTTCATAAACATATTTCTCATCTCTTTAAGATAACAAATAAACCTGAACAATGAAAGTTAATGCTAGTAGAGCCAGAAAATTTAGTAGGACAGATATTCCTGGATGGTGAACGTAGAAGAAAATTCTGCAGGTGAGCTGCCTTGATATTTGAAGTGTCCAGATGTTTCCTTTATTTTCATCTTTGTTGAAGCAAAGGCTAAGGAAAGAAAAGAGAACTTCTAAAAAAATCTCAAACATTGAAGGAATGCTGGGGGAGTTATTCTATCATTAGCTCAGGAAAAGTCATCTTGACAACACAGTTATATTTAGTTTTAACTTGATAATCTGGGTTTGATTTTCATCTGGGGAACTCTTTTATCATTCTGTCATTTTTAAAAACCCGTGACTTCTAATTAACAAGATGACTTCTGAAAGCATCAGGAGTACTTCAAATGCCACTGAAACTGCAAGGCTTTCAGAAGTTAATTACGCGGATATTTGGACAGGGCAAGAAAGATTATGTCACTGCCCTTTTGAGAACTGATACAGTTTCATGACATGTTTGGGGCTTTACTTTCATATGTGGTCTGCTTGACCTACTTGTGTGATGATGCATGCAAGAAAGGAGGTACCTTGTGTTTCTGCCTTGTCTCAGTGAACTTGGTAAGTGGAAGAAGCCCAAGCTGTGTTTAGCTAATATCCTGTTCTGGTTTGATTCACTGTTTTCTTCACTCCTTCCACAAAGCCACTTACGTCCTAGCAGGCAATCCTAGCTTCAGAAAGTAGGTCAATATCTTGAAATCCCCAAAGACTAACTCTATTAATTTGGGCATTTGAGTCAGTCTGATTTCATTTATGCACCTTACGGATGGCAGAGCACTTTAATATATGCTATTGCTTTTGAACAGTGTGATGAAGAATATAAATAGCTATTTAAAGAATATACAATAATCACTGTTTCATTACTGAGTTATTTACTTCAATCAAATAATAGTGCCATGATATAAGCGAAAATAACTGTTCTACAGTGCATACTATTCACATAATATCTTAAACATGTAAGCTTAAAAATTCTTCATGTCTGACTGAGGAATACTCCAAATGGACATCCTTGTACATGCTATAAACCCACTGTATCTGATTTGTGCAAGCCAAACTGTTTCTAATTACCACAAGCATTTTCTGAGTCTTTTCTTACATTTCATAAATGTCAAACAGAAGGGCTTATAACTGAAGCCTCAACTAAGCATCTTGATGAAGTGAATGGAGAAGAAGTATCCATAAACTCAAAGCTCATCTTTCAAAACTATCCTGACCAACAGAATTTTAAGCACAGGAAACCACTGTCCATGTTCATCCAGGGTCTGGAGCTATATTTGGTCCTTTAGGAACTGTCTTAATCACTTTGGTTCTTCTGTTTGCTACCAAAGCAGTTTTGAAGTAATGAAACACCAAAAAGATTTCTGTCTATATTATTCCAGTCTTGCCACAATAAGTTAGGAGGTTACATGTAGCCAAGCTGAGATAAAAACAAATTTTTCTCCTGATTACTTAGGCAGTGAAAGAACTTTAAAAGACAATCTTTTACTGGTAAGAAGAATTAGAAAGTTGTTTGAGATGACAGAACAGTAGCCTTAGTGTCAGAAAGGACCCAGCTGCTGATAGGGTAAGGATGAAGTAATTAGTTTATAGTTATGCATGTGATTAATGTGATTACAATACATGTAATCTTCATATACTTGACTGGAAGACTAAAATATGTTTTGTGGTGAATGTCAGGTTCCTTTCTGCTAGTGCTTAGCTTCTATTTCTGATTCTTAAAACAAAAGAGGAGAATCTTCTCTGAATTTTTATGTTACAGTTCCGTTTGATAAATTTCATCTAAAATAAATTGCCATTCTATCCCTCTCTAAAATACGCACACATTTAGAAGTTCTGAAAATCATAAGCTAAAGCTGGAATAATTATATCAGCCTCCAAAAAGTTTTTTTAAACTTCATGTGCCTAACACTTTTAACTCCACCATTAACTTGATATTATGAATTTATACTCCAGTCTTGGCTCCACAAAGGCATTAATAAACATTTCTTTGGCTTTAATAAGTTTTGGACAAACAACTCTATGCCTCCTTTTGATTTTCTTAATATGAGTAATAAGTGATGCATATTATTTGTTCAACAGAATTTAAATGGATGATTGAGTCAAACATGAAAAATTCTTACTTTTATTTTAATGGTCATATTTCATTATCATCTGCTGGCTTTAATGTTATTTTTTACACACTTCAATCGTGCTTGCTCAATGAGGTGTCCTGTTTTCTACAATAGAGACAGTTCAGTTTTTTGAGTTTGTTTATAAATGCTTATGAACATGGTTAAAGATTAACTTCAGTCTAAGTGCCTGTTTTTGAAAATGGCTTGACCAGGTGGCTAATATGTTTACACATAGACTTTCTATTTACAGTTTAATTACATGTGTGTAACTAGTGGGTGTAACAAACTAAGTAGTTTCCATGTGTCCAGAATTCCCAATGCTCTTTGTGTTCTAAGGACAGCAGCCCAAGCCAGAGGAAGGACTCACTGGACTAGTCTGTGAAAAACCAAACAACACAAAACAGCTTCTCTTTCAAAGACAAAGAAAGTATTCATAGATATATCTCAGCGCACCAGGAGTCTAACCTTTTCATCTTGGTAATTATTGTGGGTGTTACAGAGTAGAATTGTTCCTTAATGAACACTCCCTTACTGACAAATGTGCCTGTTTCATTCTCCTGGCCTTTGACTCTGCCTTTTCTGCTGCATATAGAGCAGACCCATGCTCCCACTTCTTTGTGTGAAAGTCAGGCATTCTCTCCAAAAAAGGCTCAAGCATCAGCTAAACCTTTACTAAATCATATACAAGTTTTTAACCTAGACAGGTAGCCTTTGGCATTTCTCTGGGTCTGCTATCAGACTGCTAAGGTAATTACCCTGTTAGGCTACGGCTCTACTTGAAAAGTGCAGTCTACAGGTTAATGGAAGGTTTGGGCACACTTTAGCCCAGGTCTGATCATTCATAAGGCAAGGTCATCTTGCATTGTCACTTTTTTTCCTCTTAGTGCATCTCTACTTGGATGTTTCACTGGAATTTCTTTGGTCATTTTCCACAGCTCTTACCCACAATAAATTCTCTAAAAAATATGTCTTTTCCAAGCATTGCAAGAAACCGAGATTAATCTATTTACATGATTAAATTTCTCATTGTAGTGTGAATGATCTACAAACCAGATACAGTGGTACCTACCTTTTCTATTCAAGACAGGTGGAAAGGGACCTCATATTTGTGTGAGAAGGTTTCATGACTGATTGGAAAGCTTTTGCTGGGATGGCAATGCCTTCATTCCAAGACAGTGATCCTTTTGTCAGCTCTCACTACTGGCTAATCATGTGAACAGCACTATTTAGGATTTGTAAGTTTCCAAGTACGTCATCACTTCATGCTGTTGTCTGAACCTGTCCAGCAAGACCCTTCCCTGCCATGACAATACATTGTATTTCTTTTGCTGATGTCTGACAGAAGAGAATCTTGCTCTGTTGTAGTTTGGCAAGCCTACAGGTTGCCAGTTCCATCCACAAGGGAACAGGGACTAGGTGGATGGAGGTGGGCAGAGGCAAACAGTGGCCATCAGCACTGCAGCAGGCTCAATTTCTCTGCTCGAACC
The DNA here is from genome assembly GCA_013396695.1 of Sakesphorus luctuosus. Taxonomy (NCBI): domain Eukaryota; kingdom Metazoa; phylum Chordata; class Aves; order Passeriformes; family Thamnophilidae; genus Sakesphorus; species Sakesphorus luctuosus. The sequence goes on along the minus strand of VWZD01003541.1, from coordinate 600,542 downwards.
TGGGTTCTTGCTAAATGGAGAAATCTGCAGCTACAACCACTCCCTGCCTCTTGCTTCTCCTTTCTTGGCTGGAGGCAGACTCAATGTTCCCTCATGAGCACTTTGAGCCACACCCAAGTACTAATTGTTCAGTAAATTGTTTTAGTAAGGCTTTAATTATCAGCCTATTACTATTTTAATTACTAGGAGACTGGCAGAGGCTGAGGTCAGGCTACCAATGATGTATTATTATTTATAACAATTGAATCTGCTTTCTGTACATCCAGGAAGAAATCTGTTTACAAGCATGATATTTATAAAGTTTTGTTCCTGTTCTGGGCAAGATTTATGTGAAGAATTGTAAGGCACTTCTAACATTCACTATGCAGCCAACTTGGATTAAAGCTTGCATGAAAGATTTTATCTCTTGGTTTCCAAATTTGAAGAAGGTCTTATCCAAACTTGTTTTAAGTGCATAAATGCTCAGGCAAATCACTGCCTGTAACAAAAAGGTAGAATGGCTCAGAAAATTTGACTTTACAATGGAAAAACTTACACATGGAATAGATTGGTGCAAAGAGAAAGAGAATCAATTTTTACTTGCTTCTATAATGAACACGAGAAGAAGTAATGAGGCTAAATTGTATCAAAAGAGATTTGGGATAGACATTAGGGAAAACTCTCTAATGGTGGTGATAATTAACCACTGAAATAGCTTACCTTGAGAGAACACGGGCTCCCCATGGTAACAGCTTTTTAAGATTGAAAAACCATCCAGGAAAAGCTGAGTAGGTTTTCCTGTAGTTTGCTGCAGGGTAATGGACTAGATGCCTTCCTGCAATCCTGCCTGTGACTTTACCAGCATTAATTTGTGAAGTCATAGTGAGACTATAGATTTAATTGATCATTGTGATTTTATATTCAATTATATGTAGAATTGGTGATCTAGATGCATTTACATAGTGCAAATATTTTGACAGAATGGTGCTAAGGCAAAGCAGATATTGCAATTCTGAAGTACTCACAAGAATCAGAACTGCTGGCTTTTCTTGATTGCTCTCTAGAAATAATTGCAGTGTTTGTTTTATGGATATTTAGAGATGCGTTTGTATGGTATTTTCCTGTGAATTCCAGACTTATATGCTTTTTTCCTTTGCAGACTATGAGAAATATTTTGTGGACTGCTTAGAGTAGACTGCCAGAAAACAAATGTGCCTACTGCTCTTTCACAAAGACAGAACTTTCACCCTTCTGAGGCATTGCACTAATAAATCTAAAATAAAGGTCGGCGAGATGTAGCCATGTGTTCAGACAAAAGTTTTGAGTGTGGTCTAATCAGTTACCTCACAGAATGTTTAGATCAGTCAGTAGCTTCACACAAAATGATTATTTCAAGTGATTTTGTGTTTTGTGAACTGGCTAAATCAGATTGGCTCTTGGATGAAGACAATATTTTCTATTTCTATCTATAGCTCTGTGGGGAAACTGTTGCACCTGCTCATAAAACTTGATATTTCACAGGAAAAAAGTATTTGATACTGTCTTAGTTTGGTAACAATGAGCAGTTTATCACTGTGTGGGTGTGACCAAAGCTGTGTATCTCCACCCTCTATGTCATTTCTAATGAGCTGCTAACAATGGACCATTTGCAGTAGCTGCCCAGGGCACAGCTGACCCCTCAGTCTGTAAGCTGGGTGTTAAAGAAGGCTGTGAGATAGGACCTGTGATGGCTCCCCTCCAGGGAGTCGTTAGTATCTCCACACCCAGCCTGAGGGGTCATGTCTGCTAATGGGCCAGCAACAATTCCAAAAATACCCCATGACTCACAGAGGTAGATCATCCATTGTGGAACTCCTCGCCCTAGGGGAGGTACTGGGTGCTCCCACCTGAACTTGAAGGCATATCATCTTGGAGTTTTGGGACTTCTGGAACCACTCCTCAGATCCAGAGGAAGATCAGAACCTCAACAGGAGGAAACCACCACTCTTGACCAGACTGCGACTGTCATCTGCACCAACAGATTTTTTCCCTTGCTTTTACTTTGTCCTCAGGGGAACCACATGGGGCTCAGCTCAGGGGCTGATGAACACTATTGTGTTTGTGCCCCAGGGTTCTGGGTTATAGTTCTGGGTTTTGTGGGTTAAAACCAATTTCTCTCAATGTCATTGCATTTATTGTAATATTTTTATTAAATTGTAACTTTGACTTATAATCTCTTTCATGTTGGGTTCACTCCTCCTGGTGGTTTACCTTTAAGCCCACACAGATACATAAAAATTATACCTGCTTTAGAGGACAATGGATTTTTCTGCCTTACAGTTTTGTGAAAACTTTTGGAATCAGCAGGTGGTGCACACATGTGTGTATGTGTCTAAATAATTTATTTGCCGAGGACTGCTGTGTTTCAGCAAGGGATATGTGTGAAGACTAAAATCTCTGCTGGAACACAAGGGAGAGAATCCCCAGAGGTATATAAAACATCAAAAGAAAAGCAAAGACAAGTAGGCAGGCAAAGGAGAGAATAGTTGACAGAAGGTAACAGAAGAAAGAAGAGTAGATGGACATGAAAGTAGAAATATAGCTGAAACACAGCTTAAAAAAACTTGTGAAAAGAAGACCAGATGCTCAAATTTGGTGCCAAGAGTCAGAAAAAAAAATCAAATCATGTGATTCAAAATTACAAAAATACATTGCCAAATGGCTTCAAAAGCCAAGGCTGGATAACGCAGTTCCTTCTGGATATTTTTAGAGTGTTTCTAGAAACCCTCTCCCATCAACATATGTGAGAAATTCAGAGGAATGTTGAACCAATTACAGAGAAGTGAGGTAGGTGCTGGAGCTGCCAGTGTGAAACAGAGCTTGTAGTGATCAGGAGTGGTTGCAACATTGGCAACTCTTCTTCTCAGGATAATACTAAGAAAATCATGACTCCTGGAAACTACTGAGGACATACTCAGACCTGGAGTAGAAATTGCTGTTATTAAATGGAATAATGTCTGTAACTATGAGGTGTACAAAAATAGCCATTAAAAAAAAATCTAAATCTAAACCAACCAATCTAAACCAAAACCAACAGCAAACAGACAAGAAAACAATAACAAAAAAAAAAACACAGCAGGAGAAAAAGTCCTAAGTAGCTTCAGGATTTCTTAACAGACAGGCTGTAGACTCTTGTACCCTAAGTATACTAGCAGCCACATCTGGCTCCATCATGACCACAGCTCAGGCTATTTGCATAGACATAAAAGGGATTACTTACAGCCATGAGAATGGCTCTCTTACAGTGATCGGAACTCAAGGGAATCCTTGCTCACAGCACAGTTTTTTTTTCCTATCAAGCCTTGAGGAAACTGGTTTACTTTTAGGCAGCTAAACAGTTTAATATTGATATCTTATAGCTGTTCCTTGATTCTGGATTTATTGTTTCTATCCAGAGGCTGCATAAAAAGTTAATTAGCATGTCTCTTGTTTTCTCAGTTGAATAGGAAGCAGGGATTTAGGCAGCTAATTTGTTAGCAATTCACCAGCATACAAATGAATCTGTCCTTCTCTAAAACTAAAGAACAAAATATCCTTAGAAGAAAAATGTGGAAAAAATCAAACAATGAAACAAACAAACAAAAAAAAAAGCCCCACCACAAAAACCTCCTATTACATCTGTGATTCTCTTCCAGTGAGTCTCTTATTTGAAAAGCAATATGTTTCCTGCTCCTAATTTCAGGAACATTGATGTGCTTCTTTCTGGCTGTTTGACTGGAATAGGTGTGAGACAGAGATAGCAGACACAAACATCATGAAAGGTGGTTGGTGCTAGACCTTCCAGACTGTCTTTCAGGTCAAGCCTTTGCACGGAGTGCAGGAGTTTCCCACTGCTGGCTCAGTAGCTGCAAGCAGAGGCACTACCCTCTGTCAGTGAGACACTCCCACGCAGAAATGCCCAAGTGGCTTGCCAGAACTAATCAGAAAATGAAATTTTGGTGCAGGTGATAATTGAAAAATGGAGAAACTGCTGTAGGAACTGAGAAGACCTGAAGAGGGTTGGAGAAGGAGAAAATATGAAAGCAATGGAAACTGGTAATGGAGAAGAGATAAAGAATGTGGGAAAGAAGATTTAATCCATCTAATTATCTTTCAACCCAAAGCAACCAAATAGGACTTATGTAAAGTGTTCACAGGAGCACTGAGTGTAGTAGCAGACAAGAAAGGAAGAGGACTTTCCAACATGTAACATAGATCAAGTGTTAATAATGCTGAGGAGGATTTTGCTATGAAGAACAGGCTGTGATATCTGCCAGAACTTCAGTATATCTACTGAGAAACTTAACCTGCAAGTGGTGTCAGAGACTGCTGAAGACTTAAGAATTTTGTCAGGAATTTGAGACCAAATAAGACAACTGAAGTGACACAGATATGATATCTGCCAATCATATTACTGATCTCTACTACAATGGAAATTTGCTGTTGTAAGTACAGCTAAGCAAGTGAGCATCAAACCACATAAAACACCAGTGCTCGCCTTGTATTCTTTTGCACTGTTTTCCACTGCTCCTCTGGCCCATACCACAGCCTAGGTTTGGTGGACTCCCAGGTTACATTGGACTCCCAAATCTTTTTTCCAATGCATGCTAACAGGAGAGAGAAGGAAGGAGATACTCATAGCAGTGGTTTTCCATAAAAGGCGTAAAAGCATCTTGAACTAAAACTAAACCATTATTTTATCACATCTGTCTTACAGATGCCTGACCTTTATCTGTCCAAGTTGTACGATTTGACTCTGGGGAAGCTCTGTGTAAGTGTTCAAGGTCAGCCAGGCCTTGTATAAACTATGGCACAGATTTCTCTCAATTCATAACCCAGCTGAAGAATTACGGATGTTCTTTCTTTGCTTAACTGTACGTTAGGTCACAGGCTAAAGGAGGAATGAAATGTGTCCATCAGGTTCTTCTATTCCCTCCCTTCCTGCCATTAGTTGTCCCCACTAGGACTCTTTTCCTCCCTTAGTCCTTGTATAGCCCAAAGAAGCTCTAGGTCATAGGAGAGGGCAGCAGGAAATCCTGAAATAAGCTGCATACATGCAAAATCCTATGTCTCCATTAAACACAAAACTTTATACAGAGAGATATAATAGAAAGTCTGCAAACTCTGTGTGGATCCAATTTCAACAAATTTGGTTTTCTGCAAGGCAAAAAAATTGTTAAGAGAGTAATTCAATCCTGCCATCCTCAGATTCTCCCACTAAGAATGTGTGTAATTAATATTTCATTTGTTACTTATCAAAGGCATTTACAAAGTTTTCTATCTTGAGAACATCAGAAAGATATGGCATGAAGCTATGTGACTTCTGTGTCCTGATGTAGTGTTAATTTATTTTATCTGTTCAAAACTCTTCTATAAGACAAATTAATCAGTACTGAAAAAGACATTTGCTAAATCATATAATGAAAAATATAATGAGCTTTGTTCATAATTTGTATTTTGTATTTAACTTTATTCCTAATTGGGTATTCAATGTGAAATAATTGAGATATTTTTTTTTACAAAACAAATGGTGATAGAGTCAGTTGTTTCCTTGATGCCTCCCCATTAATTTCTAAGTATGGAAACAGTGATGTTTCTACACACTGGAGGACCTAAGAAAACTATTTGCCTTTGCTAACTTTTTGACACTTCTTTCAGTCAGCATTAAGTCTGAAATGTGCCATTTTTAGTGTTCTGCTCTTGGCCAGTCCTAAAGACTAAAACATAGGCCTGGTAACAGGCTCCTGTCTGGCTTGGTTGCTCAGCCTTTCTTTGGTGCATGGACATCCTCGAGCCAACTGACAGCAAAAATCCTCATGAGGTTTCATGACAGACCAAGTAGCTTCAGTGCTGTAGTGCATTGGCAGGGAGCAACTCTTCCTGCTGTGGTAGTTGGCTTGTCAAACCTGGCTCTCTGTGTCTCTACGTGCTGCCACATGGTTCACTGTTTGCAGTAAGAGACCTAAATTTGTGGTGGAATGGAAACCATCTTTGTAGCAGGATCAGAACATGTTTTTGAATGCACCTTAAGGTCTTGTGGCTATAACAGTCCACCCATTTCAGTGAGATTTAATGAAACCTGTAATATTACTTTATATTGCCTTGAGGGTTGGTTTTTATTCTACTATTTGTATAATTGTTTTAGAGAATAGGGTTGAATGACTCAAAATAGGAAATGTAACTAAAGGTATTATCCCAGCAGTAGGCCAAGCATGTTGCATTTTAAAACACCAGGGAATTCCACATGGATCATGTGCATATGGTAAGAAGGATAAAAAAGAACATTTATAGCAAGGGGTAATAATTATCTGCTCTCCAAAACTGTTGTTTGCTGCAGATCTGAGATAATGATGTAATCTCATATTTAGATGACACAAATTACTTGTTGGCATATAGAATCAAAATCATTGATTTCTATAGAATGACTGAAATTGTTTTATCACTTTTGTAAAATTGTTGTACTAGCTAAAGACAGAAGAGCTATTGCAGATCATTTAGACCTTCTGTATACATAAACAAACATGAAAGCAAAAAAAAATACAAAACTTGGCAAGAATTTTCTCTAGTTGTGGGAAATTTTCAGTTTCATAATGAAAATAGAAAGTCTCTGAGAGCAGATATATCTGCTTAGTAGAAACCCATCTTTTCCACCAAAAATATTTCATCTGAAAATTTCAGCCATCTTTAAAATCTGACCTCAAAGGGTTACTTATTTGTACCATCTACATCTATAGGAAGAAGGATATTACATTTTTAGTCATGTAATTTTGATGTCTGTCTGACAAAGTACAGGAATTAATCACAGAATATTTGTTGTTACAGTAAAATCAAAGTGAGCAATTCAGATCTATAGAAAGCCCTGTGAGACTCAGCTATCAGCCAGAAGCGGCAAGGAGCTCGGCCGCTGCTGGCTGATAGGGAGGAGGTTACTCCCCAAGAATTCTCATAGTAGGAATTCACAGTTCTCTGCAGGTGCACGAAAATAGCCAGGATGAAATAATATAAACATGGGACTTGTGAGAGATAGGTTCTAACCAATTGAAGTATCTAGCGTGGTGGTGTGGTAACTCTTTTAGCCAATAAGCTGTAGTTCTAACCCTATATAAACTGTGTGCTGTGTTTAATAAAAGGGCTTCACTTTAAATCTCATTAGATTCGTGTTGTGAAGTCCTTTCTCTGCCGCGAACTTTGTTTACTTTAAATATTCTGAGCTGTAAGGGACCCACAAGGATCATCAAGTCCAACTCATAAGTGGATAGTCCAAGAGAGATCAAACCCAGAGCTTTGGCATTATTAGCACCATGCTCTAACCAAATGAGCTCATTTCAGGGCTATTGTTAAGAGCATGCTGGATTTCCTCAGGAAAGAGAACCAATATCCTCAACAGTATTGTGTATTTATTAAAAGACAGAATCAAGAATTGTCTTTATGCATCATCCAAGGTTTTAGTGTTGCAGAAGATCCCTCCTTTTCCTTTTTTTAAATTTTATTTTTGTTGTTTGGTTTGTTTTGGTTTGGTTTGTTGGGGGGAGGGGGTGCTGCAGTTTTCTTTTAGGGTGTTTTTAGTGGGGGTTGGGGTTTTACTTTATTGCTTTAGGGGAGTTAAGGGGTCTTTTCATTTGGTAGGTTTTTCTCTGGGGAAGGTGTCTTTTTTTTTCTCCTTGAGAAGAATAAGCAATTAGCTATTTATGTTTCTATTCTTCATTTCTGGAGTTGTTCTGCAGAAGAAAACTCAAGGGTTTTGCATCCCTAGAAGTGGCATTTATTGCACTGAGGATAACTGTGTTGCAGTCACCTGTAAGTCAGCACAGAATATAGGGATGCATTACTAGGTCAAGTACCCAGCAAGAAACCTCCAGTTGCCCTAAATCAATCTTTTCAGATTTTCCATAGGTGCAAGAGAATCAGAGGAAGCAAAAAATCCCACCACTACTCTTTGAATCTCACTCTTCCTCTGCCACCCCCCTGGATGTGAGGTTTGCTTCTTGGTCCTGTTTCCAACCAGACAAAAGACTGCCACTTTTTTTTTTTTTTGTAAAATATCTGTGAGGCAGTCTTTATACATGAGGATGAGAGGGACAAAGCAACTGAAGACACTAAATGAGAAGTGCATGCTAGCAGTGTCAGTGCCCTTCCAGAAGCTGCTGTCTGGAGTTGGGGGACCTCTTCCTCTTAGCAAAACACATTGCTACATGAAGGAAACCCACTCTTACCCACTCAGCATCTGCAGGGAGGAGCCCCCCAAAGCAGCACTGAACTTCCTTTTTTCCCTCTGTCTGGCTGCATAGTCCCCACAGCAGAGGCCCAGTTGCTGTCCTGAGCCTTTGAAGATCCACCCCTGGGTGATGATGCTGAATCAATATACTGGGTCAGGGCTGAAAAGAATAGGACTACCATACAGATCCTGAGATGAAAAAGTGGTGCCTTAACCAGGTTTTGGCAGAGATGCTGTAGCTAAGCTGGTCCCTTGCTCTCCTCACTAGCAGGAACAGCAGACATCTAGTATGGTGTTGTCCGTTGCCTGCCTCCTTCTTCAGCATAGCTAAGGTAGGGCTTGCTGCCACACAGGAACCAGCCTGCAGAGCATTGCAATTACAGCTTTTCCCTTTCTTTGTCTGCTTTATCTGTATGCTCATCTGTGTGTACCTCGGGCAAGCAGGCTGAAATCAAAAGTTCACTATTACTTCCTCCAGCCACAGTGCACCAGCTCCTCAAATTAAAGGGCAGACCTGCTGTGAAATAGAAAGTGCTCCCCAGCTGGCAGCGATTTCTCATAAAGATACTGTATCAATCAGTTCAATACCTGTGGCTTCCTACTAAAAGCAAATGATTCTTCACAGCAAATAACCAAGCACACAGGGATGTATAAATTAAGCAAAATAGTCTTGATTCACCTTTTCCTTTAAGTGACCATGTTGTGTGCCTGGAAATAAAAAGGGAATTTTTTTTCTTTTTAAAGACAGCCAATGAAAATTCCGGTTTTGGCCACGGTGCACCTCAGGTCTTCCAGTAATAAACCAGTGTTAAATTTCTACTTTTAATTTAATTTTCTATTTGAATTGAAAACTTTATTTGTACCAGAGTCTCTGCTTGCTAACTGGTAAGGAAATGTGCCCAGTATATGAAATCATAAGCCCACTAACATAATAGTAAGAATTGTTTTTATTTTTGGGGTAAGGCTGGATTTTGTATAATTTGGTCTTCAAGAACTCTATATGCCCCTTGAAGAATATCAACCCAGGCTATCGGCTTAGGTCATAATTGCTAATTATGAGTTCTTTCAAGAAGGCCTGTCCTAACAACAGATGAAGATATGTCTTTTCCATGAGTAAATGTATGTAGATTCTACTCATCCAGCAACTCATTTAAAAAATTCATTGCCTTTTACTAGAAATCCCAGACACATGTCTATGCCCTTGCCTTCTCTAAAATAGAAGTATAGCTGGTAAATGAGTTGAAAAACTCAAATGTATGACATGAGTTGTCCCTATCATCAGAGAAGGCAAACCCCAATGCTACAGGTATTAGTCATGTTGTTCACTGTGCCACTAAAAGGCAACTGGTTGAGGTGCCTCTCTAATTTTCTGGGAAAGCAAGGCCAGGAGGCTGTTCAGTGTTTCTGCAAACCTTTTATAAGATACAAATGAACTTTTCTCCTGAAATATCATTCCCAATATAATGAGCAAACATATCCTTTGCATATTTCTATTTATAAATCTTCCATATTTATCCTTTTCATTATGCATATTGGAATATATTCCACTCTGAATTCTTATGGCATCTTTGGCTAGGACAGAAGGATAATGATAATATCTTTGATATATTCTTATGCTGCAATCACAGTTAACTCTTTACTTTTCCTGAACTTTCTCCAAGATTTCAATGAATCATGCTTTGTTTGCATTCACCAAACTCCATTTCCTCCAGTTTTTCCTGTAGATTTTTTCAGAGTATTTATTTTTCTGTGTTGAAGGTTAAGGTTTTCCTGTTTCTGGTTGATGTTTTCCTGTCTATCACATAATTCCAAAGAACATGAGCCCTATACTCATGATGTATAAATTAGCTAATCACCATCAAATTTGAAGGAGACCATTTATATTATCCTAAGAACTATACTCTCTTTGTGTCTTTAAAAAAAAAAAAAAGAGAGAGAGAGAGAGAGAGAGAGAGAAAGTAGAGGGGTGTTTTACACATAAATGATATTCTTTTTTAAAAAAGCTAATGATGCCAAAACCCAATCCTAAATGTCATAGCACACATTTATAAACATATATAGCTTGATTTTCAGCTCCTGCCAAAGTATTTCCAGAGCAATGATGAGCAAATAGTTATCTTTTATTCCACCAATCTACACCACCCATTCTTTTAGGCTTTTTTATCTCCTGTATGTCTTAAAGCCACATCTCTGACCTTCACATAGCAGACAGTAGGTGAAACAGGAGAAACATGCTTCTCTGGCATGTGGGGAGATCTGTAGAACTGCACCTCTGTTGATGATCTCTTTCCTCATATTCTGTACTGCACAGCTACAGCACTCACAAAATCCCTGACACACACACAGATGAAAGATAAGAAGCACATGTGTCACCACTTGGTAATGCCTACTCTTCTGCTTATAATAAAAGATACTGTGAATCCCCAGGCTGATAGAGCATAGCTATTTTTATTTTAAACTCAGTGATGGATTGGGGCTTTAATCATTTTGAAATTAAAACACCTGGAAATATCTAAAGAAGAACATCAAAATCTATAGACAAAAATAATAAAAATTGCAAAACAAAGACAGACACTTGTATGGTCCACCTCATAGAAGTAACAGAACAAACTGATGTGAATTGAAAGGATGAATGATGAAAATTAGTGTGTTTTAATGATCCAGTGATACTCAGTGGATGGCAAGAGAATAGCTGTGAATATCTGAAGTAGAGATGACAAATTACAATGCTGAGAAACGGCTGTAATACACATCAATCCAGCTCCTGTCATCTGAACTCAGCTACTTTTCAGTTGTTAGAAAGGGAACTAAATGGGACATAAAATATGGTAGATTCCCACTGAGGTCATAAAGGGATGGATTTTTTGCCACCACAATAAATCCTCCACAGAGGGAACCCTGCTGTAGCTGTCAAACTCTCAAGCTGCGTGGCTTGAATGTAATTTAAAAAGAATAACATCTTTTTAATTGATCATGGTTACTAAAGGACATTCATCTGTTGTTGACCAGTGTGGCATGGTATCCTTCTTTTGTCTCTTGTCTCTTGTCAGGCAATAGTGTTGCTACTAGAGATGGCGTTTCTGTTGTACAAGAGAGAGGAGATAGTTTCTTCTCATAGCAGAGAGCCCTGAGCTCATGCATAGACTGAGAAATTATTTAGAGGAACAGAGCAGAAATCAGAGTTTCAGATAATAGGAATAAATACTGCAGGACCAGAAGCGATTTATTTGGGTATATTGCAACTCCGAAGTATTGTGCTATTGAAAACCAGCCACAGGAGGACCTATGTGCTTCCAAGGATAGATTGGTCAGGAGTAATCTTGGCTATTATCAAAGAAACATTAGCATAGCCATGGTAAGTCAATGGTTTGCTTTGTTCCGTTTTGTCTCGCTCAGTGAACCTCCTACAGCACAGGTACAAAGTTGCAGTAAAATTGAAACACTGTATCCAAAAACATTCAGAAAATTTATCAATTACATCATCCTTATCATATTGCTATTGACTTTTGGAAAGAACTGTAAAAGATTTTCAATGAAGATCTTCTCTTAACAAAAAATACCATACTGACTTCTTCGCAAGAACTGGTGTTGACTCTAGCCACTTAAATCAGATGTATCACATATTTGTTAATTCCACTCTTTATTATAGTTTCTACTAACTTTCTCCACACTTTTTAAAAATAGACACCTTAATGTCATCCCTGAGACCTCAGATATAGGTGCAATTTAAGTAAGGAGGCATACAGCATCATTAGCAATTTGGCTATTTCACCCTTGACTTCCTGTGGATCCCATGAGTGGATAATTGTGGTCCTGGGGAGGTGTGACTGTTCATTTTTCTCAGTCAGTTCCAATCTCCCTTAAGAATCACTTCAGTTGATGAGTCTCTCATTTTTTCTCCCATGAACAGTGATCCAGAAAGACTTTCTACCATCTCTGGAACTGTTCTCTGTTCTCTAAGCATGTCTTTCATATTCATCAGTGGACCTTCCAAATTTTCTGGCAGGGTCTTTGTTTCTCATGAGTATTAATAAATACAATAGTTTTGATTCCTTTTGCTAGTTTATCTTCAATGTCTGTTGAAGTTTCTAGACTTACAAAGGGTGTATATATCTACCTTCTTTCCTACCCAGTCATTTCCAGGTTCCTCTATTTTAAAGCAACTTGTTTAGTCCATATTCCATTAAAATCTAATTTATTTGAGTTTTGAAACATTTTAGTCTTTGAGGGATCACTCCAGTACAAAGTCCTAGCAAAGTCTTTTTGGAAACCTGGCAAATGTAGGGTCCCTTCATAATGCTGGTTTTCCTCTACATACTGTTAAAGAGTATAATTTGGTTTCTTATTTCTCCCAAGCAGGACTCATCAACAGTCCACCATCTGCACAGATCAGAAGGAAAAAACATGTTTCTAAGGTGCTTCAGGGATGTTTTTAGCTTCAGCAGTTCCCAGGAAATTGAGAATGCTTCCAGAATGATTCTGACAAAACGAGTTATGTTTAATTATTCATTAGATTTTGTTTTCAAATTTGCAAGTAAATATTTATTTGATGCTCTTGAGTACCTGTTCTTTTTCAGATATTTTACATTTCTTTTCATTGATTCTTACACCCCCGAGCCTAAATCTCAAGACAGAACATCTGTTACTAAGTTGTCTGGACTTTCATTTGAAGAAACTGCACAGGAAATCAGACTCTCCCGTCCAGTTTGTTCTTGATATCCATGAAACATTTAAAAAGTTTAAGGCCTTACTGCTTTAAAAGAATACACCAAAAGTACTTCACATCTGTGACACTGAAAGCCTACAGCACAGAAAAAGCAAATACCGAAGGATGAATTCCATTATGGGACAAGTACCAGACTACGTTCACCTCAGAGCCAGTAGCTCTAATCTGGATTCCAAAGGGGCAAACCCACTGTGAGGAAAAAATTGGAAATCACATGGCTCATCTCTGTTCTACAGTAACTTCTCACAATAGCTGTCCTAGGAAACTGTTAAGATGTGGAGGCTTGAGAATGTGTGAGCTCAAACAAGGAACATTTTAGAAGCAATTCTTTGAAACAAAATTAACCTTGAGTTTCAAGAAATTTTCATGTCCAAATGCAGCATTCATTTAAAATGGTTTATTTTTCCTTCAGTGATTTATTTATACATACACAAGCCATCCTCACTCATTCTATACATGCAGACATAAACAAATTAATTGATTGTTTTGTCCAACAGCTTTAAAAAGGAAAGAGAGGGGTTTGTACTTGGAAACTGCTAGTATAGAGACTTGATAATTACCAGAGTGACAAGAAAGAAGCAATTCTTAAAATGGGAACAAACACAGTATTTCCTTAAATTGTAGAATATGCATTAGAAGTTTAATCATTGTGCACATGACAAGCCTAACAGCAAAAAGTGTTATATCAGTAAGACAAATCATATGGTAGGGATAGAGACCAAACACCAAAAATTTCAAAACAGCATTTTTTTCACTCAAGAGCAGGAGAAGATGCCATTGGATATGCAGGTATATTTCTGGACAGGTCAAGTACGTGGGCTGTGCTGGTACCAATTATATTAGGGAAGTGTGGAGAACACCTAGAGGTTAAATATACATGGCTGTACTAGGAAAAAGAAGCATAGAAGAACAAACCTGGAATATAGATTCTGTGTCACTGAGTCCCAGCACCTTCACCTGTCACACCACAAGATCTGTTCATAATTACTTCAAAAACCCATTCACAGTATGTGTTTTATTTGCCCTTGATACTTCTTCTAAAATGCTATTCAGTACTCTTTTATAAAAATTCTCCAAACTTCCAGCCAAATTTAATTAACAACCAGTTCAAACCAATCTGGTTTGGTGCTGGCTTTGTCTTCTGTACAGGTAACTTTATTCTATAGTCAACAACACATTTATAGAAAGAAGCTGCTGTCGGTCTGGGCTAGGCTGGGCTGAACAGTCCCTTCTTACCATACTGGTTACTCCCCAGGTTTGCCATTCCCTTTCGTCTGAACCACAGGTTGGTCACCTCTTGGGGTCAACATGTGCACCTGAGTGGTTGGGTTGTGGGGACACTTCAAATTATGAAAGTTTTTGTGGTGCACACTCATGGCTTGCTTTTCTGACAGTTGTGTGTCGTTGGCAACAGTAACCTGTAACAGATTCCCTGTTACAGTATGATATAGTCCTTCTCCTCAGTTATTTCCCATGGATGAGCACCTGGCTTTTAAAATCTGAATACTTAAATGAAAAAATTTGGGTTCCATTTAATTGATCTCCATCTTATTTCACCTTCTGTTAATGTAGTTGCTTCCTCCTGTGTTATTTTTTTTTATGGAGGTCTGATTTGACCTTGCCCATTTGTAAGATAAGGGATTTCCTCATTACATTTCTAATTTTTGTGCCAAGATCATTACTGAAAATACTCAACAAGGTTTTTCTGGAAAAATACCCAAGAACTCCAGTAATTTCCTTCTGTCAAGCCAGATGTTTTCCCTTCTGCTTTTCCTATTGCTATCTCACCTCTAACCAACTTCTTACCCAGGTTACACTTCCTGCACTGTAATTCCCAACTCTTCCACTTAGTGAAATTCCCATGTGACACTGAGTCCTGGTTTCAGCCAAGGACAGGGTTAATTTTTTGCAATAGCTGGGAGGGGGCATGGCTGAGGGGCATGGTCACGGCCTTAGTGTTATTCAGTACCTTCTCAGGTCATTGCCCTGGGCAGATGAAAGGGAGAAGATGTTCCTGGAGTGGAAGTGATTGCTTCTTTGTCTTATACCTTTTGTTATTAATATTGTTGCTATTACTTCTTATTGTGATCTATCATCTTTGCCCTTTGTGTTTTCAGTAGGAGGGGGAGTGGGAGCAAGCAGTGATGTGGTTTTAGTGGGACTACTAAACTGGAGAATACCATGCCTAAACCACAGCATGCTGCTTGGTTGACAGCCAAGTAGATGGTTTCATTCCCATCTCTGCTGTCTAGAAAATCAATTATCATATAAAGAATGTTATCCATTTCTTCTGACAGCATCTTTTTTGTAAACCCCTTTTACGTCTTTTTCATTTAAAATGATAAAAAAATTAGAAAATTCCTTCAGGAACAAATTCCATTAAAAGGGTGAGAAGCTCTTAATTCTTGAAAACCAAGTCAAACTGGTGAGTAAAAATGGTGATGTAGACCAGGGAGAAACCCATGTGCAAATCTTCATTTTTTTCATCTCTTACATGAATGTATATTGACATTGTTTTTGAGCCAATTTGAACATCTATTCCAAGGAGACCCAAACTTGTTCTGTTAACAGCGAATGAACAGAGGGACAGGAGATCCATTCCAGAAGTGTTACACAGGGAAATTGCCTGTTGCTAGGAGCTGTCCTTGCTAAGGGAATAGAGATTTGCAAAATACATCCCTCCCTGTGACAGAAACAGCTATACTTTCCCAAATCTTCTGAAGAATATAAATAAATTACATCTGATCCACGGGGACACATTATATACTTGTTGCTCACTGTCATGCATTTAGAAAAGAATGAGTATAGAAGTTTAAATAAAAATGGGCAAGTAGGTACATATCCTGGTATGTTAGAGCAAGACTCATGTTTTGAATATATAAGTTCGGCAGTAATAATAATCATAGTAATAATAATAGTATCATAAACACTTCTACAACAAAGTACAAAATTAAAGAAAAAAGTCACCTTTGTCTTGGAGCAAGATGCAACATTAAGTGGGGAATATGGAAAATGCCTCAAAGTCTCAGTAAAACCCTTCAAGGCATGTATGATGGGTGATCTGTGTTTGAGAAACCAATATTTCTTTTAAGAAATACAGCCAAGTTATCTCTGGGTGTTAATAAGCTGATGGGGGAATATTTTCCTTTCTACGCCAGCTGAGATAGTTGTTCACAGTAGGGAGAGCAAGTGCTACCTATTCTCATCTGTGTCAAATACAGTCTTTATCCATCATTATAATCAGACCTCCGGTATATCTTCACATGTTTCCTACACATACACACTTACAGATCTCAGCAGCTTCCACTCCAGAGAAAGTATTTTTCTTTCTGCTGCTATGTGAATACAGTTCTGTCCCTACATCTATAAGCCACTTTTGGTTTCCTTGCCTTTTATTTGAAGCATTAGAAATTAGAAATTAAATTACCCCTCTTAGAATGTGAAATAAATAAATAAATCCCATCTCATTCATCCAATCTCTCTTAGAAAGAAGCCCATCACCTTGTTTTCAAATCAATGCTATATTCTGAGCAACAGACCTCTGGCACTTCAGATGAGCTGCACCTCTCAGCTTGCAGAGGTCAATGCAGTGCAGTGCAATGACAATGGCTGACTCTCTTACATTATTTTTTTAGAATATCATCAGCCCACAGCATCCAAGCAGCAAGGCTGCTCAGAGCAGCGTTCTGCACTGGGTAACCCATTGTCATGGCAACCAAACAAATGGGTCATCCCACTCCTGCTCGGTTCCATTGTTGTATAGCGTGTAAGAGAAACCACAGCACAAGCGTGAAAGTGTCTTTGAGCTTCTGGGAGACTGAGCCAAGTTCCTTTCCTAATCTGCCCTTGGGCACAATATCTCTTGGGGTAGCACTGGGCCTCAGTGCCTGCTCAGGGACATGCAGATGCATAGGTCCATGAGCTCAGCAGGTAAGGACAAGAGCTTGGGAGTGAAATCAACTCCCAGGAAATACTGATGATCTCTTCTACATACCATTAGATAATACAGGGACACACACTACTAAAACAATGGTAATAAAGTGGGGATGTCTGAGCCAAGTTTTGTGGAAAAACTGGACATTATGGTGATGTAGAGAGAGTCCTCTGAGGATTGTGAAGTGGTGTGCCTGCTAAACATTGCTTTCTTCTGACTTTGTCTGTCCTGGGCTTTCCTCAGTGTTCCAGCATCGTTCTCCTTCCTCATTCCCATTCTTTCGTGTATTCTGTAACAACCCTTTGCTGACACTTCATCTTCTACTCCTGTGTTCCTATAGGCTCACATTCACCCCACCACTCTCCATAGCTTCTGGTAGGACTGTTTCAGTATCACCCATCTTTTGTGTTGCAGGATACTTTCTATCACAGGGCTTTGTTTTCAGACAGATGAGAACTTAATCATAGCTATTCCAGATGGAATTGTGCGTGCCAGACATCTGGATGAAGAAGTTATTTTCTTGAAGTTTACATAATTATTGTCAGCCAAAATTCATAAAATGTTTCCAAGATTTGAGATAGGGTTGACAGGGACCTGGGCCAAAATAACAGTAATTTTTTAAAAAATTTAAACAAATTTTCCACACTTTACCCTATCCTCATGGTGCAGAGAAGGGATATGGAGTTTATCAGGACATGCTGCAGTTTACTTCAGGGCAGGCTTCCTCTTCTTCTTATGAATACCTTTTCTTTTACAAATAAGATAAAGTCCCTGAAAAAAACTGTCATTCACACACCTCAACAAAGAATTCTTAGCTTTACTAGAACAGACCCCAACAGACATTGTTTATTCTGTGCATGTTACAGGCCAGAGACTGAAGCTCAGTGTTCCCCAAGGTGGTGACGAGAGTCTGTCTGAAAGGGGTAAGCAGACTCTTGAGATGGCAGTTGAATTTAGAGGAAAACCATGACTACTAGATGAGAAGATGAAGGATGAGTTTAAGATGATGTGCAGAATTATAAAATCATAAAATGTTTTGGATTGGGAGAGACCTTAAAGATCATCTAGTTCCAACACCACTGCCATGGGCACAGATACCTTCTAATAGACCAGGTTGCTCAAAGCCCCATCCAACTGATCTTGAACACTTCCAGCAACGGGATATCCACAACTTCTCTGGGCAACAATCAAGCCATTTAAAAAAAAAAAAAAGGCTATTACCTGCACACTACTTTTAAAGCATCATGAAACTCAAAACAATATCAATATTGTACTTCTTGCACTTCTCTGTGCAGTCTTTTCTCAACCCACTTGCCTGACATTATTATGGTAGAAAGTTTAATTAAATGTCATGCACTTTTATTGCAACAGGAATTGGGGTTCAGTTTTAGGGAACAGCATGTTGTGAAAATGAGCCATGACTGTGCTGTGAAAGGTGTGCAGTCCACAGACCCACAGGTCAGAAGCTGTGGAAGCAGGAGGAGAAAGACTGACCTGTGCTTTAAATCTTCGGCAGGATTAGGTTCTATCCTGCCTCTCTCCATGAGGTTGTCTTTGATGCCAGGCAAGTCACTAGAGTCAAACTACTCATGTGTAGCAATTATGTTTACTCATTATCAGGGTCTCTCACTTGAGCCTAAATTGATAGGTGTTGTTTCATGTCTTTGAGAGCTGTGCTTTGAATGTTTAATGTGCTAAATGCATTGAAAAGGAACTGAGCTTTTTTTACTTCTTTTGCTTCTCAGTCCTCCAGATATAAAATGGATGTACAGGTGCTGCCTTATGTTACAGAGTGGTTCTGAAAATATTCATTTCTGTAACAGCATGAAAAGTCTCAGAGAAAGTTTGATAACTCTGTCTTTAGAAGAGGTTTTGAAAAATGCAAGGCACAGGAGCCACATGAGTAAACAAAACACCAAAAAGCTATTTAAAAAGTGAGTACTCAATCAGGCAGATGTGCTATGAAAAGTAACGGTATGTAATGATATAGATTGCAGATGGAATTAGAAAGTATAATCACTAAAAGCCAAATTAAGTTTGCATGAGGATCTTAATTCTTGCATTTCCCATCTGTTGAGGGCTTGACTTTTCAGCCTTAAAAAAATACAATAATACAACATTGCACCATTTTTTTACATATTCTTGCTTTCTGCAACAGACACAAACAAGTGTTGACACAATAAGAAAGGCCCATCCCTCACAGTCATGGGGATAGTCAACTCTTGCCTGAATCATCATAGTCATGTTATTTTGGTGGGTTTGCATCCTAGCCTGTTGTACTGCTTTCATTACTGTGTTCTTTCACATTCATTCTGAGTAAGAGTGTAGCTCTCTATCTACCTATAGAATGCCCTGTGCAGTCAGATTACAGTTGCAAGATGCAACACAAATATTGCATCATCTTAGTATTTTACTGGTATTTTAGAAATGCAATATAAAAAGACAGTCCTAGACCTAAGGAATTTATAAATTTAAAATAAGACACAGCTTTATAAGTAAGACAGAGAAACATAAGAAAGATACAAGCAGATGAAATAATAAAAATAAAATACAGTGGTCATATTAAAAAAAAATTATTTCTGCAGTTATGCAAACATAGTTGAAAGCATTGCTGTATCTTTTATATCAGACCTGCTTGCCCCTACTTTCCAGAGCTGTAGTTAAGGGGATAGCTATTTATCCTCGCCACTGGAGGCTTTTACCTATAGTAAGCATAATACAAGCCAGTGATCACATAATGTATTATAGATTCTTTGTTCTGTTTCCAGTTCCCAAAGCCCTGTTGTGTCCACCATTTTATCACCATATAAAAATCGATTTCATAAGATAAAACAAACAGGGACACTAGACCAAAACCAACATTATAATAATGGTGAACATTGCTACCTCAGAAAACTAAGTGATTCAGTGTTACCGCATTATGCAAGAGAGCAAGACTCAAAAGATTTATGACACGTTTCTCTTTGAAGATGGAAAGAGAATAGTAGGAAAATTACACTTTTGAGCAAAATGCCTAATAATTATTCCACTTGGAAGAGAAATATCGTATTTTTGCATGTTTTCAACATTCACAAACAATAAGTAGATGAAACATTTAATTAGCTGATAGAAGACCTATAAGAGGGAACAATGTATAGCTAGCACAGTTCATGCTAGCAGCAAAAATGATTATAAAAGACAAACATAAAGATACCCCTATTTTAAGCACATAAGCACACAGACCTTCCAGCAGATGATCTGTATTTCATATTAGTTCAGGAAACTGAAACTGTGCCCACTTCTGACACAAAGGACTAGTATTTCCCTTGCCAATAGCCATCACTGGAAATTCAGAGTGCAAGGGAATTCTGTATTTAGTTCCAGTTTTTAACAT